>BPTQ01000006.1:235906117-235975918 GCA_019973895.1 Chrysanthemum seticuspe | reverse complement strand
CAACACATTTTTCACTCAAAGCCGGTTAAAATTTGGAGGCATTAATTAAATAATGTTGAGGCGATATGTCTGCCGAACAGCAAAACTTTTTATACGAGCCACTAGAACTAAAATAATCTTCTGTTAAGCAAGGTTTTTCAAGGTGTAGTACCAATTTTTGTCGGAGGTTGTACCAGCAATGTCGATGGCATTGTGAACATAGCATTTTTATTATATCAAAAAGTCTTTTATTATCAATGCCTTTAAAATACTTTTGCACGTATAGAAACAGCAAAATTTAGGCAAAAGATGCATATTATGCAGGAATCGAAGCATAGCTTCATTTGATTATATAAAAACTATTCAGCTTTATTAAACACTTCGAATTCCGAGCAAAAACTGGGCCTGTTTTATTTTTGTCGTTCGACTTTAAAGACTTTTAATATATAAAGCAGCAGTTTGAACATTTTAGGTATTGAAAAAGCAATATTGAGGCAAAAATAGGCAAGTTCGCCGGTGCCTAAGCAAAATTTCATATAAAAGATTTAGAGTTCCGGTTTTTCAGCACGGATGACAGCCAAAAAGGTCTTTTAGTTTTGTTCCTGTCTTGGATAAAATATGCATAGCTTTTATCAAAAAGAGCCTGTTTTGGATAAGATTAGGGAAGTTTAGTTGAGGTTTTGATTAGATTAGGATGGTATGTGGAAGAATCCCGATACAAGTGTTACGGTAGCTGTAACGACCATGTTGGAGGCTGTTTTTAACCATGATGTGGAACTTTTTGGAACGAATTGTCTTCTAATAAAATCAAGATCACCGAGCATATTTTTCAAAACGACAAGCCGTCTGTATAGCGGAGTTGTAATAAATTAATTACGGAGGTTTAAAATTGGCCGAAACTCACTTTTTACACAACATTTAGACAAAATCACCATCTTTAACCCTTATTATCTTTATGTTCGAGACCTTTATGTCGAAAACTCCTGAACTGAAACTTTTAGATTTTGATACAAGCTTTCCAAAACCGTCGAGTTCGTTTCCTAACGTTCGACGTACACCATTTTACGGCTAGCTTTTCGAAGCCATTTTTTGTCACTTTCATGAAAATTCCGACGACATTGTTTTACGACAAAAAGTGAAAATTTCACCATAAATCATTACGAAACCATTGTAGGATGACATTTTGACGTAAATACTTGTAAAGTGATTTAAGAATGGTCAAGACGTCAAAAGAGTATTTTTCGACGATAAGTATTATTTTCAAAACTCGCAAATGGTATAAATAACATACGAAATGCATGCATAACATTACATTGCAACTCATTACATATCATATCATTCGTAATAGGTCCATATTAAAGTATCACGCTATACCTCAGTGTACTCACTCTTGTCATCATACCAGTTTATCAAGTGAGTTCCATAGCCCCTACTTTTACTTGTTTTCATAACTGTTTTGGGGGAGATACATGCTCAACTATTTTTATAACTATCATGATTATTTGAAACTACATGCTTAACTGAACTTAATGTTTAGTCATATCCTATATCATTATCATTGAGCTGAATGTCTTGGGATTATCCTGGAACTGAATGTCTTGGGATTATCATTGAGCTGAATGTCTTGGGATTATCATCGAGCTGAATGTCTTGGGAACATCATTGAACTGAATGTCTTGGGATTTTCATTGAACTGAATGTCTTGGTATAATTATGTCAAGTAAACATTGATACATTAAGTCAGGCATTATTATGTGAATTCATTTGACATCATGCGCTTGAACATAAACTATATACATTTTGGCAATGGGTTGTGAATACACAGGTTGCAAGTTTTGTATGGGCGGAACTTGGAACTGAGTGGATTTACGATGCCTTTGCTGCATAAACGATTTTGAAAGGCTTTACATTTCAATACAAACTCTATGAACTCACTCAACCTTTGTGTTGACACTTTTAGCATGTTTTTATCTCAGGTATCTAAGGCATTCACTTCACGGCATGCATGTGGACACATCTTAGAGTCGCGGTGACGACGCGTCTCACTTGGGTTTTACTCACTTTAAAACATCGTTTGAATTGTAACAAACTTATTTCCGCACAAGTTGATTTTCATTTGGGACCTGAACTTTGTAAACTCTGATTGTTTTATTAAATCAAACGATGTGTTTTTCAAACGACACTTTAGGTCGTTAAATATATCTGTAACTGTGATGCTATGACAGTCAATCCCCAGGAATTCCATTCCGCTGCAAAACAGGTAATCTGGGGGTGTGACAACCCTTCTACATCCGCCTTGATTACCAGTGGGTGGTCGTTGATCCGTGCTAAACCGTCAAGTTTTCTCACACAAGCCGGCCACTTGTGAATGGCCGACCGTAAGAAACTTCAAACAGTTTAAACACCAATGCAATGAAGATCAGGGGAGTATAGTGTTTCCCCGGGTCATTATGTCCCAGCGAGCTATGCGATGAATCACCAAACGAATAGTGATCGAGAGATTTGAACGGAAAAGAGGTATTGAATTATTATAACTACAGAAATAGCCTATAATTACAAAGGCTTAAATGCAAATTAAAGAAAGTTAAAAAGATAAAAAATATTAAATAAACGCTATCACTATTTGTAAAATGATGTTTTTTGATTTTATGTTTTTATAAAACTGGAATTTAAAACTACGCGACGTACAAATGAAAATATGAAACTGAAGCAGTATTAATCCTAAAAATATGAAAATGATATTTTTACAATCCTAATGATAAAAGAAAATTTTTAGAAAAAGAAAATTATTTTTATAACTATTTATCTAATTATTATTAATTAAAAACTATTTTTAACTATTTAATGATAACCTAAAATACAAGAAAATATGAAATAAAGCTAGAAAAATAAAATTTTGACTTGGAAAAATCTAAAATAACAAAAGAGAATTTTCAAAACTATTTTTGTATTTTTCTGATTATTTTTGTATTTTCTATGAATTAAAAACTATTTGAAACTACTTAAATTGCTTAAAAATACAAATTTAACTAAGAAAAATCTGGAAAAATATTTTTTTGGCTTTTTATATTTATCTTAACTTAAGAAAAATGAAAAATTATTTTTTTGAAACTTTTCTTAATTAATTGTATTAAATGCTAATTAAAAATGCTTAAAAACCAATTAAAATGAAGAAAAATACTAAACTGACCTAGAAAAATCTGAAAAATTCAAGATAAGTCTAAAATATTATAGAGAATCTAGGAAAAATGGAAAAACAGGTACTTGTGTGCAAGAATATGAAACTGCTATGCAAAGTGCTTTTGAATAAGCACTTTGAAATAAGCAAATGACTACCAAAGACACCTAACTGAACACAGAAGCTAAAATATGCTAAAACTATCCAAATGCAACTAAAAACAACAAGCCTTAACCTCTGGATTGCAACTTCAACAGATTTGATGATTTGATAATAAGTGCTTAAAACAGGTTTTAGGCCTCTACTTTGAGCTTAAGCACAAGCTAACTAACTAGCTGAAAATGCAAAATAGAAATTGGAGTCTAAACTAGACCTGGCCAAGAGTTAGTAAACCAAAAACCAGACCTTGGGAAGCTCTGATGAGCTCTGTGCAACCTCTGCACAAAACTGAGAAAACTCAGTTTACACTGAGTTTTGTGAACAGGGCAATTAGGCCCTGTTTGACAAGCTGCTTTGGTGATTATAAAAAATTTGTAAAATTCCACAAAAATGGTGATAAGAAATGAGACCAGCTGAAGTTTTTAAAATCTCAAGTTTCACTTAATTTGTCCCAGAAATGAGTAAATGATAAATCATCTCATTTGGCTCAAAATGGCTTTTTCCAAGTTTTGACTTTTGAAGTAACTATGAAATGTTGACTTTTTTGATCTTTGAATCCAATTTGAGGACTGATGTTGATGTAATATGATGAAATAACACTTCTGCAAACTATATCTATAATATCTTAGCACAAATCAAGATTTTGTTTTTCAAAAACTCAACAGTTAAGCATATTAGACAGATTAAAGGTGAAAGTTGACTTGAGAGTGTGCAGGCACAAAATTGAAGACAGATATGAGTATATTTGAGCTTAACCAACCTAAACCAACATGTCTCAACTCTTGAGCACACCTCTAGTACAGTTTAAGCAGCAATTTCAAACACCCTTTATATCACTGATATGCAATTAAATCTAAGATAAACACTGCACTAGCTTGCTTTCTAGATCAAGCTGAGTTCAACTACTCTAAATACAACTAATTAACAGATTAAAAACCAACCTAAACCACAAACACAGATTATGCAATAATTATTGAAAATGACTTACAATTTGTCCTTTGCCACAATGGCTTGCCAAAGAATGCATGAGAACCACTATCCTATTTCTATCAACCCATATAACTACAAATCATCCCAATTCCAGCACTTCTACACCCATATCCATTTCATACCCATTTTTGCTCCAGTTTGACTTTCATTGACCAAGAACCAAAATTGTTTGAAACTTGATTGTGAGCTTACAGAAAGCTATAATAAGCTTGTGGAAGCTTGTTTGAGCTTATAAATAAGTTACTAAGACCTTGTACATAATAGTTGGAAACTGAAAATTTCAACAGTGGCACAAAAATATGAAATTGTAACATAAGCTTGAATTGATACTTAAAAAGAGTTGTAATACACTTAAACAAAGTAATTTGATACAAAGAAACTTGAAATAACAACTAATGATCTATTTAAGATTTAAGAATTGAAAAACGACATACATTTTTAATTTTAACTAAGTGCTACTTCTATCTCTCTTCTTCTTCCTTTATTTATACTCCAAACTCCTTCTCTCTCATCTCTGAACAGTTCCCAGCAATAATCTTGGCCCTTGGATTGGTTGGTATCATTTTGGCCATTGGATTGAATTTGGCGGGAAAGGTTTTAACAGCTGGTGGGGGGGGGGGGTTGAGTGTAAGGGTGAAGAAGCATTAAATGTCTCTTGGCTTGGTGTGTTTGGAGTGATAAGGGGAGAGTGGTGATGATGGGAAATGGGCAGAGTTGCAGGTGGTGTGATGATGGAGGAGGCAACCCGTGAGTTGGAGGGAAAAGGTGGAGTCAAAAGGGTTTGACTTGGTATATTAAAAGGGAAGGGTCCAAAATGTATGACAGGGGGTCACAATGGGGAATGGCAGGGGTCCAAAGTAGTTTTGATAGGGTCCAAATGGGTTTAGGGGTTTAATAATACCAAGGACTTGTTTGTAATTTCTGAAAATTTAAGGACTAATTTTGACAACTTATGATTTTAAAAGGACCTTTGGTGATTTATTTTTTTGAAATTAAGCTCAGGGACTATTTCTGACAACTTTTTGAAACTTGGGGGACTGAAACTGCCAATTATGCAAACTTAGCTCATTTTTCTTCTGATTTTAAACATTTTGCATCTGAAATATATAAAATGCAATTTTGGAATATTTTCAGTATTTTGATGCATTTGTGAGCATTTTTAAGTGTTCTGCAGTTCAGATTGACCCAAAAATGATGAGTATTTACACACTCATCAATCCCCCACACTAAACTATTGCTAGTCCCTAGCAATCTTTTGAGAAAAACTTAATGGATTTGAATCTCTTTACCAAAAGCCATTACTTCTGGAGTAGCCAAATGTTTCAGTTCAAGTAAGAACCATGGTACACCGATAACCATGTGATTTTGAGCAAACCACCAGCTTTCAACGGATTTGATTTGTCTTTACCAGAAGCCGTTTGCTCTGGACTAGCCAACTCTTAGATAAATTATCAATATTATCTTTGGTGAGCTGATTACCAATTATGGTTTTTCCACTGCCTTTACCACAAGCCATAAACTTGCGGGCTAGCCAACTCTTTACTTTTAAGGATATGGTGAGCTGAATACCATACAATTTTGGGCAAATTGCAAGCCGTCAACGGATTTGAGATATCTTTACCAAGATCCGTTTGCTCCTGGATTAGCCAATCCTTTAGTTTATTAGACAAGGCGGACTGATAACCAATTGAGTAAGTGCAAAACACTTACTCCAAATTTTTTTTTTTTTTTTTTTTTTTTTTGGCCAAAAACGGGGGAATTAGGCGGTATAATTACATGATTAAATTCGTGAGAATTCCCCCCACACTTAGAAATGAATATTGCCCTCAATATTCAAAGTACCGGCGGTTATGCCGAAACAAAGAATGTAAAAGGGAAATACTACGGCCATTTATTTGAAAGATTTTTTTTTTTTTTTGAAACTTATATACAACATGGGGGGCAACCCCCCCCCCCCACACTAGGGTGGTAGAAAGATAGAAAGAAGTCAGAAATATGGGTGAAGACCCATATGGCATGCTACTGTTTTTGATTCCCGAGTCGCTAGCTTGACTCGATCCCGGCATTCATTGGTTCATGGGGAAAGTTTGTAAATCCGGGACAACCACAGGAGGTATGTCCTCTCCAAAATAATGCTTCAACCGATGACCATTCACTTTAAAGTTTGGACCATCGGGTTGAGATAACTCAATGGTTCCATATGGAAAGACTTTAGTGATGGTAAATGGTCCAGACCATCGGGATTTTAATTTTCCCGAGAAAATCTTTAATCTTGAGTTGAAAAGAAGGACTCGATCACCGACGTTGAAAACGCGGTTTTTGATTTTTGAGTCATGAATCTTCTTTGTCTTTTGTTTGTAGATCAAAGAGTTCTCGTATGCTTGATCACGGAGTTCATTTAATTCATTCATTTGAACTTTCCGGTGATCACCAGCTGTCTGAATATCAAAGTTGGCATGTTTCAAGGCCCAGTATGCCTTGTGCTCAAGCTCAACCGGCAGATGACATGCCTTCCCGTATACAAGCTTGTATGGAGTGCACCCGATGGGTGTTTTATAAGCTGTACGGAAAGCCCAGAGTGCGTCATCTAGCTTATCCGACCAAGAGGCACGGTTTTCACCAACCGTCCTCTCCAGAATTCTTTTAATCCCCCGGTTGGAAACTTCCACTTGCCCACTTGTTTGGGGGTGGTACGCAGTAGAGAGACGGTGAGTTACACCATACTTCTGCATGACTCTATCAAACTGGTCATTGCAGAAATGCGTACCACGATCACTGATTATGGCTCGTGGAGTTCCAAACCTAGCAAACAGAGATTTTAAGAATTTCACAACAACTCGGGCATCGTTGGTATGCAAAGCCTTAGCTTCAACCCATTTTGACAAGTAGTCAACGGCCACGAGTATGTACTTGTTACCGCGAGAAGAAGGAAATGGCCCCATAAAGTCAATACCCCAGATGTCAAAAATCTCACACACTTGAATGGCGTTTTGCGGCATTTCATTTCTTTGTGAGTTATTCCCGTGACGTTGACAAGCGTCACAGGTTTTGACAAATTCATGGGCATCCTTGTAAATCGTGGGCCAATAGAATCCGGAATCAAACACCTTCTTAGAGGTGTAGTTGGGGCTATGATGTCCCCCAGTAGGTCCAGAATGGCAAGCCTTGAGAATGTCATTGGCTTCCTGACCATACACACATCGCCGGATGACTTGATCTGCGCAAATTTTGAACAAGTAGGGGTCGTCCCAGAAGTAATGTTTCACATCTTTAAAGAATTTATTTTTCTGTTGGGACGACATCCCTTTCACCACAAAGTTACCCGCATGGTAATTTGCAAAGTCAGCAAACCATGGGGTAGAAGAGTCTCCACGAAAAGAAACCACATTGAGTGTTTCGAGAGGAAATGTTTCATTTATTTCCTTTTTCTCGAACACATCTTGGTGAGGGTTTTCTAGATGAGACAGATGATCAGCAGCCAGGTTCTCAGCTCCTTTTTTATCACGTATAATGATATCAAATTCTTGTAGGAGGAGAACCCAACGGAGCAATCTCGGCTTTGCATCTTGTTTGGCAAAGAGATATTTGAGAGCCGAGTGATCCGTATACACCACGCATTTGGTCAAGATAAGGTATGGCCGAAACTTCTCAAACGCATACACCACAGCTAATAATTCTTTTTCTGTAGTGGTGTAATGGGTTTGAGCTTCAGTCATAGTTTTACTTGCGTAATGGATAGGCTGAAAATGCTTGGTTTTGCGTTGCCCCAAGACTGCACCGATAGCAAAATCACTTGCATCGCACATGAGCTCAAAGGGTAAATCCCAGTCGGGGGCAACTAGAATGGGTGCTTCCGTAAGCTTTTTCTTTAGTGTTTCAAAAGCTTCGATGCACTCAGGAGAGAAGATAAAAGGAGCATCTTTTTCGAGAAGATGGGTCATAGGCCGAGCGATTTTAGAAAAATCTTGTATGAATCTACGATAAAACCCGGCATGACCTAGAAAACTCCTAATACCTTTGACGGTAGTAGGATGAGGTAATTTAGCAATAACATCAACTTTTTCTCTATCTACCTCAATCCCATTTTTGGAAATCTTATGGCCAAGGACTATGCCTTCTTTGACCATAAAGTGGCTCTTCTCCCAATTTAGACAGAGATTGGTGTCTTCACACCGCTTTAACATTTTGTCTAAGTGGGAGAGACATGTATGAAACGAGTCCCCAATGACCGAGAAGTCATCCATAAACACCTCCATTGTTTCCCCGATCATGTCGTGGAAAATGGCCATCATACATCGTTGGAACGTGCCAGGAGCGTTACATAAGCCAAAAGGCATACGTCTGTAGGCAAATGTTCCGTATGGGCAGGTGAATGTGGTTTTTTCTTGATCCAGCGGATCAATGGGGATCTGAAAATAACCCGAGAAACCATCAAGGAAACAATAGTATTCGTTCCCTGCTAATCTCTCAAGCATCTGGTCCATGAAGGGTAGAGGAAAGTGGTCTTTACGGGTGGCTTCGTTTAACTTGCGATAGTCAATGCACACGCGCCATCCCGTAACCAATCGAGTTGGAATTAACTCGTTTTCTTCATTTGTGACAACAGTAATGCCACCCTTTTTTGGAACGCAATGAATTGGGCTAACCCAAGGACTATCAGAGATCGGGTAAATTAAACCGGCATCAAGAAGTTTGAGAACCTCTTGTTTGATAACCTCATGAATCTTAGGATTCACCCTTCTCTGATGTTGGACTGCTGGTTTGAAGTCATCCTCCATTAAGATTTTGTGAGTACAAAACTCGGAGTTGATACCCTTAATGTCGGAGAGTTTCCAAGCAATTGCTTGCTTGTGTGACTTCAAGACCTTTATGAGAGCAGTTTTCTCCTCCTCAGTTAAATCCTTAGCAATTATGACGGGTAATTTATCATCACCCTCCAAGAATGCATACTCGAGATGAGGAGGTAGGTCCTTAAGTTCAACCTCGGGAAGTTCTTCAGTAGATGTTTGTACTGATTTGATTTCCTCAATCGTGATCTCTTTCGGAGGGAGTGAAGGTAATGGATCTTCATTTAACAATTGTTCAAGATAAAGGATATCTCCCTCCGAATCATAAACACCATCAATTCCAGGCGGAATTGATTCATCAGTAGCAAGAAATTCATCGATCTCTTCCAGAAGGAAGTCACCTCCCTCAAATGGAGTGAGAGAGGGGGAAGAGTCGGCAATGATTGGTTGAGAAGATGTGGTGGAATCCCCACTCACAGAATTATGAAGATAACCAAGAAACTCTTGAGAGTACTCCTCTGAAGCAATATCAATTAAATCAATTCGATTGACCGATTCAGCATCATAATTTGAGGAGTACCTCGAAGTTTGATCAAGGTTAAAGGTAACAGCTTCATTACCCACACGTAAAGTGATTTCTTGCTCAAATACATCAATAAGAGCACGGCCCGTTCTCAGGAATCCTCTTCCAACAATGAGGGGAACCCGAGGATCGACATCGAAATCAACAACCACAAAGTCAGCTGGAAAATGGAACTTTCCTACTTTCACGAATACATCCTCGGCGATGCCAAGAGGACGCGATATAGAACGATCTGCAAGCTCAAGAGTCATGCAGGTAGGAATAAGTTCCGGAAGAGAAAGTTTCTTCCACACTGAATAAGGCATCAGATTGATGCTTGCACCAAGATCGGCAAGAGCAAAGCATTCAATCATCCCAGGAAAAACACAAGGGAGAAGAAATTTTCCGGGATCTCCTAGCTTCTCGGGAAGCTTCTTTAACAGAACTGCTGAGCAATTCTCGTTCAAAGGAGTCTTGGCCAGTTCAAACAGCTTTTCCTTATTGCTCAACATGTGTTTGAGAGTAGATGCAAACTTGGGCATCAACATGATGGCATCCGCAAAGCTTATGTCAAAATGAAGTTCTTGGAATATTTGAAAGAATTTCTCCATTTGATGACTGGCTTTTTCGCGGAGCTTTTGCTCATTTAAACGTGAGGGGTAAGGAATAGAAGTTTTGGATTTGGGGTTACCAACTGGAGGTTCAAAAACAACTCCAGGTTTGGTATTGGGTTTCGGGACAACCTGAGGATGGACATTGCTGGTACTTCCGTTATTAGTAGGAAGATCCTTGTCCTTTGTCGCCTCAGGTTCGCTTTCCACTACCTTCGGGAGAGAAGAAGAAGAGGTAGTAGGAATATCGGGTCCATCATAAGAAGCACCACTTCTGGTTGTGATCGCCTTTGCATCGCCCCTCGGATTAGCGATCGTGTTGCTAGGTAAAGTACCTGAGCCCGAGGGTCGATCATTTAAAGACTTCTTAATGTCAGAAATCTGGCTAACCAACAACCGATTCATTTCCTCTTGGGATTTCATGAATTGTTTCAACAACTCATCAGATGATGGTCCAGTTGGAACAATGGCTTGAGTTTGCACAGGAAAATTCTGGCCTCTATTGTTTGGATTAGGGCCTTGATTTTGAAAATTTCCTTGATTATTGCCATGAAAATACCCTGGGTTGAAATTTCCCTGACCTGGGTTTCTATTGAAATTTCCTTGGTGTTGGAAATTTTGATTCTGATTTTGAAAACCGTTGTTTGGACTAAAATTACCTTGGTTTTGAAAACCTTGGTTTGGTCTGTTTTGATTTTGATTACGGTTTTGGTTGAAACTGGGAGGTCCAGGGTAGTGGTTAGGACGGTGGTTCGGGTCTATAGGAGCACGGTATTGGTTGCCTCCTTGATTAGAAATCCCGCCCACAGCATTAGCTTCAAAAGGGTTACCATCGGTGGCCATACAGTTGTAGTAAGCGTGGGGGCCACCACAAGTAACACAGACTTCCACTTTCTTAACTTCAGCAGGAGGTGAAGTTTGTGGAAAAGAGACTTTCTTTTGGTTGGAGAGAACCAAAGCTTGAATAGCTTCCGTGAGTTTGTCAATCTTAGCATCGGTGCTAGATTGACTCACGGGCGATGAAGTAGAAGGACCAACCCTGACTTGGGAAACAACCGGCTTGCTTCGTGCAGTGCGGACTTTAAACTTGTTTTCAATGATCGCTAAAGCTTCTTTGACAGTTTTGCTTAAGAAATTTCCTCCAGCGGAGGAATTGAGAGAATCTTGATCAGATTGACTCACTCCATTGTAGAAAGTATCGAGTTGCATCAACTCGGAGAAACCGTGGTGAGGACATTTGCGAAGCAATTCCTTAAAACGATCCCACGATTCACTGAAGGATTCATTAAACTTTTGAGTGAACTTGATGATTTCATTTTTAAGACTCGTGGTTTTGGAAGGTGGATAAAATTCATTCACAAATTTCTTCACCAGGTCTTCCCATGTCTCAATTGACTGAGGGGGTTGTTTTTCAAGCCAAATCCGGGCTTGCCCCTCAAGAGAAAATGGGAACAGAAGAAGCTTAACAGCATCAGTAGGGACATTCTTGTATTTGATGGTAGATGCAATCTTGTTAAACCATCGAATATGAGCATGAGGATCATCCCGCTCAAAACCATAGAACTGACTTGAGGTTACAAGATTCAGTAACCCGGTTTTGAGTTCAAAATTTTCAGCCACAATGGCTGGGATCACAATAGCATCTCCATACCCGTCGATGGGTGCTTGGAGAAGCTCACACATAGGGCGTTCTTCCGCCATGATAACGGAAGTAGTGTGAGCAGTCCGGATCTCAGATCCGACTGATGGAGCAGAAAGTCTACGGACACGCCTTCTTGGAATCTTGACAAGCTCACGAAATGGGCTCACAGATCTAGAAGAGCGAGTGCGCATACACTAGAGTTAACTCTAAGGAATCTCAGAGTTAAGGAGAGGAATGGAATTATGAAGGGAATTATAATAATGGGGTGAGAAGAATCTTTTTAGGTTTTCTGGTTCTGATAAGTAGATATAACAACAAATCCAATTAAAACAAACTCGAGGCAAAACAACAGTGAACTTAAACCAATAATCACAAGATGAATGGCTTCTTTGAAAAAGGTACACCAATCACAAGGACACAAAGGCAAGTTTTAAATCTTTGGTTCGGGAACTTATTATGGTCGTACCCCCAGTTAGGTAGTACACTGCCTTGGTTTGCGGTGGTAATCTTTTATGTTGTTATTATTAAACAAAACGACAAATCTTTTTGTATTTTTATTTTTGATACATATATAGAAACAAAAGAAAAATATTTTTGTGTTTTATACGTTTTTGGATCTTTTTGGGTTTTTTGGATTTTTTTTATAAGAATATATTTATATAGATATATAGAGAGATGGTATGAACAAAGAGTGAATATTCAAACTACTAATCTGCTAAACGGAAGATAATCAGCACAGCTCCCCGGCAGCGGCGCCAAAAATTTGATCCGTGCTAAACCGTCAAGTTTTCTCACACAAGCCGGCCACTTGTGAATGGCCGACCGTAAGAAACTTCAAACAGTTTAAACACCAATGCAATGAAGATCAGGGGAGTATAGTGTTTCCCCGGGTCGTTATGTCCCAGTGAGCTATGCGATGAATCACCAAACGAATAGTGATCGAGAGATTTGAACGGAAAAGAGGTATTGAATTATTATAACTACAGAAATAGCCTATAATTACAAAGGCTTAAATGCAAATTAAAGAAAGTTAAAAAGATAAAAAAAAAATATTAAATAAACGCTATCACTATTTGTAAAATGATGTTTTTTGATTTTATGTTTTTATAAAACTGGAATTTAAAACTACGCGACGTACAAATGAAAATATGAAACTGAAGCAGTATTAATCCTAAAAATATGAAAATGATATTTTTACAATCCTAATGATAAAAGAAAATTTTTAGAAAAAGAAAATTATTTTTATAACTATTTATCTAATTATTATTAATTAAAAACTATTTTTAACTATTTAATAATAACCTAAAATACAAGAAAATATGAAATAAAGATAGAAAAATAAAATTTTGACTTGGAAAAATCTAAAATAACAAAAGAGAATTTTCAAAACTATTTTTGTATTTTTCTGATTATTTTTGTATTTTCTATGAATTAAAAACTATTTGAAACTACTTAAATTGCTTAAAAATACAAATTTAACTAAGAAAAATCTGGAAAAATATTTTTTTGGCTTTTTATGTTTATCTTAACTTAAGAAAAATAAAAAATTATTTTTTTGAAACTTTTCTTAATTAATTGTATTAAATGCTAATTAAAAATGCTTAAAAACTAATTAAAATGAAGAAAAATACTAAACTGACCTAGAAAAATCTGAAAAATTCAAGATAAGTCTAAAATATTATAGAGAATCTAGGAAAAATGGAAAAACAGGTACTTGTGTGCAAGAATATGAAACTGCTATGCAAAGTGCTTTTGAATAAGCACTTTGAAATAAGCAAATGACTACCAAAGACACCCAACTGAACACAGAAGCTAAAATATGCTAAAACTATCCAAATGAAACTAAAAACAACAAGCCTTAACCTCTGTATTGCAACTTCAACAGATTTGATGATTTGATAATAAGTGCTTAAAACAGGTTTTAGGCCTCTACTTTGAGCTTAAGCACAAGCTAACTAACTAGCTGAAAATGCAAAACAGAAATTGGAGTCTAAACTAGACCTGGCCAAGAGTTAGTAAACCAAAAACCAGACCTTGGGAAGCTCTGATGAGCTCTGTGCAACCTCTGCACAAAACTGAGAAAACTCAGTTTACACTGAGTTTTGTGAACAGGGCAATTAGGCCCTGTTTGACAAGCTGCTTTGGTGCTTATAAAAAATTTGTAAAATTCCACAAAAATGGTGATAAGAAATGAGACCAGCTGAAGTTTTTAAAATCTCAAGTTTCACTTAATTTGTCCCAGAAATGAGTAAATGATAAATCATCTCAGTTGGCTCAAAATGGCTTTTTCCAAGTTTTGACTTTTGAAGTAACTATGAAATGTTGACTTTTTTGATCTTTGAATCCAATTTGAGGACTGATGTTGATGTAATATGATGAAATAACACTTCTGCAAACTATATCTATAATATCTTAGCACAAATCAAGATTTTGTTTTTCAAAAACTCAACAGTTAAGCATATTAGACAGATTAAAGGTGAAAGTTGACTTGAGAGTGTGCAGGCACAAAATTGAAGACAGATATGAGTATATTTGAGCTTAACCAACCTAAACCAACATGTCTCAACTCTTGAGCACACCTCTAGTACAGTTTAAGCAGCAATTTCAAACACCCTTTATATCACTGATATGCAATTAAATCTAAGATAAACACTGCACTAGCTTGCTTTCTAGATCAAGCTGAGTTCAACTACTCTAAATACAACTAATTAACAGATTAAAAACCAACCTAAACCACAAACACAGATTATGCAATAATTATTGAAAATGACTTACAATTTGTCCTTTGCCACAATGGCTTGCCAAAGAATGCAAGAGAACCACTATCCTATTTCTATCAACCCATATAACTACAAATCATCCCAATTCCAGCACTTCTACACCCATATCCATTTCATACCCATTTTTGCTCCAGTTTGACTTTCATTGACCAAGAACCAAAATTGTTTGAAACTTGATTGTGAGCTTACAGAAAGCTATAATAAGCTTGTGGAAGCTTGTTTGAGCTTATAAATAAGTTACTAAGACCTTGTACATAATAGTTGGAAACTGAAAATTTCAACAGTGGCACAAAAATATGAAATTGTAACATAAGCTTGAATTGATACTTAAAAAGAGTTGTAATACACTTAAACAAAGTAATTTGATACAAAGAAACTTGAAATAACAACTAATGATCTATTTAAGATTTAAGAATTGAAAAACGACATACATTTTTAATTTTAACTAAGTGCTACTTCTATCTCTCTTCTTCTTCCTTTATTTATACTCCAAACTCCTTCTCTCTCATCTCTGAACAGTTCCCAGCAATAATCTTGGCCCTTGGATTGGTTGGTATCATTTTGGCCATTGGATTGAATTTGGCGGGAAAGGTTTTAACAGCTGGTGGGGGGGGGGTTGAGTGTAAGGGTGAAGAAGCATTAAATGTCTCTTGGCTTGGTGTGTTTGGAGTGATAAGGGGAGAGTGGTGATGATGGGAAATGGGCAGAGTTGCAGGTGGTGTGATGATGGAGGAGGCAACCCGTGAGTTGGAGGGAAAAGGTGGAGTCAAAAGGGTTTGACTTGGTATATTAAAAGGGAAGGGTCCAAAATGTATGACAGGGGGTCACAATGGGGAATGGCAGGGGTCCAAAGTAGTTTTGATAGGGTCCAAATGGGTTTAGGGGTTTAATAATACCAAGGACTTGTTTGTAATTTCTGAAAATTGGAGGACCAGTTCTGCCAATATCTCAAAGTTGTTCCAAGGGCTGAAAATGACAAGTTTCAATAGTACAAGGACCAAAGCTGACATTTTCAAATTTTCCAAGGACCATTTTTGCCAATTTTTAAACTTGAAGGACCAATTTTGTAATTTCTCAAAACTTTTGATATTTTTCACCAAAGGACTAATTTTGACAACTTATGATTTTAAAAGGACCTTTGGTGATTTATTTTTTTGAAATTAAGCTCAGGGACTATTTCTGACAACTTTTTGAAACTTGGGGGACTGAAACTGCCAATTATGCAAACAAATGCAATTTTGGAATATTTTCAGTATTTTGATGCATTTGTGAGCATTTTTAAGTGTTTTGCAGTTCATATTGACCCAAAAATGATGAGTATTTACACACTCATCAGTCGTCCTAGTCATCTCCGGATATGGGGGGAAAAGATATTTCCATATTCAAGACCGCGTCCGGACCCAGCTTGGGCTTGACCGACCGTTGCCAGGTGTTGATCATGTATATGGCGTGGGCTTTGTCTTTGGTCGCGGTATCCTTCTTTCCGCCCTTGGGGCCGCCATTCTTCTGCGCCCCATTCTTGATCTCTTTGACCAGATGCGCCAGCTGTCCAGATCTGACTGCCTCTTCTATCTGTTTCTTCAACTGATAGCATTTGTCCGTGTTGTGCCCTTTTTCTCTATGGAAGTCGCAGTACTTGTCTTTATTCCTAGATTCAACCGGGCTGGACATTGGCGGGGGAGCTGTGAACTTGACCGTATCCATGGCCAGGATTTCTTTTGGCATTTTTGTGAGGGGAGTGAACCTGTCCCCTCTCTTCTTATCCGGCCTTAAGCGGGTCTTAAACTCCCCTTTTCTTTCAAAGTTCTGGATGTTCTTCTGTCCTCCCTCTTGGTTTTTCCACTGGGGGTGCTTCTTCTTTGACTGGTTGGCCGCGACCACCTCACCTCTGAGAAATGCTTTCACGACCTTCCACATTTCATCCTGCGACTGGGGAATGTTGTCATTGAGCCTCCTGATCAGCTCCGGGTTCGTTATCCCATGCATAAAGCCAGACACTCTCATGCACTCGGGGGCTCCCTTCACATACATGCTTTCTGTCTTGAAGCGCTCCACGAATGCTTCTGTGGATTCCCCTTCCCGCTGCTTTATATGGTGTAATTCAACAGGATCTTTCGTATACTTCTTCTGTTGTAGGAAATATGAAAGAAAACTCGATCTTAATTCCTCAAAGTTGTCAATGCTTTCCGGACGTAGTTCATCAAACCAGCCGCGGGCGTGTCCAACAAGGGTGGAGTTGAACATGTGGCACCAAGTGGGCATGGCCCATCTTTCCACCTTGGCCGCGGTCTGGAAGATTTTCAGATGATCCTCCGGATCTCCTGTCCCGTCATATGTCCTGATGTGGGCGGGCATTCTTGTTCTGTCCGGGAACTCGAAATTCCGTATGCGACGGGTAAAGGGGTCTGTGTCAGCCATGTCATACGGGGAGTAGAGGTCGTCATCTTCCCGTTTGTTGCTTCTCGGGGTGGATTTCCAATGTCCTCCAGTGCTTTCCTCGCTTTCCGGGGGAGATACTTCCCTTGTTCTACTCCGGCACGAGTGGTATGTTTCTCCTCTGCCTGACCTCGAGTGGGGAGCATTGCCGTAGGTAGTACTCCAGCTTCGTTGGTGTCTGTCGGCTGAACACTTTTCGGTCATGTCCCGTTTACTCTGCTTTTCTGCTTCTCTTTTGCGTTGTCTACGGGAAGTGACCTTTGACTGGAGTCTGGAGAACACGGTTGGTTTTGGGTCACCAAGCCTTGTGGACACATGCTGACGTTCCTTCTCCAGTCTTGAGAATACATCTGTCCGCGGCCTTTTGGCCTCCAACCGGGTTTTCTCCCTAGAACCTCCCTCGTCTCTACTGCTAAGTCTTGAGAAGACACTTCGAGACTTGGAATACCCTGACGGGTCTGACCTCGCACTAGGACTGACTTCACGCCTCCTCTTTGGTGCCTCTTTTCTTTCAGATGCTGGACGAGTATTCCGAGCGTGTTCTTGAGATCTCTCATTTCTAGCCTCATCGTCAAAATCCAACCGGGTTTTGACCCGGTCCAGTTTTTCCTGATGGACTCTCTCTGCCATGAAGGGCAAGATCTGATGGTAGTGTTTTTCGCAGAACTCCCTTATTGACGCATCTGTCGCGGTCTTAGGGTGGTATTGTTCTGTGGCTTGCACTTTTTCATTCCCTCCCGTGTTTCTGACCGTGGACGGCTCAGGAGAGGGGGAGGGGTTTTCTGCCAAATTGCTCATCAGAGTATTTTTTTTAGGAGACGCAGTTATGTTACAGGTCCCACGGATTGTGCCAACTTGTTAATACAATTCTGGGCGCTTCTCCTACGAGGATTAGTGTAAGCTAACTCTTCGGAGAATAGATCTTGTATTAAGTGAAATCTTCGATTGCTAGCTGCTAAGAAAACCAACATCGTTAGTCTCACCGCGGAACGGGGTTCCGCGGTCAACCTCCGGCGTGAGAGTAAGTGATAGTTTTAGAGAGATGAAGTGAAGTCTAGAGAGAGAGAGTGTGTATGAGTTACCGTTTAAGTAGAGGTGAGACCTCTATTTATATGGTTGACCTTTCTGTCGCGTTCTCAAGGTCACGGGTCTTGAGAGTGACAGTTTGTGACGTAAGTCAGCTGCAGAGCTTGTCTGCTTGTTGTGATGGTGATGTTTTTGGGCAGGAGTTGTCCCGCTTTCCCTTTTTGGGGGCTGCAGGTTGCAGTACATCCGACCTAGGGAAGATTCCTTTCCCTTTACATGGGGCGCGGTTGTGTTCTTGTTCGGGCGCGTCTACTCTCCGCGGAATGGCTTGGTGGCCATTGCCGGGGTATGTATTTGGTCCGCGACCGAACTATGTGGGTGCCGGGAGTATTACATACTAGTGCTAAGTCCGCGTCTGACCCGTACTGGTGCCAGGGGGTCATACGTGATCAGATTTGATGTATGAAAAAGAAAATATATTATAAAATATAGAAGAAAGTTCAATGCAAAACAATAAATATCTAAAGAACAAAACACTCCATCTCAACCATTCATCTATTTTTAATCTGACGGAGTAGATTAAACCATAATAAAAAATGGAAGGGCATCTTTGTAAATATACAACCCCACCTAACACACTCACACTTTTCTGTAACACTCTCTCTCTCTCTCTCTCAATTCCCAAATCTCAACAAACACTCAAACCTTCACAAATCTCAATAGTTTTTCTTAATTTTCCGGCGAATTGGATATCACCTCCGGTGAGTGAAGCATAGCAGATCTGTAACAATTTATATGTCTGCACAAAAATTATTCGAACCGTTATATAATAAAGTTAAAATCACGAAGATAATGAATATAACACATGTCACTTCGTCAACCGTTATATAACGAGTGAACCGTTTTGGTTGTTGATCGTTTTGGTTGTTGATATGGTATAAAGCGTTACAGATCTGCTACGGTTTGACATAAAAAGCGTTGTTATTATGGTATAAAGCTATTATATAACGGTTGACAAAGTGAGAGTGAGAGTGTGGTTGTTGATCGTTTTGGTTTTTGTTATGAACTTGTATCGATCAATTGACTACTCACGAGAGTTCTTGTTGCTCACACTTTTGCTATTTGGGGAGTGGATATACTTGAAGTGGGTCAATATCTTGGCATGATGGATAGTGGGTATGTTTGGATCAATACAAATTGGCTCTCTACAGTCATAGACATAAGTAGATAAGATGATGGAAATTTTTGTCACGTGGGCTAAAGTTAAAAAAGTAAGAATGTAAAAGTAGATAAGATGCTTAGAAAAATAAAGATGAGTCTCAATTGATATTTTTTTCTGTTTCTTTTTAGAAAAATGATTTGCTAACTACATGAACAACTTTTATTAGCTTTAGCTATATTTTTAGGCCTTTCACGAATTTGGTTCTAGTTTTCTTTAACTTAAATAAACAAAAAGATTGTAGTTTATCTTTGTAAGACTTTCAACTTTTTTTAATGTGATCCACCAAAGAATCACATGAGATTTTGTGCAAATCAAATGTTATTTACTTAAAATCCCGTGGGGTTTTTTTACGAATACCGTGGGATTTTTTTACGAATCCCGTGGGATTTTTCTGGACGGAAATTTTGAAAAAAAAATTTCGTCTTTTTACAAATCCCGTAGGATTTTTCTGGACAGAAATTTTGAAAAAAAAAAGTTCGTCTGTTTACGAATCCTGTGGGATTTTTCTGGACGGAAATTTTGAAAAAAAAAATTCGTCCTTTTACGAATCCGGTGGGATTTATCTGGACGGAAATTTTGAAAAAAAAAAGTTCGTCGAAAGTATATAAAAGTGCATATCAATAGAAAGATGGTTTTTTTCTCGTCGCAATGGTGTATTTTTTGTAGCTTGAAGATTTACCGTTTGAAAGATATGTAGTGTTTTAAAAAAGGGTGGAAAGTGGGTTTTTATAAAATTACATTTCTACCCTTCCTTTGTTAATTTTTGCTTTCATCTCATCTATTTGATGAAAACAAGATGAATGGTTGAAATCATATGATTTCTTCTTTAGATTAGATGTGTTTTGTATTGATCTCACCTCATAAAATATATAAATTACTAGCTTCATAGCCCGCCCGAATGGGCGGGCTAGCTTCATTATATCACATGACGAATTCTAACTGGAAGTAAATTAATCATGAATAACACAAACCATCTTAAACACAAAAATTGAAAAAAAAAAAAAAAAAAAAAAACTTAAACAAAAGGGTTCATGTAATATATGAACTTGCGACAAAATCCATTAATCGATTGACAAAATTATATGTAAAGTCTTACAAAATAAATAAGTTGGCCTTATAAGCCAACAACATTATGTACTTTTACATGATTATGCTAAATAAGAGGATTGGGTAAAAAAATTCACAAGCTGTACAGGACCATGTTCATCACTCGAATATACAATTTGACAAGTGCTCATCCTTGCAATTGTATACAACTAATACATTGGCTATTACTATACACTTCCATAAGACCATAAGATGGACAAAGTCATATGTTATACTTAGGTGAATATTTGAATATCTTGCCTGTAGAAAACTAGAAGGGGGGTTGAATAGTTACCAATTAAAAACTTTGTTTTAAAACTTATTGAAAGATCAATTGATATTGATCTTTGGATATGTTAATGAAATATGCAAGTAATATGTAAAGAGTAAATAAGGAAATAAATGATCAAACCACAACAAGTTGTTTATAGTGGTTCGGTCTACAAGGACTCTATTTCCTTGCCCTACTCCACTCCCCGAGTCTCACACTCAAGAGTTTAACTTCACTAGTCAACAAGCTCCTTTCACCGGCGGAGAAAACCTTTACACTTCACTTACACAATTTCCGACACTAAGCTAGATGTCGAGTTCTTTCCAAGGGTACAACTACTCCCACACACAATGTATTTTGAGGACTAAAATACTAACCACTCACACTCACAAGATTATGATGGTTTAATACAACAATGAAGTATGAATCAACACTAGATCATACAACACTAAACAAACAAGACTTCCAACTTCTCGTTTGAAGCTTGAATGTGACTTGATCTTCTCTGCTACAAAAGAGATCACTACTATGATATGAAACTGAGTTAGAAAGGTTAGAGAGAAGATATGTATGAGAGTATAATAGAAAGGGATGAAAAACTACTTGGCTTGGCATTGCTATTTATAGTCAAAATAGACAGGAGCGTCCACGGACCGCGGAACCCTTAAAAGGGTTCCGCCCGTGTACCAATTTGGTACCGCCGGGTCTGACAGCCAAGATATCAAATCTTGCCAAAGTCAACTCTATCTAAGTGAGATTGTGCAAGATATGAAGAGTACAAATCCACACAAAATATCTAATGAAATCTTCCAATGATTTCCATGATGCATCACATGATGTCATATGTTGTATTTCTATTTTTAGAAATATGCAAGTACTTAAGTAGTGTTTGGTTTTAAGAACCTAACACATTCTAAAAACTACTATCATACATAATGATTAAAGTTATATCAAGATGTCACTAATCATAAATGTAAATGCTTGAATGATGAATATATTGTTTGAAAAAGCTTGTTTTAATATCTATTAAACTTGACAAGCTTTAAGCTTTTATACAAATTAAATTTACTTTTGTCGTTAACAAAACTTAGGTAAAGATCAAAAATATAAATAACGTTTAATGACGATATTTGTATTAACAATCTCCCCCTTTTTGTTGAGGACAAAATATAAATTTTATTTTTATAAAAGATACAAAGTTTGTGCAAGAGTTATAAAAATATTAGTTTTAGAACTTGAAAAGAGAATGATAATGCAAGTGTATGATTTTTGACTTTTTCTGAAAGTCAAAGTATTCACTAGTTGATGCATGATGTTGACTTTTTCAGAAAGTCAAAGTATGCAGTTGACTTTTTAAGAAAAGTCAAGTATTATCAATGATGTATCCTGTTTGACTTTTTCAGAAAGTCAATATCAGTTTGACTTTTTCAGAAAAGTCAAAATATAATCAAGTTCTATATTTTCTCCCCCTTTTTGTCTCAACAAAAAGAAGAGGCGATGCGGAATGTAATGAGCCCGAGCCATTATCTCCCCCTTGATCAAAGCTCCCCCTAAATTGGGTGCTTAATGGGAAGATACATGGATTGTGAAAATAAAGCTACAAAAAAAATGTTAGTAATAATGATCATTCACAAGCATTTCCAAACATTGTGTAAAAGTACCAACACTATAATGAAAACACCATTCATTAGTTAAAATTTTCATGAACAAAGATCATGAAAGGAGAACACAATGATGTGTTTTAGTACAATAAAAAGAAGAAAAAAAATCCTAAGAAAAGAAGAACTAGAAATGCTAATCTATGACCATCCTAGTTAGATGGTGGATGAGAAAGAGCGTTGAGGCGCTCAAGGATATGATTGAGGATGAACCTCATTTCCTCTTGGAAGTCATGGACCATAACCCGGGTCCTTTCCACGGTTTGGGCCGTTTGCTCACAAGTTGAGCAACCATGCCTAGGAGGGTAGAATGTTTGGGGAGGTTGTGGTGGTGGAATGGTAGATGTGTTGGTGGTGTTGGGAATGTTTGGGGTGGTCATGATGGAGGCAAGCAAAGCATTTTGCATTTGCATAGTCTCACTTAAGTGAGAATCCACCATGCCTTTGAATTGGTGGAGGTTGTGGAGTTTCGCTTGAATCTCCTCTCTAGTGGGATTGGCATCCCACATGCACTCCCCAATGTCCTCAAGATGAGGGGACATTGATTTTGGGAGTGGATGATCCCCATACAAAGGACCATGAATGTCTTTGTAAATGGGATGGAAGAGAAGAGGTTTTGGCCCTAGTGGGGCGTTTGGGTCAAAAGATGACCTTGGTGATTCATGAGCTATTTGTTCAATTGTGCCAAAGGATGGCAATGGTGGTGGATGATTTGGCCTAGGAGGCAAGTCATCCAAGTCCTCCAAGAAAGGATGTGGAGAAGTTGGTGGAGTGGAGAATAACTCCATAGGCATGAGAGTAGGAGACCTTGGTGGTGAAGGTGGTGAGGGTGTTTTGGATGTTTGGATGGGTGCCGGTGGAGGTGAAGTTGGTGTTTTTGTAGGTGGTTGAGTGGTGATCACAATGTGTGATTGATTTGGTGTAGCCAAGGTAAGACTTGTATCATCTCGGATGGGAGATGAGATTGTGAGTGGAGAAGACTCGGATGAGGAGCTAAGGTTAACGAAGCAACAAGGCCTCACACTAATTCTAGCTGTCTTCTTGCAAGGTTTTGGAGAAATGTGTTTGATTTGATGTTAAACCATTGAAGAGATGAGGTTCCTAATGATTTGGAAGTGGGTTGAATGCTAGTCATATCACCCAAGTCAATCCATTCAAGAGAGATGGAGTGAATAAGAAAAGATTTTCAATAAATGTGTTATAATGAGTGGAATTTCCTAACAATCAGATCACCCACGGATTTGAAGGTACCAAAAATTTGGTTCCTTCCTTTATGCCAAAGGGCTCCTTGGGTGGATTTTTCAAATTTTTTAATTTTGGTGGGAAATGGATTTCTTATATACCTAAGTGAAGTATACTAGTTCTAATAAGAGTATAAACTAGTTAAGATTGATTTATAAGTAATGGATGGTAATTTGGAATCACGAAAGAGTCGAAATTCAGAAAATTACCTGGAGGATCCACGGCACCAAAATCATACACTGCCGGAACCCTAAAAAGGGTGCCGTCTGATCCGCCTGTACAGGTACGGCGGTACCATTTTACATAACGGACGGTACCAAATCGTTGGTGCCGTCTGGTCCGTGGAGTGCAGAAAACAAGACAGAGTAGGTTTTTAGGTGTCGGGCATTTTTCCGAAACCTGAAATTTTTCTCAAAAGGTGTTATACTAAACATTTCTAGTTAGGAAAAGTAAATAACACATGTATAAACATAGTGGAGCATAGATTTTGAGCAAGGCTTATTGATTTTCACATTATAGTGAAAATGGGTAAAATTTGATAGCATACTTGTGCTATCCCCCTGCATAAGATTGTTAGCATACATCAGTTTTAGAAGTTATATTATCATCCTACAAGATAAAAACAACTAAATAGTATCAAACATTACTGATAATGTATTGTTCCAAACACTCCTTAAAGTACCCTTATTTGTCCAACTTCTTGTAAATCTTGTTCATCATCCTACCAAGGCACTTGAACATTCCCTTAGTTTGCTTGAATTCCGCTGATTCATTTTCAATCTCGGGAAGAGACGCATAATACTCGTGAGGTGGGAGACGAGAGCTTGGAAAACCATCCTCGGAGCTATTTGATGATGATGATGATGGAGTTGGAGGTTTTGCTCTTTTGCCTTTTGTCTTAGCAACTCGTTCATCACTCAAAGGTACAAAGATGTGAGGGATGAGTTCATAGTGAAGGTGCATCCCTTTTGGGGTTGGTAGAATTGGTGTAAAGTTTCTATAGAGACGGGTGAGAAGCATCCCGTATGGAAGAGCAACCGATCCTTGAGTTGGAATATCAATCATTCTCCTAGCTATGTAATAGGCTAAATTGAATGGTTGTCGGGTGGACAAGTTGTAGAGCATGTGACAAAGGCAAGCGTTTATGTGATCCCTATTTCCTATGGTGCTAATGACGTTGGCTCTAAGTAGCTCCTCCCATTTCTTAAATTCCGGTTTAAGTTCATTTAGCTCCATTCCATATGGATCTCGGTTTACCTCCTTTCCCTTTCGGGTAACTCGGGTTGTATCACTCTTTGGGTTAAATAGGTGTTCACGAATAACATCCTTATCGGCCAAATGGGTTTGGTAGGGAGAAGTGCGGTCATTGATTGCATCAAGAGCGGTGAGAGACCACTTATCCGTGTAGACACAAGTTCCTCGGTTGGGAATTCCTAGTACTTGAGCAAAGTTGCTTAAGGTGATGGTGTAGTCGTTTTGATTGATTCTAAATCTAAGACAAAATTCATCATCGTCTTCATCACTAAAGCCGGCCACACTAGCATAGAATTCTAACACAAACCTAGGACAAATTGGTTCATCGATGTCAAGAAGACAATCAAATTTAATGGCGGCTAGTTCTTCACGAAGATTGGTATGTTCAAGGAAGGATGAGTGAATGGTTCTACCCTCATGGAAATACCTTGATTCTAGACCCTTAAATATTTCTACTTGATCCTTGGTAAGTCCTTTGGTTTTGTGGTGTTTGGGAATGTAGTTAAGGGTGTCTTTGTGATCATAGAATCTTGCGGCTACCATGGTTATTCCTAAGGACAAGAATTGATATGTTAAAACTGAGAATAAACTTTAACGTTTTGGTTCTAGTGTGTGCCTATATGAAAACAATTTGGAGTTGCGGTTATCTCGACTCATTTTATGCACAAAAATGGTTTTAGTGGGGTGTTTGGCAAATACCATGAGATAACCCAAATGCTCCTAATTCAATGTGGCTTCATTTGAATATACCCGGGAATGCATATTAGTTATGCAATACCTTTAGTATTCAAGAGCATGCAAGTGATGAAAGTCTAACGTTTCTATTTGTATTTAACAATGAAAAATTATTTTCCTACAAGTGAGAAGCTTTTCAAAAATTTTGACATGGGGTGTTTGGTTATTTGAATATGGCCTTTTATTCATTATCTATTAATTAGTGGGAAACATGATTTGTTTATGCAATATGATAATGTAGTACCTAATTTCAATGTCTAGTTATGCAATTTGCCAATTGAATTCATATTTAGTATAAAAGCATACGTAAAACCCCATGTAATGATTTTTGATAGTTTTGTGCATAAATAAGAATCCTAGACTCAGAATTGAGAGATAAAATGTAGTTAGGATACTTACAATGATGTTATCTTCTGTGATTAGTGAGAGGGAAGGTGTCAATAATGAGCTTGGTTTAAGTTTTACACGTTTTGGTAAAGTGGGTTTTGAGGAAGAAGATGTTTTGTAGGTAGTATTTTTGCTTCTGTAGACACCACGGACCAGACGGTACCAAAATTTTGGTTCCGTCCTTGTTGTCGTTTGGTACCGTGGCTACAGTAGCAGATATAAAACAAAATTGTTTTGGTTTGACTATTCTAATGTTTTAGGCTATGTTTATCCTACATGTTTGGTTCCATTAACCCTAAACCAAGTCTAAGAAGATTAAAAGGTTCTCGTTTAAGAGGCTTAGTTAGGATGTCGGCAATGTTGTCTTCGGAGGATACTTTCTCAATTGAAATGTTACCTTTTTGAACATTGTCACGAAGAAAGTGA
This sequence comes from Chrysanthemum seticuspe, assembly GCA_019973895.1. Lineage (NCBI taxonomy): Eukaryota > Viridiplantae > Streptophyta > Magnoliopsida > Asterales > Asteraceae > Chrysanthemum > Chrysanthemum seticuspe. Next base: position 235,949,487 of record BPTQ01000006.1, on the reverse strand, counting down.
TGACGGATTTCAACATGCTTTGTACGAGCATGTTGAACGGGATTCTTGCTGAGATCGATGGCTCCTTTGTTGTCGCAAAGTATCACAATGTCGTTGAGATGAATTCCGTAATCTACGAGAGCTTGCTTCATCCAAAGAGCTTGTTGACATGCCTTTCCGGCTGAGACGTACTCGGCTTCAGTAGTTGAGATGGCTAAGGCCGTTTGCTTCTTTGCAAACCATGAGGTGAGACAATGTCCAACAAAAGTGCAAATACCACTTGTACTTTTTCTATCGACATAGTCACCGGCATGATCCGAGTCGGCATACACTATGGTTTCTACACCCGTTCCCTTGGGATACCATAATCCTAAACACGTTGTTCCCTTAATGTATCTAAAAATCTTTTTTAAGGCTTCTAAGTGTGATGCCTTTGGGTTTTCTTGAAAGCGAGCACATAGACAAACACTAAACATAATGTCGGGTCTACTAGCTGTAAGATAGAGTAGGCTACCAATCATTCCTCTATATTTAGTGTTATCTACGGATTCACCTTCTTCGTCCTTGGTGAGTTTGGTGTCCGAGGACATGGGTGTTTTAGTTGGTTTGGAATCTTCAAGCCCAAATTTCTTAAGCATGTCTTTTATATATTTAGATTGGTTAAAAAATATGCCATCTTCTAGTTGTTTAATTTGAAGTCCTAGAAAGAAATTTAACTCACCCATCATACTCATTTCAAACTCGTCGTGCATGATTTTAGAGAAATCATCACATAGTTCTTGACAAGTTGATCCGAATATAATGTCATCAACGTATATTTGAACAATGATAATATGTGATTCCTTTTTCTTGGTAAAAATAGTATTATCTACTAATCCCATAGAGTATTTGTTATCAATAAGAAAAGTCTTAAGTCGGTCGTACCAAGCTTTTGGTGCTTGCTTAAGACCATACAATGCTTTCTTGAGTTTGAAGACATGATGTGGTTTCTCAAAGTCGGTAAAACCAAGAGGTTGAGCAACATACACTTCTTCGTTAATAAACCCATTAAGGAAGACACTTTTAACATCCATTTGAAATAATTTAAAGTCATAAGCACATGCATAAGCAAGTAATATTCTAATAGATTCGAGTCTAGCTACCGGAGCATAAGTTTCATCATAATCAATACCTTCTTGTTGATTATAGCCTTGTGCAACAAGCCTAGCTTTGTTTCTAGATACTATACCATTTTCATCCATTTTATTTCGAAAAACCCATTTCGTTCCAATTATGGTTTGATCTTTAGGTTTTGGAACTAATTTCCAAACATCATTTCTAACGAATTGGTTTAATTCTTCTTGCATGGCAATTACCCATGATTCATCTTTTATTGCTTCATTTATGTTTTTCGGTTCTATGGTGGATACAAAACAAAAATAATTACTTTGATTTTGGGCTTGTGACCTTAAGGTTCTTTGATTAAGTTGTCCTATGACCTTTTCTAAAGGATGACTTTTAGATTCTTTGATGTTTATAATTTCTTTATTTAATGGTTCATCTTCCTTGTTATCATTAATTTGACTTTCTATTATTTGACTTTCAACTAAGTCATCATCTACCAAAGGTGATGTCTTAGAGGGAGGTGGACTTTCATCAAATGTTATGTTCAACGATTCCTCGACTATCATTGTTTCTTTGTTAAGGACAATATAAGCTTTGCTAGTTTGAGAAAATCCCAGAAATACACCTTCATAAGACTTTGGGTCAAACTTGGTGAGATAGTCTTTAGTATTAAGAATGAAGCATTTACAACCAAAGACTCTAAAATATCCTAAAGTTGGCTTTTTACCTTTGTAAAGCTCATATGGTGTTTTGTTTAGGAAAGGACGTATTAAGACTCTATTCAAAATATATGTAGAAATGTCAACGGCGTTGCACCAAAACTTTTGAGGAATGTTTTGTTCATTAAGCATTGTTCTACTCATTTCTTGAATTGTTCTATTTTTACGTTCTACTACTCCATTTGATTGAGGTGTTCTTGGAGCGGAAAAGTTATGTGTTATACCATTTGCATTACAAAAGTTTCCAAAATGAGTTTCGTTGTCAAATTCACGACCATGATCCGTTCGGATCGACACAATTTTAACACCTAGTAGATTTTGAATTTTCTTGCTAAGAATTTCAAATTTATCAAAAGCTTCATTTTTGGTTTTTAAAAACAACGTCCAAGTAAACCTTGAGTAATCATCTACTATGACCAAAGTGTATAAGTTGCCTCCGTAGCTTCTTATAGCGGATGGTCCAAACAAGTCCATATGTAATAATTCTAGACACTTAGATGTGGACACCATATTTTTAGATTTGTGACTACTATGGGTTTGTTTACCAATTTTGCAAGCGTCGCAAAAGTGTTGGTCATATTTTAGTTTTGGTAAATTCCTAACTAGCTCTTTTGAAGATAGGTTTTGTATAAGTCTCATATTAGCGTGACCTAAGCGTCTATGCCAAAGAGATGAGTTATCATCTAATGTTGTTAGACAAAGTTTGTTGTTATATGTTTTATCTATCTTCATGACGTATATGTTATTTTTCCTAACTCCTTTAGCTATGGTGATACCATCTTTTAGTATTTTACTACCATTTTTGTCAAATAGTACTTTATACTTTTTATCACATAATTGGCTAATACTAAGTAGATTAAATCCTAACCTATCCACATGAGCAACATTTTCAATAGTTAGGGAGTTATGAGCGATCGTACCTTTGCCAATGATTTTGCTTTTGAGATTGCTACCAAAAGTGACATTACCTCCGCCATACTCTTGGTATGATGAGAAGAGAATTTTGTTGCCCGTCATGTGTCGTGAGCATCCACTATCTTTTATCCATTCATCAGGTTCCAATCCAACTTTCAAGCATACCTAAGAAGTAAATAACTCAAGCATTTGGTCCCCAATATCTCATGGGTCCGTTTGGGTTAAACATACCATTTATTTGATTCATGTATGAAAATGATGGGAAAGAGTTCCATGACATGTAATATGGAGTTTGATATGGTCTAGGGAAGTTTTGATTCCAACCATTGTTTTGGTAGTTGGGTTGTACGTTGTGGTTGCTCTTAGGAAAGGGGCGTTTGGCAAAAGGTGCTTTATATCGTTGTTGAGTAGTTTTTGATCTAAATTCATTTTTAGCAAGTCCTACTCCTGATGTAACAGCTGGTTTTAGTTTAACACTATCCTTGGTTTTCTTTGTTACTTTGACAAATTCAGTACGGTCCGTATTACGAACATTCTGTCCTGTTGAAGTACCCACGGCACCATTTGTTTCCACGGACGGAACCCTTATTTTGGTTCCGTCTGGTCCGTGCTGTACTGCAGCAGTTTTGACAGATTGTTCTTCTTTTTCGGCCGTTTTTTTTTACTCTTTGGAATTAATACTTCATTAAATCCTAGCCCATTCATGTCTCCTGGTGTTTTATGGATTTTAACTATTTCATCGGCAAGAGCGATGTTTTTGTTAAACCTTTTAAATTTAGAATTATTTTCGATTAAAACATCTTGTGTGAGTTTTAGTTTTTCTATTTCAAGTTTAAGCTCTTGACATGATTTACAATCATCGTCATTTGCTTTTCCTTTTTCAAGTCGTTTTGCTTTTTCTTTTAACTCATAAACTTCATTTTCCAAAAATTCCTTTTTGGTTTTTAAAAATTTATTTTTAGTTATGATTTTTAGACTTAGCTCACACAATTGATTATATTGTTTTTGCAAGGTGTCATCATCAATAGAAGAGTAAGAAGAGTCGGAAAGTACCTCATTTGACTCATGTGCCATTAGAGCGATCTCTTCCTTGCTTGACTCTTCATCGTCTTCACTATCACTCCAAGCACCACTTACAAAAGCTCGTTGAGTTTTGCTTTTAGGTGGCTTGGGACATTCTCCTATGAGATGATTTGCATCACCACATCTAAAACACTTTCTTTCACCTTTACCCTTTTTGTCATCCCGATCTTTTCGGAATGGATTCTTTTCCTCTCGAGGTTGTCTTACGAGCTTTCCTCTTCTTCTAAAGAACTTCTTAAAATCTCTAACGGCCATGGCATATTCCTCATCTTCACTACCGGAGCAAGATTCGTCATCATCACTTGATTCCGCCTTTGCTTTTAGAGCAACGGATTTGATCTTCTCTCTTTTTCCTTTGATTATCTCCGAATCTTTCTCCATCACCATTTCATGTACTTTGAGGTTGCCGATTAGCTCGTCTAGTGACATTTTTTAGAGATCTTTTGATTCTTCAATAGCGGTCACTTTAGCTCTCCATTTGGGATGGAGTGCTCTAAGAAATTTCCTGACAAAGTTCTTACTACGAAAAGATTCATCAAGTGCTTTAAGTGATGTAATAATAGTATTAAAGTGAGCAAATCCACAATCAATGGTTTCATCTTCAGGGATAACAAATTGTTCATATTGTTGAACAAGAAGATCAATTTTGTTATCCTTGACTTGTGAATTACCTTGATGTGTAATAATCAAAGATTCCCAAATATCTTTGGCGGTTTCACACATAAAAATTCTTTCATATTCTTTTCTAGGTAAAGCATTGTAAAGCATCATTTTAGCTTCATTATTTTTAGCAACTAATTTCTTTTGTTCATCAACAGAAATGTCCTTTGTTGTAGAACTAAAATCCCCTTTAACAATAATAAACCAAGGATCTATATCTTTTGATTTTACATATGTTTCAAAACGGTTTTTCCAATAGATAAATCCATTGGTTTCAAAGAGTGGTGTTCTTTGCATAGATTGCCCTTCTTTAAAGTTTTCAGAATCCATGGATCGTTTCAAGTTTATAAAATACAAGTTATTTTAGAAATTCTTGAGTAACGAGGCTCTGGTACCAATTGTAGAAAACTAGAAGGGGGGTTGAATAGTTTACCAATTAAAAACTTTGTTTTGAAACTTATTGAAAGATCAATTGATATTGATCTTTGGATATGTTAATGAAATATGCAAGTAATATGTAAAGAGTAAATAAGGAAAGAAATGATCAAACCACAACAAGTTGTTTATAGTGGTTCGGTCTACAAGGACTCTATTTCCTTGCCCTACTCCACTCCCCGAGTCTCACACTCGAGAGTTTAACTTCACTAGTCAACAAGCTCCTTTCACCGGCGGAGAAAACCTTTACACTTCGCTTACACAATTTCTGACACTAAGCTAGATGTCGAGTTCTTTCCAAGGGTACAACTACTCCCACACACAATGTATTTTGAGGACTAAAATACTAACCACTCAGACTCACAAGATTATGATGGTTTAATACAACAATGAAGTATGAATCAACACTAGATCATACAACACTAAACAAACAAGACTTCCAAATTCTCGTTTGAAGCTTGAATGTGACTTGATCTTCTTTGCTACAAAAGAGATCACTACTATGATATGAAACTGAGTTAGAAAGGTTAGAGAGAAGATATGTATGAGAGTATAATAGAAAGGGATGAAAAACTACTTGGCTTGGCATTGCTATTTATAGCCAAAATGGACAGGAGCGTCCACGGACCGCGGAACCCTTAAAAGGGTTCCGCCCGTGTACCAATTTGGTACCGCCGGGTCTGACAGCCAAGATATCAAATCTTGCCAAAGTCAACTCTATCTAAGTGAGATTGTGCAAGATATGAAGAGTACAAATCCACACAAAATATCTAATGAAATCTTCCAATGATTTCCATGATGCATCACATGATGTCATATGTTGTATTTCTATTTTTAGAAATATGCAAGTACTTAAGTAGTGTTTGGTTTTAAGAACCTAACACATTCTAAAAACTACTATCATACATAATGATTAGAGTCATATCAAGATGTCACTAATCATAAATGTAAATGCTTGAATGATGAATATATTGTTTGAAAAAGCTTGTTTTAATATCTATTAAACTTGACAAGCTTTAAGCTTTTATACAAATTAAATTTACTTTTGTCGTTAACAAAACTTAGGTAAAGATCAAAAATATAAATAACGTTTAATGACGATATTTGTATTAACATTGCCTTTCCAAATAAGCTGATGGAAACCAACCTTACATCTACCTTCAGACCATCCATTAGAGGCCACCTATCAAGTACCAATCTAAATTGATTATTTAAAATTTGTATGCATAAGAGTAGAGTAGATAGTCTAAAATACATGATACAGCTAAGGGGTCAAATTGGATTTATGTTTTATGTGTAACGGGTCAAGTGATAATTTGAATTATTTGGCATCAGTAACAGGTGCAGTAAGGAATGCAATAAGCTCATCAATCGAGATATAGACATATAGTGAAATCATAAATGGATTAAAAACTTCTAGGGTTTCAGCCTACAAGTTGTATGATAAGATAGAGGAAAATATGTCCAATTTGTATGTTACGTGATGAAAATTTTGCAAGGTATGCGGTTTTAATTTGATTAATATCTCTGAGTTGGCAAGTCCAGCCTTGGAATGCACGAACAAAATTGCAATGAATAACTACAAAATGTTAAGAAAGAGTACTAAGAAACAAACCCACACAAGTTATCTGTAATAAAGAATAGGTCCATAGCACGACCATCAGAGGTTGTTGTCACTTTCACTTTCTGGATCATAAGCTCAAGACAGAGAACTCTAGCGATATCTAAAAGAAAAATCCAAAAAATAGGAAAAATAGGAAAATGTTAGGAAAATGAGAAAATTGTTAGGAAAGCTCACAAAGAATTCTCTGGACAGACCGCTAGGAGTCGTTTTAGAATTTCAAGGGATTTATTCACAATTCAAATCACCAGAGGTAAAAATCTTTAATATATCTTAGAGTAATAAATATTTTGTATATTATATTTATTAAGTTTTAAATAATAACAGGAATTTGACCATTCATTGAGGAACATGTTAACAATATTTCAAGAGCTAAAAACAGAAATTGATGACATGTTAAGAGTTGCATTGGAAAAATACCCTCGACATAGAGCCTTGTTGGAAGTACAGGAATGGATGAATAGGTTAGTAACAGAGTGGGTGAAAGCTCGAAGGAAATTGTTGTTCATCAATCTCAATTTGAAGGTGAAGAAGTTGATTTAGATGTTGATGAAGATGGCTCTGAACATGAACCAACAGCTAAAAAAACTGATGAACATAAATGGGATCTACAGACTGATGAACAAACACAGAATGATGAACCAACACATACTGATGAACCAACACTAACTCAATTGTTCATGGATCCAGAATTCGTGAAAGATTATGAACGGATAGAACGTCAAAAGCAAATGATAAAACTAGAATTCTTGTTGTTCAATATCACAAAGGTGGAGAAAAATAAGTGTCTGGATATGATTTTGTATGAAAAGACAAAACCAGTGATTAGTTTGGATGAATTAATTACCAAATTATCTTTCTTGAACCAATCATCAGACATGCATGGAGAAGCAGTAAATAAGGATGCTTGGCAAACATTCTGAAGGATGCTTCAAAAGTTGAAATTTCATTTAGAAATTTGACAAATGAACTTTAAGAATTTTCAACACCAAAGCCCAAGATGATAATGCCGATATAATATGTGAGCGCAACACCAGAACAAAAACTGAAAAGGATATCATATTTGAGCACAACACCAGAACAAAAACTGAAAACCACTCAGCTCAATTCATTTAATACAATTGCTAAAAAGCTGAAAATACCAGCCCCAAAAGAAAAAATGCAAAAAGAATAAGACTTGGGAAAAAGAAAAGTGAAGCCGACAGAAGCACTCAAGTCTCCTTACTTACAGAGAGTGGTAGTCATGAAAAACAAACCACATGACAATGAAAAAAAGGTCGCTGAGACTATCTTCTCCGCACAAGGAAATGTAGAGTAAGTAATCTAAATTATGCTCATGAATTTAAAATTCATATTGGTTCATCAAAAGCAAAAAAATATGAATGTTTTTTACTAAAATATTATGTTAATTTTAAATTGCAGTGATATTTTGTTTAAGTCCTACTTTTTTGATGGTCTGAGAATACATTTTGAGAGCTTGCAATTTGGAAATGAAATAATTGTTGCGGTAATTGACATGTGTACACACTTACTGAATATCAGTGAAGAAAGGAGAAGTCCTCAGTCGTTGAAAAGACTATTCTGCAGTACATCGATTATTGTAAGTTATATAAAAGAAACAAAATATTTTTCATTAGTTAAATCGAATTACCCTTATGTATTTTGATGAAAAACAGACAAAGAAGATGATGCAAGGGGATGTAAGGAAGGCTTTTGTATATAACAAGTTTGAGGAAAACATGAATAATGCTTTATTCCTGTCAACTTATGAATCTATTCATGATATAGATCTGGTAAACAATTTTATTTTTATTAATTCGTATAAGATAAAAAACTGATGAACAAAAATATATTAATAAACTGATGAACACTCCATGTATGGCAGGTCTTTTTTCCAATGTTGCTCAATGATGATCATTATTATGTTGTCTGTTTCAATTTGAAAGATCCTCAAATTCACGTTCTAGACAACATGCTTCACAATCAGAAATTGGGAGAAAGGTATGGGAAGAATCTGGGTAATTTGGTAAGTATTCCAGTGTTTCAAATCATCTTCACCAATGCATTTAAAAAAGTAAAGAAACTCATTGTTATTAATATGTTATTACATAAAAGCACTTTTTTTAAAGTTTTGAGTAAAAAAAAGCATCCACGCGTAGCAAACTTGAAGGATTACAAGCTTTGCATTGTTGAGATGCCATGGAGAACACAAGACAATGTGATTGATTGTGGCATTTTCGCCATGCGAAATATGGAAACATATCAAGGAAGCATGGCAAAATATGATGCTGGATTTGAACTAGAAGGAAAAGAACAAGAGGAGCAAATAAGGAAATTGAGAATGAAATATCTGACAAAGATTCTGCTATCTGACTCCAATGAAAACAAAGAAGGAATTGAAAAAGAAGTTCAAGCATATATGATCTTGGATTTGAAGACAAGGAGAAAACTCCAACAAGAATCAGATGAAACCATAATTAGCCGTATCAGCGACTACTTCGATATTGTTCCTACGGCCAATGTTCCTAAGTGAAAACAATGTTTGGTTCTGTTACGTAGGTTCATATGTTTTGTTTAATATGAACATCTGGAATATTTGGGTTTTTTTTGTCAAGTATGTTGAAATATTTGGTTGGTTGGTCATGTTATGCAGCTTCAGTTTTCAAAAACAAATTTGTGTAAGTGAAGAATTTTTAGTTTAAATACCAATATACATGCTTCTATAAACTGATAAATTGATGAATAGTATACATGAGTTAATTATTATTATTATTATTATTATTATTATTATTATTATTATTATTATTATTATTATTATTATTATTATTATTATTATTATTATTATTATTATTATTATTATTATTTCTTATTATTATTGTTATTATTAAACTGGTGAACATTTTTATTAAACTGATGAACAAAACATTAATAATAAACTGATGAACAAACAATTTTAATAAACTTATGAGCAAACATTTACTTGCGTCTATAAAATGATTAATTGATGAATAGTGTACATGAGTTATTTATTATTATTATTATTATTATTATTATTATTATTATTATTATTATTATTATTATTATTATTATTATTATTATTATTATTATTATTATTATTATTACTTATTATTATTGTTATTTTTAAACTGATGAACATTTTTATTAAACTGATGAACAAAACATTAAAAATAAATTGATGAACAAACAGTTTTAATAAACTGATGAACAAACATGTACTTGCTTCTATAAACTGATAAATTGATGAAAAGTGTACATGAGTTAATTTATTTTATTATTATTATTACTTATTATTATTGTTATTATTAAACTGGTGAAATTTTTTATTAAACTGATGAACAAAACATTAATAATAAATTGATGAACATTTTTAATAAACTGATAAACAAACATATCAACAACTAAACCTTTATTATATCTAAGAGTATAAAAAATTCAAAAACATATCAACTACACCTTTATTATATATGACAGTAAAAGAAAAAAGAAACAAAAGCTAAGCAACAATACAAGCATTCATATCAGACAACTTCGCCTTCTTAGCAGCCAACTTCGCCTTTTGCTTGCTCTCTTTTATAGCAGCCTTATCATTAGCCTTCTTAGCAGCAATTTCAGCTCTAATAGCATTGCACTTGGTTTGATCATGATCTTTCATGCTACATTTGCAATATCTACAGTTCTTCCTACACTTCCCACTTGGATTAACTGAACGCTCAAGGCTACTCTTAATCCTTTTTCTAGAACCTTTAGTACTAACCTATTTTTGAAAACAAATCAGGGTAATAAAAATTAGATGATCAAAAAAATGCTGAAAACACATGTCGAAAAAAAGTCATAACACAAGAAAAAAAATGATGAACAAAACATTAATAACAAACTGATGAACCTATGTGATAACATAATAGCTAAAAGTCAATAGGTGATGAACCAAAAACAATAATGTTCATCAACTTAAAAAGCATACAAACTAACTGTTAACCTATAATAACTAAAATAAAAAAACAAAAAATAAAAATAAATAAACTAATTGATGAACATATGATAAGATAACATATGAACAAAAAAAATAAAAATAAATAAATAACAAAAAAAGCATTAACTGATGAACAACAGTACTAACCTATTTTGGAACATTTACAATGGTCTCTACCGGTTGCGACACACCAAGAATAGAAGCAAGCCTATCTCGTTTATTAGTCTTTTTCGGTATAGGAAAATCAGCATCTGCCTTCGCCATTAACTGAACCTGATGATCTCTAAACTTTTGCATTAGCTCCGGATCATCTGCATAACGATTAACACAATACTCGACTGCTTTGAATATCTCACGCAGGATCATATCAGGAATGTCACCTGTGGCTTGAATGACTGATGCAGGTGGTAATGAATCCTTTGACCAACGCCTTAGCACGTATTTCTTTGTAAACTTTTTAACCTTCGACAACCGAAGAACATAAAAGATATGACGACGTAAAAGTCCATATGACTCAAAACGTTTGCACGTACACTGATAAAGTCTTCAGTTGGTTTACACAAGACCTGCAAAAAAAGAAAGTAGTACATACAATGGTAAATTACAAAAATTTGATGAACAATAACTGAAAAAAAAATTATTAAAAAATACTAATGAACAAAAAACTAATTATATAAAAGATATGTTCATTAAAATGTAATTTTATAACGATAAAAAACCGATGAACAAAAACTAATGAACAAAAAACTGATGAACAGATTAAAAAAGATGTTACCTCATACAAAACTTCATTTACAAGGCCTCCACTTGACGATGTCGCCTAGAAATCTGCTCATCTTCACCAGTATCTTGTATAACATATTTTTTGCCAGAATCGTCAGCCGAAACACTAACCGACATACATGAAATCACAGAAGCATAAATCTCAGTTTGAACATCAAAGAAAATCGACCGAGTGTATAATTCTGAGGCCTCATATTCTAAATCAAGTTCAGTGTGCATATCTGGAATAGTATACCGACTGTCATGATCATTTTTACGTTAAGAAAATCTTTGGCACCCCACCACACTATCAAAATGATTATAGAACTCCCATAAAGTCAAATCAATACTTGTCAATCTACCATAAGAAGTGTTTTCACTCTCTGACCTAGAAGAAGTTCTCATCAATCCCGACATCGGTTCATCCCTATAATAGGTTGGTATCCATTTATGCCTCAAATTATACATATCTGAAAGCCATTTATGTCCCTTCAAATCAAAATCAACTAACAACAGTTCCCACAAATCCTTAAACTCTCCAGGCTCTATTCTATCAGTCCAAACAATATCTGATATTCTTCTTTTGAAAGTAAGATCTTTAGCTAAAACAGGCCCAACCTACAAAAATGAAAATCAGATTTAATGATGAACATAACTCATTGATGAACATAATATAAAAAAAACTCGTTGATGAACAAAATATTAAAAAACTAACAGATGAAAAAATAGTTGATGGACAAAAATTAACTGATGAACAGAGCTAATTGATGAACTTAATTTTATAATACTAACTGATGAGTAAAAAATAGTTAATGGCCAAACACTAACTGATGTACAGAAGTCATTGATTAATTTACTTATAAAACTAACTGATGAACACAAATTTAATCGACAAACACTAACTGATGAACATAATAAAAAAGTTGATACACTTAAATAATAAAAAAAAAACAAATATGATTGTGGAACATACCTTTGAAGTCAACTTCTGCATGACATGCCACATGCATAATCTGTGACGAGATAACGGGAACACTGACCCTATAGCAACTTTCATTGATGCGTCTTGGTCAGTCACAATAACCTTTGGTGCTCGAACAAACGCCTTTTTAAAACATTGAAGTAACCAGATGTAAGATTCTTTCGTTTCTGATGACAGCAAAGCAGCTCCAAATGTAACACAATGATCGTGATTGTCAATCCCAGTGAATGGTACAAAAACCATTTTGTACCTATAAAATTATAAATTATAAACCATTACTATATAACTGATGAACCAATATTATATAACTGATGAACCATTATTAAATAACTGAAAAACCATTTACATTATTAGCTAACTGATGAACCATTTACATTATAATATAACTGATGAACCATTACTATATAACCGATGAGCCAATATTATATAACTGATGAACCATTATTAAATAACTGAAGAACCATTTACATTATTAGCTAACTGATGAACCAATATTATATAATTGATGAACCATTATTAAATAACTGAAGAACCATTTACATTATTAGATAACTGATGAACCATTTACATTATAATATAACTGATGAACCATTACCATATAATGGATGTTTCTAGCTTCAAATGTGTCCCCAGTAATGGTCTGTGGTGACTGTGAGTAGGTTTTGAATCCCATTGATAATCTCAAACACACACAAAATACCAGAATAAAGATGATGGGCAACGGGAAGTAATTTTTATACCGATGAACATCATCTTGTTACGCCGATTTTTGTATGTGATTGAGATGATCATTAGGTTTTGAAGGTACAATTGAATATCTTTAAAAACATATGAACTTATAACTTGACAAAAATATAAAACTTAATACTTAAAAAATTATAAAAAATGAACTTACTTATTCGTTCTGAAAGTAGCATCAAATGACATAACATCGCCAAAAGCATAATAGTTCCTTTTTGCATATTCATCAACCCAGAAAAGATTCGTCAACGCATTATTCTCACCGGTTTGATACTCAAATGAAAAGTTAGGAAAAAAATCCTCCTTGTTCATCAACATTTCAACTAACATCCGTGCATCATTTTTTCCTATGAAATCAAGCACATCCCTCCTATAATTTTTACAATCAACCAAACTAGCTCCTATAAAGTCATAGTCCCCATATATCAGCCTAAGTAAATTGAAACCCTTCACTGGACCAAGATTGACTTGTGAAGCTTGATATATAAAAACTTGCTGAGTATAAGTAACTTCACGAGAAGAAACAAGAAAAACGCTATCCTCTTCACTAACAAGGCTGTGATTATGACCCTCAACAAAATTATAACACCAATAACCTTTCCCTGGAATATGCCTAACCTGAAAAACTGCTTTGCAATCAGTACGCTTAGACGAAACTTTCCTACTATTAGACTTCTTCTTCAATGCACCAGCTTTTGGGGCAGGATTTGTACCATCCTTACTACAAACAAAATATTTCAAATCGAGAATTTTATCCTTAGTTTTCTTAGATATATATTGCTGACCTAAACGGACCTTAAAACCAGCTCTTTTTGCATAATCTTTGTAATACTGATAAGCCTGCTCAAGTGAGTGATACATCATACCATAAGCCGACTTTTAACCAACAGGAATATAGGAACCCAAATCTTACAACCCTCAATTTCAGAAACAATACCAACAGAATGTGGAACAGGTTCATACTCATTATATGTGAAAAATTATACAACAATGTTTCAATTTATGGATGAACCTAATATAAAAATAAGCAATAAAGAAAAAAACAGATGAACCTAATAGCAGATAGGTAACGGATCAGTAGATAACAAAAAAAGGATAAACTGATGAACCTAAAATACAAATAAACATATAACAAAAAAAAAGTATAAAGCTGATGAACCTAACATAATAGATAAATGATAAACCTAAGATAACATAATAGTAAGTAGGTATGTTCATCAACTAAAACAAAAAATATAACAAAAAAAAAAGCATAAACTGATGAATAAAAAAAAGTAAAAAAGACAAACAAAGCATAAACTGATGAACCTAAGATAAGATAATAGCTAAACTGATGAAGCAAACATAAAAATAAGCAAAATACAAAAAATGCATAAATTGATGAACATAAGCAGATAACAAAACATAAACTGATGAACATAAGATAACATAATAGCTAAACTGATGAAGCAAACATAAAAATAAGCAAAATACAAAAAATGCATAAATTGATAAACAAAAGCAGATAACAAAACATAAACTGATGAACCTAAGATAACATAAAAGCTAAACTGATGAATCAAACATAAAAATAAAAAAAATACAAAAAATGCTTAAATTGATGAACACAAAAAACATATACTGATGAACCTAAGATAACATAAAAGCTAAACTGATGAACCAAAAATAAAAATAAGCAAAATATAAAAAATGAATAAATTGATGAACATAAGCAGATAACAAAATCTACAAAATAATGTACTCACTGATCAAACTCTTAACAATAAAATTACCTTGATTAAACTGATGAGCATCAATAATCGCCATTACACACCGATTTAACCGCGAAAAATCACCAATTTTTATCAAATTAACCTATTGAACGGTTAAAAATCCCCAATTTTTTTTATCAAATTAACCGATTGAACAGTTAAAAACCCTAATTTCTTCCGATTAACCGATTCAACGGTTAAAAACCCTAATATTAAACGGTTATAAAACCCTAATTTCTTCCGATTATGAGATTGAACGATCAATTCGTAACTGATATGAAGAATTAACACAATTTGAAGAACAAATAACGATTCAAATAACCGAATATGAAAAGAGAGCAAAAAAGCCCTAAATTAACAAAATATGAACAAATGAAAGAATGAGAAAATTGTGAAATTGAATGAATGAATGAATTGAAAGGAAATCATCGTGAAAAAATCGTTTATATATGGCCGGAAAACTCAAACAGATTCGATCAAAATAGAAAGAGAAAAAAAGAAAGAGGAAAGAATAACGGGGGAACTAAAATTACATAAATGTCCTTGAAGGAAAAAAAGAGGGGGGACACATGGCATAACCAGAACTCCTTTTAGACTTTGTAAAAGTGCCCCTCTTTTTAAAGGATATATTTTTAAATAGCAAACTTTTAATAAATTCATTTTCATGTATCATAATTAGTAACTATTGCAAGTTAATTGCTTATCACTAAAATTAAATATAACCTTCGCGTTTTTTTTTTAATTTTTTTTTTATCTTATAAACTTTTTCCTTTACTAATGCAATTTGAAAAGTAAAAAATAAAAAATAAAACAAAACAAATTCCTAACTAATAAGGTAAGATTAGGCGTATTCATACATATGTGAGCAAGGAGGGAGCCTAACTCACGAGTGAATCCTCTACACCCAAAGCAACTCACGGGTGAATAGACAAAAAAACACTCACAAAGGTGAGTGGTTCACCACTTGGTTTCCGTGCATAGTTTTAATTATTTATTTAGTTTGTGAGTGTATGTGAAGTTAGAGCATCTGCATTGCACCAAGTCATTCAATGACTTGATGCATTTATCACATGCACTTTTCAATAAATTTTGTTATGAAAAGTCATTTTGTAAACTTACTCTCCAATGCAAAAAGCTATTTCAAAAGTCTTAAGTGAGATTTGGATGTGAGTGTTTGATTATAAAATTAATAAATAATAGTGTCAAGTCTTTGCTTCAAACACTTGACATATACCAAGTCTTTCTTCCTTCAAGTCATTCTTTACAATGCAAAAAAGTCATGTTATGACTTGATGAAATAGTGCCAAGTCTTTTGAAAAGCTCCCATTGCGGATGCTCTTATTTAGGGCTGTGCATGGTCTCAAAACCGGACCGGACCGGCTAAGACCGGACCGGACCGAAAACCGACTTCGGCATAAACCTTAGACCGAGACCGGACCGAATGTGGTCGGTCCGGTCTCGGTCCGGACCGGTCCGGTCGGTCCTTCGGTCGGTCCGGTCCAAATTAGCCTAAATCCTTCGGTTTTGGTCCGGACCGGACCGAGGACCGAATTAGACCAAATGCCAAGACCGCGGACCGGACCGAATGTGGTCGGTCCGGTCTCGGTCCTTCGGTCGGTCCGGTCCGTTCGGTCGGAATGCTCACCCTTACTCTTATTAGTATGGTTTATTTGTATAAAGTGGTTATTAATAAAAAGGTGAGTATGGTGAGATTAATAAAGGTAAGTGGGAGTGTCAGCAAAAAGTTGGAGAGAGAAAGTTGATGTAGCACTGAGATATAAGGTAACTGTATATGTTTTCTTAAGACGGATAAAGGTGTCTAAGCTAAAAAAAAATGTAGAATAACGACGCAAATTCTTCTAAACCAATGATAGTTACTTTAGGAGAAAATAACAAGCATAAAAGTTCAATAAAAAATAAAATTAACTACCCTATCTGTCTCAAAATACTTTATGTTTTTTACATTTCGTCAAAAATGATAATTTTATTTTAACTAATTAATTAATAATTTTTTAATTTTTGTAATAACTTTTTAAAGTAAAAAATAGTATGGTAACCAAGAGTAAAAACTGTTAAACTAAATGAAGATGACATAATATGAAAAGTTAGATACAATAATAACAGATGAAAGAATATCAGAAGTCTATAATCATAGTCAATTCCATATATAACAAAATACTAATTTCCATTTGCATGACGCAATCCAAATGTGAGTTTGTTGTACAAAAATAGCATCCCTTTTGCGGTGGCTTTGTTCTTGAACCATATTTTTTCTCTCACTTCTTTGCATGTTTCAACTCAATTTCCAAAACCCATTTATAAAAATCTTCTCTTTTTTAGTTTCTTTAAAAAAAATAAAATGAAAAGAAGTGGTAAATCAGAGTGGTTTATGTCACTAAGACAAGTTCAGTTTCTTATTGGTATTGGGTTCTTGTATATGGTTTTTGTTAGTTTATTAGGACCTTTTGTTTTTAAGTCAATTAGTTATGATGATGATGATCAAGAAGTGTTAAAAAGTGCTAGTTTTGATATGTTTCCACTCACTAGTGAACAAGGATTGCATGAAAAAGATGGCCCAGTTAGTACTAATGTTACAAAGATTGGTTTTTTGAGAAAAGTGAAAAATCCCATGTTTTCTAGTTTGAAATTTGATGATGTTAATGTGTCGAAAAGCGGGTTTGGTGCTATTCATAAGTCTGCAATTGAGGCTTTTTTAGTTGGGAAAAAGTATTGGGAGGAATTGGAGTTAAGTGGATTTGAGTTGCCTAGTTTGAAGAATTTTAGTAGTAGTGCGAATTATAGTAAAGAAATGTGTCCTGATTCGGTTACTTTAACGGGGTCTTTGTTTCGTGAAAGGGGGAATGTTATTGTACTTCCATGTGGGATGACATTAGGATCACATGTTACTGTTGTTGGTAGGCCTAGAGAGGGTCATTTTGAGGAAAACCCGAGAATTTCGTTATTGAAACCGGGTCAGAATTTGATGGTTTCGCAGTTTATGATGGAGTTACAGGGTTTAAAAACGGTTGATGGGGAAGACCCGCCGAGGATTTTGCATTTTAATCCTAGGTTGAAAGGGGATTGGAGTGGGAAACCGGTTATTGAAATGAATACTTGTTATAGGATGCAATGGGGATTAGCACATCGATGTGAAGGATGGAGTTCTAGAATCGATGAAGAAACTGGTAAGTCAAATCTTAAGTCAATCTATGTATTAGTATTCGGGTTGAATTTATGTTTTCTGAATGGGTTAAAAATGCATTGCAAGTGACCTTTGAGTTAGCAAGTTTCGTGGTATTTGCCTGTCTCGGATTGCTTATTAATACTGTTCTGTTATTTTATACAACAAAGTTACCAGTTTTGTAGATATTTTTTGATAGCTTATCAAACAGCTTATATAGTTATATGATTATCTAAGGGCGCAATCGGCAGTTTCTACTTTTCAATTTGGGGTTTTCTTGTTCCAATTTGATTTATCTGCATGTAGTTTCTTGTTTGGGATCCATTGGTCCTCGCTGTGATTATAAGCCAAGGATGTCTTCTTTATGTTGAAATGTGTGTAACTGTTTTAATTAGCTTGTGGTTTTTGTCTTTGTGTGCTTGTTCTAAGTGGGAAGGCTTATAGAACAAGAATTTGTTTAAGTTTTTACTTGATTCTTCCTAATAAATTTTGAGCTTATGCCTGCTAATATTGTGGCTTTTTGTAGTCGATGGGAAGGTGAAATGTGAAAAGTGGATACGGGATGATGATGGTTCTGAAGAAACCAAAACGAGCTGGTGGTTGAACAGAATGATCGGGCGAACAAAGAAGGTGCGATATGATTGGCCCTTTCCTTTTGAAGAAGGGAAGTTATTCGTCCTTACTCTTAGTGCTGGCTTGGAGGGTTATCATATCAGTGTTGATGGTAGACACATAACTTCATTTCCATATCGAACTGTAAGTTTTATCCTTAGCTGTTCTTAGTATGAGAACCATCTGATCTTCTATTAATATTAGAGGTGGCAATTTTGACCTATCTACTTATGAATGGGTCGATTTGGTAACTGTCTTATCTCAAAAGAGTCAAAAGAAATTTAGCTTTGTGGAGAACGAGTCTGCTAAAGAACAGAGCTAAGGGCCAACGAGTCAAAGTCAAAAAGTTGGCTAAAATGGGAATGGTTTCAAGTGGCCGAACCGTGTAATTGTCACCCCAAGTCTATTTGCATACAATTTCTAATATGGGGTATGTTCTAAGATTTAGATAATTAAGGTAACAATATTGCTTTTGTAATCATCATTATTGCATTAAAAGTTTATTGACATTTTTTTTTATGAAACTGGAGAAAAAAGTGACGGTCAACCCAACCTGATCTAGTACTAAATGAGATGCTTAAATCAACCCGTCTTGACTTTAACCCAAACCGTCCAGCCTGCCCATCATGCCACCTCACTTAAGGTGTAGACAGTGCAAGATACTCATTCTATGTTTTTCTTGATGCTATAGGGATTTGCATTGGAAGATGCCACGGGTTTGTCTTTGAAAGGAGATGTTGATGTGAACGCCATATTTGCTGGTTCATTACCCTCAACACACCCTAGTTTTGATCCCCAAAGAAACCTTGAAATGTTGGATAAATGGAAGACCCCATCGCTTCCGGAGGCACCTATCTATCTGTTTATTGGTGTCCTTTCAGCAGGAAACCATTTTGCTGAGCGGATGGCTGTCCGGAAGTCATGGATGCAGTATGATGTCGTCAAGTCATCACATGTTGTTCCACGTTTTTTCGTAGCATTGGTAAATAAATATTTAGACATGGCAATCTCGAAACTTTTACTTATGAATGGGTTAATTAAGGTGATGCTAGCATCTCTAATGGGTAAATTCAAAAAGGTTTTGTCAGACATGCATTAAGTTAAATGTCGTCCAAAATGTATTCTTTATGCAAATGCTTCCAAATTCTGGGGAAATAGAATTTCTAGTCAACCCGACCTGTAATAGTTCCCGTTTTGACTTGTTAGTCAACCCGCCGACCCAATTATGATGCAGCTTTAGATGTCATTTTAAGTCCCTGCAAATTAATCTTAACAGCATGCAAGAAAGGAAGTCAATGCAGAGTTAAAGAAAGAAGCAGATTTCTTTGGTGATATCGTCATTGTGACATACATGGACAATTATGACCTTGTTGTTCTGAAAACAGTCGCTATATGTGATTATGGGGTGAGTATTGACATGCAAAAGAAATTTTTTTAGATGATAACATTGTTTTATGTGTAAAAAATTCTCATAGTCGGTTGTTTATAATGTGTTTTAGGTTCGTACAGCTTTTGCAAAATATATAATGAAATGTGACGATGACACATTCATTAGAGTTGATGCAGTTCTTGGTGAAGCAAATAAAATAGACGACGGAAAGAGTCTGTATTTAGGAAATATTAACTACTACCATAAACCCTTACGATATGGCAAGTG
This sequence comes from Chrysanthemum seticuspe, assembly GCA_019973895.1. NCBI lineage: Eukaryota > Viridiplantae > Streptophyta > Magnoliopsida > Asterales > Asteraceae > Chrysanthemum > Chrysanthemum seticuspe. The sequence goes on along the minus strand of BPTQ01000006.1, from coordinate 235,929,294 downwards.
GGCTGTAACATATGAGGTAATGCTCTTTTTCATCTTTTCTGCAATAAAATATCTAAGACACTCTTCACGAAAGTAATGATCTTTTATTTCAAATATGTTTAGGAATGGCCAGAGGAAGATTATCCACCTTATGCAAATGGCCCAGGGTACATTCTATCATCGGATATCGCTGAATTCATTGCTTCAGAGTTTGAGAAACATGCGCTGAAGGTTTGTTTCATGTCTTCTGCTCCAACCCAATGTGTTATGCGTTATTATAGAGGGGGGAATTTAAACCTGTTTACTTAAAGAATGGTTTGACGGGTGAAAAGGGTGAAAGTTACCCAAATTTTGATGCTTACCGCCTCCCAAAACATTAGAAAATTTTGAAATTCTTAATTTTTAATAAGATAGGTATAAATTCGTATTCAAAACACTGGAGTATTTATGAAGAATGGACAAAAAGTATTTGTAGCTCACCATGACCTGTTTCAGTCCACACTACAAAATCGATTTTCCAACCTGCCCGGCCAGCCCATTTTGCCTATTCTATACACCATGCTAACTAACTGATTGTGCGATAATTTTTCTTATTCTGTACTTGATGCTAACTAACTGGTTGTGCAACAGTTGTTCAAGATGGAAGACGTAAGTATGGGATTGTGGGTAGAGCAGTTTAACAAAACAAAACCTGTAGAATATGTGCACAGTTTGAAGTTCTGTCAGTTCGGTTGCATAGAAGGTTACTACACAGCACACTATCAATCACCAAGACAAATGTTGTGCATGTGGAACAAGTTACAGCTTGATGGCCGTATCGAATGCTGCAACATGAGATAACACCCATCATTTCCATTTGCAGCTTCTTCTGATCAATAGAGCTCCTTTTATCGACTTTTCAAATTTGTTCTTTTTGACATATATGACCTAGAAGAGTTAAAGAACGATAATCATATGGGTTTTTCTGTAAATATCATTTTAATACAAAAAAGATGGTTTTTTACATTAGAATGGCTAAGGATAAAAAGATGCTGCCTCTATGTCAATACTGAGGTGACAAAGTGTTTAAAAAAGCCCACATATTCTGTCACCCATCTCAGGATTGACATATCGCCACAAGGAAGTATCATTATGCCGTAAAATTACTTGTTTGACCAAGTTGATTTCTCAACACATTTCACCGTTTGACATCGACGGATTCACATGGATGGGTCAAATTTGCTATTTAGAAACATTGAGTAGCAACGCTTCTAGCATAAGGAGTTCTTTTAACTGATTACTAAACTTTTGGTAAAATGTAATTTTACACCAAAACAAGTGATCGCTAAAGCACCATCGACAAACCCCCCTTTCTTTAAATGTAAACAACCTACAAAAGGGTCGATAGTTCGACATATCTTCTCAGCATGCGTTGGGGATGGGCTACATAAAATTTCACCAATGAAGCATCCTAACAAGTTTTCCTTCGTCCTGGGTGAACTTAAATAAGAAAAACTAACAGATATATTTATATATATCATACAACTAGCTTAACCCTTAGAGATCTCTGGCTCCGGGAAGCTTTACACATTATCTGTATCATCATCCTTCATTATCGGACCATCTTCAAAGCCTGAACCTGGTGCAAGCTCATTTAGATCAAGAAAACCTCTTTTTTCAGCACCACCTTCATGTTCGTCTTTAACAGGGTCGTCCACTTTTATTGGTGGTTCAGGTTCACTTTGCTCTTCCTTTTTTGTGGTCGGGGTTTCTTCAATAAGGCTTGGCCAGTCAACCTTCACCTTCTCCTCCTCGTCATCATTTTCCTTATCATCATCCTCACCATCATCATTGCCACTACCATCATCGTCATGATCATTAACTTCATTAACTTCATGCTCATCAACTTCAATATCATTGTGCTCATCATTGCCATCAGTTTCCTCACTTCCCGTTGAATAATCAGGATTGTCACTTGCTTCTGAGTTTTTGTCTGAACCATTTGATTTCTCGGGCTTATCCAACTCAGATTCAGACTCAGAAAACTCATACTGCTTGTAATCAATACGGTTACGATCGAGTAGCCCGATTACTGCGTCTTAGGCCATCTTGGAGTTTACCAACTGACCTCAGTTTTGCTGACCTCCTTGTTCGGCCTGACACTTTTAATCTCTTGGATCTTTGTGGCACATCACTGTCTTCCTTTTTTAAGTTCACCAACTGACCTCAGTTTTTGTCTGAACCATTTGCTGACCTCCTTGTTCGGCCATCTTGGAGTTTACCGACTGACCTCAGTTTTACAAATGGTGGAAGGTGGGGATGGTTAACGCCTTTTCTATCGATGAATTCTTTCCATCAAATGGAAATGTTAATGTCCCTACTCCCTAGCTATGTCTCTCGAGTTTGGCAAGCGGTTATTTGGTCTTACCGGGTACTTAGAAAGAAATGCTCGCGTTATTGGTAATAAGATATCAAGTACTAACAACTTAACAAGATAGTTCAAGACATTCAATTAAAAAGCTGTGGATTGTGCGAAGATCGAACAAATATAAAGTGATAGATTAGCAACAATGGATGTGGGACCTCATAAATATTCGGATTTAACAGGAATGAGATCAGTGGTTTTCGGTACAGGTACAATGGTCTCTGTGCTGCTTGTCAGTCTGGATCAGTGTTGCCTGCAATAGATCAGTCAGTATAATATTCTATGTGTCAGTTTAAGGTTACAACATTCATGTGATAGTTCATTGTTTGGCTGTAGTGTGACTTGTGTGGTCATGTGGGATATTTTGTTGTCTCATAGGTGCCTCGGTGCGTGAAAGTGTCATTTATGTATGGTCATTAGAGCACAAGGTGGCATGACAAGTTTAAATTATTCATTTAGGGCCCACATGTGCCACATCACTATAACAAACCTTCGCAACTAACCGCTTCCTGTTGGAATTAATCTTACTATGATGAAACGAATCATAGGTAATATATGAATATACTTTCTATTTATTTATACTTGCAAATTTCGTTTATACAACTTACAAATATTCGACCCCTATTTATATACATCGAAAGGTTACCATGAAACAATGTGTCGTTTCACTAAATGGTGCCTATCCCCTAATAATCGACTCCAACTGACAATAACCGACTCTAACTACCTATAACCGCTATTCGGTTATTAACTTACAAACTAACATGTTCGGCCCTTAGGCTTTGCGTTTATTACATATTATATACTGATTTATCTGATTTTGTCATTAACTTCCAATATTCCCCCCTAATGACAAAATCAGTACTTCCTTTATTTCTTGACGTGTCTTCACAACAATGTAGATTCTTCGTCGCTTTGGTAAATGAGATGTGCTTCTTGTCTTTATCCTTCCATTTGGTGCATTCGTATGCAAAGTGACCAAATTCACCACATTCATAGCATCTCATTTCTTTCTTGTTTTGTTCTCGACTTGTACCTCTTCCACGTCCTCTTTCTTCTTTACTAAAGCTTCTTCCTCAACCTCTACCACGGCCTTGATTACTTGAACTTGCCATTAGAAGTTCGCTTTGGTAATCTTCTTGCGGTTCATCTTGACTCTTGATGCGTTCTTCATAAGTTATTATTCTTCCCATTGCTTCTTCAAATGACATTTCATCAATTTCCGAATATTGCTCGATGGATGCCACAATTGGTAGAAACTTCTTTGGAACTGAATTCAACAACTTTCTTACTAGTACTTTGTCTTTAAGATTAGAACCAAGACTTTTACACTTGCCTCTTATCCTCCCCAATTTCCCCGCAAAGTCATTCACGGTTTCGTTGGTCTTCATTTTTAAGTTCTTCAATTCGTTTCTTAAAGTTTGTAGACGTGCTTTCTGAACTCGGTCTGCTCCAATATAACGTACTTTAATTGATTCCCATACTTCCTTCGCAGTCTCGTACTGTGCAACTTGCATTAGAATATCTTCCGGCAATGATGTGAGGATCATTGCTTTTGTTGTATGCATCTTTCTTTCATTTACTTTTTCTGCATCTTCAAGCGCTTCCCAAAGTCCATAGGCCTTTAAGATTGTTTCCATCATAATTGCCCATGTGGTGTAGTTTGATTCATTCAGTTTTGGACATTGAAGTGCTATATTTCCTTGTTCTCGAACTGATGCTCTACTTGATGTGTTATCATGCTTGTCACCTTCTACCGTGCTTTATTACTTGCTTTGAAACACCGAGGTTTCTCTTACTGGTCGAAACACTATGGTTTCTCTTACGGAGTGAAACACTACGGTTTCTCTTACGAGGTGAAACACTACGGTTTCTCTTACTTTCTTTGAAACGTTAAAGTTTCACATACTTACTTACTTACTTACTTTGAAATGCTAAACGTTTTCTTTACTTACTTACTTTGGAAACACTAGAGTTTTCTTACTTACTTTGAAACACCAAGGTTTCGTTAAACACTAGATTCCTTAAAAACAATAGGTTTCTTCTTACTTCTGACTATGTTAACCACAATGGTTGGGTTCTTACTTCTTACTAGTTTTGTATTTTTCTAATTCAAAATAACTTATTTTTTGTTTCCCTAAATTGAAAAATATCAAAACTTTATTTTTAATCTAACACGAATAGTTTTTTTTATATAGATAAAATGTACAAAACTTATTTTTCTTACTTTCTTTAATTAATTTGGGATTATACCTTTTATTTTTCTAATCAACAAATAATTTAAATTGAAAAGTAAATTAAATTACTTAAATCTTTTCCCAAATTTAACCTTTACAATCTAACTTGCACCCCTTGCAATCTGATTTGTACCTTTACCCTTTTCCTACTTCTTCCCTTTTACTTTCCTTTTTATAAAAAAACTAAATATAATTTGATTATAAATCAAAAGAAAAAACACAGAGATACCAATTGCTCCTTCAATCTTTTGTTGGTTTGATTATCTGAAGTGTTTTCTTCTAGTCCTTTACTCTGGTCTTACTTCGGTTGCTTCCTATGGGGTTCTCAATCAGCGGGTCACGATTGTTTTTTCGGTTCTGTTCGTCTTCTCGGATCTAACTCCGGTTCCGTTCAAGGTATGTTTATCCTTCTTCCTTCTTTCTTTCTTACTTGATTGATTCCCGGAATCGTTCTCGCTCTTGATCGATTAGCCTTAGGCTCCGATGCCAATTGTTGGAATTAATCTTACTATGATGAAACGAATCACAGGTAATATATGAATGTACTTTCTATTTATTCAAACTTGCAAATTTCGTTTATACAACTTACAAATATTCGACCCCTATTTATATACATCGAAAGGTCACCATGAAACAATGTGTCGTTTCACTAAATGGTGCCTATCCCCTAATAACCGAATCCAACTGACAATAACCGACTCTAGCTACCTATAACCGCTATTCGGTTATTAACTTACAAACTAACATGTTCGGCCCTTAGGCTTTGCGTTTATTACATACTATATACTGATTTATCTGATTTTGTCATTAACTTCCAATACCTCCCCACACAAACACCACTCATAACTAACCTCAACTTACTCATTTGGAGCCACCACTTCCTAAAAATACAAATATGACAAGTATAAAAAAGAGAAAAAAAAATAAAAAAGTAAAAAAATCTGACAATTTACATTCGCCGTGCAGACGACGAAGGTAAAATGGCGAAGGATGAAGAGGGGGGCGGTGTCATGGCTAGACGTGGCAAGCTTGCCTAGTCACTATGGCGAGGCTATAACGAGCCCACACAGGGTGCTCTTAGATTATTTTTATCCATTGGGTTGGCAACCGGTTGGGTAGGAAAAAAACAAAAAAATATATATATTATATTGCAAGTGTGCAAAGAATGAAAGTGAGGTTGGCAATCCGGGTTGTTGAGTGATTTGCAAATATGATGTCCAACCTTGCCACATGTCACATTTTTATTGGTAGGTTAGATTGGGTTGTTGATAAATGATAAAAAAATATAGATTGGTTGTATGTATTGGTTGTGTAGGTGGAGGAAAGAAAAAAGAATATTTTATTAAGAGATTGATTGTAGTAGGTTGTTGATAAAGATAGTCTTAGCTATGTCATAACATGTATTTTTAGGCTTGTAGTTTTGTTTTGTCATTGTTTTTTTTTTGGTCTTTTCCTCTTTTAATTAGTTTTCTTAATTGAGGAGGGATGCTTTGAGGAGGGATGCCTTGTATTGTATTTTATTACTTTCCGGTCTTATATATACCGTTCGCTTTCTAAAAAAATACTTAATTGGTTAGCTTGAGAGCCTCATTGATTGATCGATCATAGTCATCTGCAAAAACATCCAATCACTCCCTAAAATTAAAGGGTGGTAAATTTGCATTGTAAAGATAGTCAAATACTTTGATGTATATGTAATTGTTACATGTAATTAAAGTCAACGGTTAAGTGTTCCCTAAAAGAAACTAAAAACGACGAAGAATATGAAAACACACGTACATGCATGCATTTACCCTTTTCATGCGGTATGTGTCTTTTCTTTCCAACCAACCAACACAACCCTTCTTTAAAACAGATAAAAAAAAACTACTTCATAACTGCCATTCATTCGACATTATTGTCACAATTACTAACAAAAAAAAAACACTAACACGTACAAATTAACATGACTCCTTGCACCATTCTTCATCAAATGGATGAAACAAATGAGTTTCTTCTTTGTGATGAAGTTTGGGATATGAGTCCAGTGGCATCTTTTGATTCTTTACATGATCATGCACACCAAAACAACGATTGTGTCGAGAAGTTAATTCACATGACGACAAACGACCATGATTGTGAACACACCTTTGAAACGTATCTAAGAAAGGAGATTAAGTATATGACTAGACCGGGATACGTAAACTTTCTTGAATCGAATCATTTTGTTTCTAGTTGTAGATTTAAAGCGATCCAGTGGTTCATTCATGTAAGTTTTTTGAAATGATCAAATTGTACGTTTGATTATCTTTGCAAGGTTTTACTGATGTTGAGTTTTTTTTTTTTTAATTGCAGTCACAAAGGCGGTTAAATTTTGGAATTCAATCTTTGTTTAATGCTGTAAATTACGTTGATCGGTTTATCGATATCAATCAATGCCATGTAAGTCTTGTAACCTGTTTTATACCGTAATTGTTACTATGCAAATTGTTTGGGTTTCAAGGGTAGGGTTTGTTCATGAATTGAATGTAGTAATATGATAAGTAACAACTTTTGTCTCGTATTATTATTTATCTTTGCTAAGTAACAATATTTAATTTTCTATTGAAGGGGTGGAGTCAATGGATGATGGAGTTGCTTTCATTGGCTTCTTTATCCATTGCTATCAAATTCGGTGAAACTGGTCCTCTTAAAATGCATGAGATTCAGGTAACATAATATTGTAAACTCTTAGTTATATGCTAAAACAATCTCTATGCAAATTACACACGAACATATATTATCTTATCTTTTAAAGTTTAAACAATGATTTTGATCTTATGACCATTGGTTGATGCAGGAAGGTTTAGAGTATTGTTTTGAAGCAAGATTAATCCAAAAATTGGAATTCAAAATACTGGAGTCCTTAAAATGGGAAATTAATGCTACCACTCCCCAATCTTACGTCGACCTGATTTCATGGAAATTAGGTTCTGTCATGAAGCCTTTCGCTGTAGATGAATTAAGTTCAAGTCTCAACAACATTCTTCTTGCATCTTCACTAGGTAACTTATCGTTACACCAATCAAAGTTACATGCACACACTTAAGGAGTATGTTTGGATTGAAAACTCAATTTGATTATGATTTGAAATTTCAATAATTAATCTTTTCAAATGTTTGGCTAAAATATACAACTTCGAATTATTATGAGTCAAATGTCAAGGGTTTGGTTGATTACGTTCACATAAGTAGGTTCTGAATTATTCCGACTCGAAATGTTGTCCCACGAAAATAACAAATACTATGATTTGGGTTTTAGGATGTAAACTAATCGGAAATCAGAAAAACAACAAATCATTTTGAAATCAGCATGTCGTAACATACCCTCCTTTTGATACATATTGTGCTTATATTTTGGTTTTATAAATAATACGTATCTAACTTCGCAGATGTTAAAATGCTTGGATACCAACCAAGCGTAATTTTCATAAGTGGACTAATATGCGTCCTTGAGGATTTATACCCCTCAAGTTATCAAGAATATTTTTCCCACATCGCCGGCTTCTTTCCACCTGATCAAAAAGTAAGTAACGATCGAATCCTTATGCGTTATTCATCTTTAATTTATAGACAAAAGTCTTCGTCTAACTAACTAGCGTAAAATTTATACAGGAAAATCTAGAATCTTGCTATGATATGATGCAACAAATCGGGGTTACATCTTCCAAACCTCACGCAAAAGGGAACCCCTCAAGCCCCGATACGGTTTTAAATAAGGAACAAGTTGCTATCTACGAGGATCAGGTTGATCTCTCTTTCATTCATGGAGGCGCTGTGAGTAATAAACTCAAGAGGAAAAGGAAGGATGACAGCTACAATGTCAAGAACAAGCAAAATAAATGTGTACATTAATTATATTGTTGTGATTTATTGTGATAAGGATGATTCTGTAAATATATGCCAACAACAGTTGGACGATGGATACGCTAGAGCCTATGGATGTCATGCAAGGTTATCCACCTTATGCAAATGGCCGAGGAATGGCCAGAGCAAGGTTATCCACCTTATGCAAATGGCCGAGGGTACATTCTATCATCCGATATCGCTGAATTCATTGCTTCCGAGTTTGAGAAACATGCGTTGAAGGTTTGTTTCACATCTTCTATTTCAACCCAATGTGTTGTTATGCATTATTGTAGAGGGGGCACTGCAATTCAGATTGGTTTACTTAAATAGTGGTTTGAGAGTCACCCAAATTTAGATGCTTACCGCCTCCCAAAACGTTAGAAATTTTTGATATGCTTAATTTTTCATAAGATAGTTATAAAGTCATATTCAAAACACTGTCTATTTATGAAAGATGGACAAAAAGTATTTTTAGCTCACCATGACCTGTTTCAGTCCACACTACAAAAAGGATTTTCCAACATGCTCGGCCACAAAAGCATAAAATCAGTCACTTAAGGCATTTTGGTCTTCTCCCACCGAAAGAAAAGGAGACACTAAAGGAACCATCACTAAAAGTATTTTTTGATACTTAATATCAGTCACAAAAGGTAACTTTATTGCCAAAAACAAGTCGAAACTGAGCACATATGTATATGGCTACATATGAATCAAATGGTTCCCACATGTTAAACTGAGTACAAGTATTCAGGACCTTAAGGTTTCATATATGACCAACATCAAACAAGGATAACAAAGAAAAAATTTCTGGATAAATGCTCTACACGAACTCCATCAAACAGCTGCACGTCTACAAAAGACATCTGCAAAAGCAGTAACCTGAAAAGCAGTATAACAAGAACAAATGAGACTTTGGCAGTAGTAATATTCTGAAAAGCAGTAACGTCACTGTAGTGTAAACAAATGAGACTTTACAGAAACCGACTTATTAGCAGATTTATTGTTTCTGGTGATAGACTTTACACGTAAAATGAAACGGCTAATATAACTAGGCTGCAAAATCTACCATTATCAGATTAATCTGCTAAGCCAAATCTTAATAAATCTGTGATTGTGCGATCATTTTTCTTATTCTGTACTTGATGCTAACTAACTGGTTGTGCAACAGTTGTTCAAGATGGAAGACGTAAGTATGGGAATGTGGGTAGAGCAGTTTAACAAAACAAAACCTGTAGAGTACGTGCACAGTTTGAAGTTCTGTCAGTTCGGTTGCATAGAAGGTTACTACACAGCACACTATCAATCACCAAGACAAATGTTGTGCATGTGGAACAAGTTACAACTTCATGGCCGTATCGAATGCTGCAACATGAGATAACACCCATCGTAGTTTTCCATTTGCAGCTTCTTCAAACAAAACCATCTCTGTACAAAAAATGGCTGATTAGTAGAGCTCCTTTTAGCTATTATTTTCTTTTCTTTTTTACATATGTAACCCATGTTTAGACAACCTTAGAAGAGTTAAAGAACGATTATCATACGGGTTTTTCTGTAAATATCATTTTAATGCAATAGAGAAAGGATCATTCCATTAAAACCAATTGAAAAAAGTATTTGTATGACCATAGACCATACATCAATACCAAGATAGGTGAAAGTGCTTAAAAAAGTTATTATCACTCTCCGTATATGACAAGCTAAGATTACTTGTTTGACCAATTTTATTTTGAACATATTTCACCGTTTGACATTCAAAGATTCACATGAATGGGTCAAACTGGCCATGTAAAAACATTGGTAAAAACGAAATTTTGCACCAAAACAAGTGATCACCAAAGTACCATCGACAAATCCCCATTTCTTTAATTGTAAACAACCTACAAAAGGATCGATAATTCGACATATCTTCTCAGCATGAGTTGGGGATGGGCTACATAAAATTTCACCAACGAAGCATCCTAACAAGTTTTCCTTCGTCCTGGGTGAACTTAAATAAGAAAACTAACAGATATATTTATATATATCATACAACTAGCTTAACCCTTAGAGATCTATGGCTCTGGGAAGCTTTACATATTATCTGTATCATTATCCTTCATTATCGGACCATCTTCAAAGCCTGAACCTGGTGCAAGCTCATTTAGATCAAGAAATCCTCTTTTTTCAACACCACCTTCATGTTCATCTTTAATAGGGTCGTCCACTTTTATTGGTGGTTCAGGTTCACTTTGCTCTTCCTTTTTTGTGGTCGGCTTTTCTTCAATAAGGCTTGGCCGGTCAACCTTCACCTCCTCCTCCTCATCATCATTTTCCTTATCATTATCCTCACCATCATCATTGCCACTACCATCTTCATCATCATGATCATTAACTTCATAATCATCGTGCTCATCATTGCCATCAGTTTCCTCGCTTCCCGTTGAATAATCAGGATTGTCACTTGCTTCTGAATTTTCGTCTGAACCATTTGATTTTTCAGGCTTATCCAACTCAGATTCAGACTCAGAAAACTCATACTTCTTGTAATCAATACGGTTACGAGTAGCCCGTTTACTGCGTCTTAGGCCATCTTGGAGTTTACCAACTGATCTCAGTTTCGCTGACCTCCTTGTTCGGCCTGACACTTTTAATCTCTTGGATCTTTGGGGCACATCACTGTCTTCACTTGCACTCAATGAATCATCTCCTTCATCCTCTTCAGCATTTTCTTCTTCCAAATGATACTCATCTTCATCCTCTTCAGAACTACTAGACATATCCCTCTTTCCTTTTCGTTGCTTTACATAATCATCATCATATACAACTTCACCAACTACATCCTCATCGCTATCCATGTCAGCATCATTGTCTGAAACCGCTTCAACAAACTCGTGTGCTGAATACCTTTGAGGCCTTTGCCTCCTCCGGTTGCTGTACATAAAAAAAATACAAGGTCAGTCATGGACGATATAGGCTGGTTAGATGGGTTCGGAACTAATAATAAGTTGGCATGATTTGAGCTTGAAATGGGCAACTTCTTTGGTGTGGGTTGAAAGGAGTTAGATGGACCAGCAGAAAATTTGGTATTCATTCTTTTTTTTTTAACTTGTAACAAAACTGTGTGTTAAAGTTTCAACTGATCTCCCGTTTTTCTCAAGTTTCTTGATTTCACCCACACAATCCTTTTGAGCTAAAAATAAACCCACAATTCATCCATTCACACGTAAATGAGTAGAGATTGACACCTCTACAATATTCCAATTACACTTTTCAAAGAAACGGGGGGTTATATTCAGATACATTTGACCCGTTCCATGCTTATCCAGTTTATATGTTACACGTTCCGAATCAATGCATTACTAGGTGAATAGACTGAAACTGCCACGTCTAATACACAAATTGTGAGAGAAACAGGAGTACCTTCGATCCAACTGCTCAGCTGCATGGTCCTCATCTGTTTCATCATAATTGAGTGAATCATGCGATGACAGACTTGATGAGGGTTGATGAGAATTTTGTGACGGGCCAACCGATGTACCATTTGCAGAAGCATCATGATGTCTCAATCCTTCTCTTCTAGAGGTAGGTTCCAGAGATGGTTGTGTACTGCAAAACAAATGATTAAGAAAATGCCTAACGAAATATATTTCATATCCACACAAACATGCACGGTGTTGAGAGATATGAATGGAAATAGTAAAGGTCGTGAATAAGTACTTGGTTATCTTGAGAGCCTCATTGATTGATCGATCATAGTCATCTGCAAAAACATCCAATCACTCCCTAAAATTAGATGATGGTAAATTTGCGTTGTAAAGATAGTCAAATACGTAGTTATAGATAGGTGTTTTACACATTAGACCAATAGTCAAACACAATACAGGTGATAATTTAGACCCATTAACCTTTTATAGTAAGAGTTCAAATGTCCAAAATGGATCGAAAGTTTCTTATAAAGCGATTTAAATCATAATAGCCTCCTAATTACTTAAATGAATTTTCATTGTAATGACATAGTTCTTGCAATCATATTAACACATTGGCATTTCCTGGAAATAAATAGCCAGGACAGTTAGTGTTGGTCAACCTGAGCTGACCTGTTTGACCTGTATAATAAACAACTCATCTCAATCCAAACCTGTTTTGAGCAGATACACAATAAGCCGACCCACCCATGTCCCACCTCTACTCAAACACTTTAAATAAAACTGTATGCACTCAAAAGATACAAATTTTGGTGGGACAGGAATATAGAACTTGTAAAAGGGCACTTGGTCACTTACAACTCACCGCACAAGTACCAGGTTGTGAATTAAATATTGGACTAAGTGAAAGATGAATATCATATCGATTTATAAAAGAAAACACTTATAAGATCCATAATCTTTACCAAAAGTGTAGGACACAGGTTTTCTGCCACGCTTGGAGCGGCCTGGACCAAGTGCATCGATCATCATACTATCAAGAAGAAGAGCTTGCCGATGCTGTTTCTTGAGCGCCTTCTCTTTCCTCTACACCAATGAAGGAATAAAAAGGTTATATAGCTAAGATGATCAAATGACACTTGACATAATAAAATTTAGGGCATCTTATTAGAATTACTTATGCAAGAATAAATAGAAGACCACAAAAACGTACTACCTTAACGATCTTCTCAATCTCTGGTAGCATGTTTTCTGTTATTTTCTTCCCAAGTGAAGCCTCAGTTCGATTTTTGCTAACAGATAGTTTTTCCTATCAAAACAAGAATAAAAACCTTTAACAGGGAACCAAAGAGAAAAAAAACGGTTCTTGACAATACAGTAATAAAAGCTTTTCACCATATCGAGCTGGTAAAAAAAAGGTAAAAAAGAAGTATATCGACTCCTAAGATAAACCCTAAAATAACTTCGTGCCTGTTGACTAAAGCTGTTGTAAAAAAAAAAAAGAAAAAAAGAAAAAAGAAAAGAAAAAAAAAGGATACCGGGTAGAGGTGGGTCAGTTAGGGTTTTGTAACTGTGTTATCTCAAATCGGTCAAACAGGTTCGAAGTCTGCCAGTGTATCTTTAATACACACATCCTAAATCGGTTTTATTCCCCGTGAATTAGTCAGCCAAAAGGTCGGAAATCATGGTTACCAAAAAAAAAAAAAATCGGTTTTATTCTAAAGACAGGATGTTTGGATTGCTTACTTTTGTCTGCTTAAAAAAATCTGCTCATCTTTTAGCAGAGGAAGTTTTGGGTCATCCAAACTGCTTATCTGCTTATTTTGAGGTAAGATAAGCAGTTTCTGATAAGCAAGTAGGAAGTTGTTTATCGCAAAGTGGTATTTTTTTCACTTTCATATTTGACCTAAAACCTTTTTAACATATGGAGTTGACTGAAACATTCTAACAGATTGTTATTTTTTCAGGGTCTAATTGCAGTTTTTACAGACAAGCAAATCCAAACACTAATTGATGAAGTGCTTACTTTTAAGCAGCTTATAAGCACTTAATTTTAAGCAAAAAATAAAGGAGCAATCCAAAACACCCACTCAGATTATTATAGTAATAATATTGTTTAGAAATCAAATATTTACGTATTAAATATTTGAGACGGAATTTCAAATATGACCAAAACATTCTTGCATGTCTACAGTGTCAGAGCGTTGCGATGCGTACTAATTTTGACCTGTTTCAAACCAAATCCATACCCATCCCATCCGGCCAGTCCATCTATTCACATCTAGATATAGGAAAAACAAAAAAAAAATCCCTTGATGAACTTACTGAAACATCTATGAACTCATCCAAATTAGTAGCAACTGTTTCCCACTGGTAAGATGAAACGGACTGTACATTTTTCCCTTTCCCTTTCTTTACCTCCACTGTCCTAATTTCACGGTATAATCTCTGCCCAATGATAGGATCGTCCTCGTACCTAATCAGCAACAAACAAGAAAATATTTAGAAAGTTCACACATGACGACCATGGACCATCCCATATAAAGATTAAGATTTGATCATTTTGAAAGACTTTTGGCTGATCAGAATTAGACGCAAAATAAAGATTGGTGTAGTACCAGTAAGAAACTCCATGAGAATTTCCACCCGTACGTTCTTTACGAAATGTTGATAGAGCAACACCATTTTTTATAGAGTCGTCTATGTTGTGTCTGATATCATCTTGCTGTAAGAGTTATGAGCCATATTCAGTTGACTGCTCAAATTGATAGTACTTAACAGACCATGCAACATAAGGATAAAAAGGTCACATAAAGAAAAATGGGTACCGCAACACGAATATCACACAAGGCTTTCAAAATGATCACGCGAATTGTAGGGTCAAGTGTGTTATATGTTTCAATTTCCGCCCTGAAAGAACAAAAAATGGGGAAAAATTAACAAAAATGAATGCCATCAACAATGACCATAAATGCATCATCACTTACCCATGATTCGCAACAATAGGTAATTCCCCCTCTGCAACCTGCAATATGGTTTCAGGTAAAACAAGTTATAAACACTACAGAGTTAACGTTTTAGTACCAAAATGGTATTTAAATGATGATATTATAATGTACCCAGTGCCACCAATCTCTTAGCTTTCTGCATAGAACAGTAATCCATGTGTTGCTTCCTAATGTCATCCGAGCAATTGGGGGTATTGCCTAAATAGAAAACAATATAGCAGCAAGACATTATACGATTACCAAGAATACCAATAATAAGAGAGCATAAGCCAGGATAACTAAATGCAAATTATGGAAGGATATATGTTACTGTAATGCCATTTGTAGACTAAAATAAATAATATGTGAGCCAAGATATGAAGAACGACTCTTGCTTAAATTTGCTCTATTTAGTATCTACATAGATGTCACAGAGCTAAAAAGAAAAATAACAGCTAGCATACTCAAAATCTTTTGAGTTCAGTTAATGTTATTATCAGAAACAGAAAATATTGGGTCCTCATTAGTTCAACCTACTTTTCAATAGTATTCCATAATTTCTGTCAACAATTTACAGGGTTTTTTTCTTCCGAATCCAGTGTTTACGTTCTAAGAGGATATAATTGCACTTGGAAGATGAGACGAAAGCCAATGAAAAGTATAAAAGCAGAAATATCTCTTAGCCACAGTATATCTTTTAATGCAAATTAAGACAAACACAAATTAAGTAGACTGTCACTGAAAAAATGAATGAAAAAAATATTAGACTTGGTAGTATCTGGTTAGTATCTAAAAATACTTGCTTTCTCCTTAACACAGCATTTATATAACTAAAAGGTATAATCTTTAACAATATGTGGGAGATCCTATTAGAAGTTATGGCTTATCATACCCTATTACGCCATTACCAATAACGAGCGGAAGTTAAGATGCCGTATTAATTTGAATCATTCGTCACAACTTGAAGTATAGGTTTAAGCAAAACTAGTAAATGTTTTGCCATCATATCATTTAAGTTACGGAACTCTAGATTCACATATAGTTTAGTCGCCATTAAATGCCCAAGCAGTTATTAGCACGTGGGAGTAGTTTCACTTAACACTTTATATAGATACACAGTGCGTCAAATACTCAGGTGCAATCTGTTATAAATCTGGGTATAGTTTAATTTGTGCAAGGTGACAAACATAATGTAGAATTGTAGATATCGAGATCCTAAAAAACTAGGCTATGAAGAAAAATGAGATACATTAATACGGTAACAAACTAACAATAAAGCTCAAAGCTGTTCCTGTGTCCTAGTCATGGGAGACCGGAGACCATCTCTCCTTCTCAGGAACACGATACTTGCACTAAATTAGGGGAACCGGCATTCATTCAAGTTCCATAACAATGTAGTATAATCCTAGATATATATCCGTTAAAACTGATTTAAATAGAAGAAGGTTACTTTATTCTTGAGAATCAGTTTAAAGTGTGTAACTGAATTTGGTACGTTGATTTTGTAAAAAAAATGTGGTTGCTTTAGATTAAAACATACAATCATTACTTAATCAAGTGAAGTTCGCCAGTTCGGTTGTGACTACTTGTTAAACTTACAAACCTCTCATGCTTGCCACTTGAAAAACCCTGGTTATCCATCACCAAGAAACACTATATAGGCCGTCAATCCTACCACTGGAAGTTGATATGGCATAAATATGAATCATTCAATCAGATTCCATAATGATCAATATTCGTACGTATCAACAAAAAATCATGTTGAGAAGAGAAACCATATATCTGACTATCTGAGAATCAATTAAACAATGTAACTGGATTTCTTAAGTTACTTTTTTCTTTAAAGTCTTGCTTCCAATAAAGCTTTTAGGTTTTTACATAATATGGTGACATCGTCAGAGCAATCCAAACTCGAAGACGGCCACCTTACATGAACGTATAAGATTTAACCCTAGTTTAGTAAAATGATTTCCGTGCGTCCGTCCTGGTTCGACTACTATTTTACTTACCCATCTACTATTTCACAAACCTAGATAGTTAGGATTTGCCGCCAATAAGGCCAACACATGACCTACCAGACTCAAACCTATTAATCCATTAACTAAACTTCCAAACTTCAAATCCCCATTTGACCGTCTACCACTTAACTAACGGTCACCTTGGCATGCATTTATTATGATCACCTTCCCAACATCGTGACCCATCTCATTCCGTGTAAATTCTAAACTTGTTCTATAACGGTCACTTTAAAGTTACAAACTTTAGCGCGTATCTTGGCGTCTTTCTTCATATTTCCACCATTTATAGCAAGCACAAGTCATAACATATATAGTTTACGTAGTCTATAAAAATTTTACCAAAATTTACCAACCTTCAATAAAGGAATGTGTATATCACCCAAAGTAGCATTCGGCGTAATCAAAGCTGTTTCAAGCTCCTCCACCGAAAACTCGGCATTAATATTCAAAAGCGACCTAAAAACCTGCAAAAACAAACCAACAATCACTCCTCCGAAAAAATCAAACCTTACATTAAAAACACCAAATTTTACAGACATTCTAATCTACAAAAACTCACATTAAAAAAATTCAAAACTGCAGCTAACTCCCACATAGACCTAATATTCCACCGCGCCATTTGCCCCATTTGCGCCAAAGGAGGCTCCTTAACCAAAACAGTCACAATCTTACTGAACTCATTAACAGGAGACGGCGGCTCCTCCTCCTCCTCTACCTCCTCCACCACTTCTCTCCTAACTTTCCGCTTTTTCGACTTATTTTTTCGCACCTCTGCTTCCGCAGCCGCAGCTGCATGAAGCCTCGCCGCAGAGCGCGCAGTACACGCTCTGGAAGGCCTCTCTCTCCTCACCACAACATTATCACCCCCATTCACAATAGGTTTTTCAGTTTTTTGGTCATGGATCGGTGAGGAAGACATAATTACAAATGGGTTGTGATTAAACAACAAAAAGATTGGATTTTTAATAAGGGTTTATGCTAAAGATCATTTTTTATAACTTTTCGGAATAATTAATGGATAAAAATCGTTTCTTGACGAATTAGGGTAACAATTTGATGTAAAGATTGAATCTTTATGTGAAGAAGTGATTAGGGTTTGATGAAAATTAGGGTTTGAATTGAAAATTTGGGGGAAAAAGAGTGAGAATGTGTTTTGACAAAACTGGGATCAAAAGAGCTTCTTATGAAATCTTTGTTCATATGACTTGTTGTGGTGGTTTTGTTGTAAGTACAAGACTTCAAGTGTTCGTGTTGTGTGTCTTCTTAATGTCAAAACAATTTTGTATTTACTTTTTTTATTTCTTTTAATGTTTGATTTTCTATTATTGGTATTTTGAGTTGCATAATTTTTTGAATATATCGTTTGACTTGTTAGATGTATAAAAGTTGCAAGTTTTGTAATTGGAAAAGTAAATTTGCTTAAACTTTGTTATTATGGAAAAAAAATCCGAGTTGAGTTCATATCGAGTTATAAGTCATTTGTGTTAATAATTTGTATATCTTGTTTTGCTGATATTTTATTGATCTTTTTTTTGCCATTTTGTAAAAAACCGCTTAATGGAGGTAGCTACTCTAACAGTTTTTAAGGTAGTAAATTATGAGACCGACGTAACCTAAAGTGAGGTCCCATGGCAAATCTAGATAAATTTATCAGCATTGTAACTGTTGTTTTTAAAATAATACAGTATATTGTTATCTTTTTATTAACAAAAATTATGGAAGTTACTAATTGAGTGTTGTTCTTGTTACATCGTTACATCAAAATGTCTTGTAAAATTTCATCTTACCATTATAACCGTAACTTACCACAAGCAATTTCATGTGCCGGGAACGGCTGTTTTTAGGTATTCCAATCTTGGTTTTAAATTGCGTGCAGCGATCCGTTGCGCTCGAGGTCCAAAAGACCGATGCGCGATGCGGTTGCGAACGCATCACGGACGCGCGACACTATGTAATAAATACAAAATATAAAATATTACTACTTAAATTAATGACAAGTAAATGATTAAATATGAAATAAGTCTCGTGCATATTGATACTACTTAATGTTATAACATCAAATATGTCACCTATATACATATTCCTAGCGAGTAACGACAATGTCAAAAGTCGGTTACAATTTACTATGCGAGCAATACACTGTTGCGACATGATGCGTCCATTGCGTCCGTTGCGAGCATCACACTGCTGCGACCTGATGCGTTCGCATTAGGTCGCATCCCGGAACCACCTCGTATCAGGTTTTACATTGCGTTTTCTCAAACGCATCACTCTGATGCGCGATGCAAGCGCAACGATGTGCGCTATTTTAAACCAAGATTCCAATGTTTCAAAAGCGCGTTTCATGTGTTAACGACTATTGTAGTGTTTAGTAATTTATTGTTTGTAAGGATTTACATACTCGTGATTGGGTTAAATTTGAAATTGTTTATTTGTCAATAGGATGTAAGATGAACACTTATATTTTTATGAATTGTAGAATAATGTGTTTAGTTTTATCTCACTAATTACTCGAGATACAGAAAAAATTATTATAATACACATTGTCACTATAAGAAAACGCAGTGAAATATAAAAATCAGCCTAGCACGGTGACCCGCTTGAGGGGTGTGTTTTTTATGCGATTTAGAGGTAACTAGACAACTTAACTCAAATAAATCAAAATTATATCTAGTCGGTCAAAAGTCAGATCTAGGCAGTCAAAATCGGGCCTAGACGATCAAAAAGTCAACTTTTTATTATACTTGAGATTTTGTCTTTCTTGTTCTTTTTTGTTCGGCTTGTTCCAACTCACAAACACAACGAATGATATATAATTAAATACACAATCTATACATTACAATAAAACAACAAATTTAACTACTTTAAATTTTATGTAATTTAATATATATATATATCTATACATTATATATAAGAGGAGGCATGCCACATATTATTCCACGTGGCATCCCATAATGCCACGTCATAAATTCATGTCATCATTGAATACATGTAGCATTTTTTTAATACATCGCATTTTTTTTTTAAATTTGATTTGATTTTTGTGTTTTTGTAATTTTAAATTTATAAAATTCGGATTTTTATTATTTTAATTGTATAAAATTCGGTTTTATTAAAAAAAATACATGCATTGAACAGCTGCATGGATTCGAACTCAAGACCAAGCAGATATTATGTGGTATCTTAACCACTAAACCATCACATTTTTTTGGTGATGTTCTGTAACTCCAAATCTATAAAGGATAACATAACATTCAGTAATTAGCCATTTTATTCTTTCAATTAATATTACGAAACTGATTAATATTATTCGTATTCCACCTTTTTATCAAAACCCTAATATCATTCGTTCATCCTTCAGAGAATTTCATGAGTCTGTTCCTTATAGATAAGAATATCGATTTGATTTGGTCACCATCTTCCAGAACCTACATACACTCGAAAAACACTCGCATCTTAAAGACAAAATCAAAATTTTGGTGGTTTTCATTGTATAAGTTAGGCCGTCTGTATAAAGCTACTGGAGATTTATATGTAGATTCAACATCATATAATATCCTATGGTAAGCAGTTTGTATTTGAGGTTCTTAAACGTTTTGTTTGGAGCAGCCATCATGTTGGTTTTTTAAAATTGCATGTTGCTAATATTTTTATTATAAGGGAATTAATTTATTTGTCAGCATGTTTATGTACTATAATTGCTATGCAATATTCTGGACTAAGTTCAATTTCATATTTGGGGGATATCCATCATTTAGTGCTTCAACGAAAGCCTGGTTAGTTCGTTTGATGAGTGCTTGCTTATAGACCAGGATGCAAGCATTCTAACGATTCTTTAAATGATTACAACATGGATAAGCTACGTGGTCCGGATGGTCGACTTCCACAGAAGTTACCGTCTTTACAGCCTTTACATATTGAACAAATTAGCAATGAGATAATGGATACCAATACCAATATTGGCTAGGATGATATTAGTATTAGCGATGTTCTCTATCTGCTATAAATGTTCAATAAGTTAACTTTAACGGCATGATGATATTATTGTTAGTTCACTCTTCCAATAGTAATATATTCTTCCGGTAATTATTTAGACGCAATAATCTATAAACGGATCGATTTGGTTCAAAAGGTCAAACAGTTATTAACAACCAAAAAAGGTGCGGGTCACGTGGACTTAGAATTATAAGCTCTTTGTTTGAAGGGTGTGATTATAATCATTAGTTGATCACTATGGATTTTCCAAAAGACCCGAAACCGACACCCGAGGAAATGGTTGAGACGTTTGTTCAGACTGCTGCGAAAATACTTGGAAGGTTGTCTTAGATTGGTTCTTTCAAGTGTTTGTTTGTCTAATTGTGGTTATGTTTAATGTTTATTATATGATTATGGTTGTTTTACCTATTCGTCCCGTAAATAAGTGGAATTGTGAAACATATTAATGTGCTATGTTACTGCTGATTATTTACTTGTTGTTTGTTGTAAAAAGCATGAGTGGTTTAAAGGGGTGTCTTTTGTAGCTTATTTGATGAACCTACGAGGTTATTGGAAATTTGGAAAGACAGTTGGCTCTTCTTTTATGGCTACCAATTTGAGCTTATGAACTTAATTCAACTAAGCCAAGTTGATAAGCTTATAAGCGATAAAAATGAGCTTATTGACTTTACAGTACCCAATAAGTTCATAAGCTCTTTAAAACATCTTAGACAAACACCCCTTCAATAAGTAATATAAAACTGGAAAAATGTGAATCTTATTAAAAGTCTGTGGTTTTCAGGGAAAAAATGACCCAATCACACATGATAATGCGATACCTTATGAGATCAAGGTACGTAAATAGAAGAATGTCAAATTCTACACATAAAAGTTACGAGTACGAAAATGTTGTACATCATTCATTAACAACTTTTTGTATCACTTTAGTTTATAGGCGAATCAAAATTGTTTACTGATAGCTACAACAAAAGATGTCATTTAAATTGTATTGCAAGTGAGAATGCTCTATTAGGATGCCCATGGACTGATCCTATGGTCATGTATTTCCTCAAACATCCTGAAAATGAAAGGTCGAGCACACGACAAAGTTCTAACAGTGAGCTTTGAAATTTATATTATACGTATAATGGACTTTTCTTCTCTCCTTGGCCATTACTCTGTACATGGGTCATAAGTATTTTTTTTTCTTTTTTAGTAACCATGGTTTTCGATCTTTTTGACGGAATGTTTTTAGATATTCCTGCTACATGGAGTGGTGTGCTGGAGGACATGAGTGCCGGTGTTGAAGGAAATGAAGAGTACCATGTAAATGTTAGAGATCTGATTACTAAAAAGATATTTGATGGTTTATTGTACATGCCAGGCTATAGACGAATCAATTTAAGTGGAGTTTCAGTGGTGCATTTGAGGTATATCTTTTCATACTTGTGCAACTTTCGGGTGTAACTGGGCTAGGAATGGGTTTTTGATGGGCTGGTGAGTTGGTCCAGAACATGCCTTGGTTTCAGGCTCCTCGAGATAAGTTAATACAAAATGGTACCATGATTGGCCTGCTCTTCTTGATGTTGGTCTTCTCAGGACCACCACTGGAAATTGTGCGTTTGATGCCCTTAAGGTATAATCTATTTTACATTTAATGATTTTCATACTTTTTAATTATGGTTTCTGCAGCGACAGTTGTTCGAGTAAACTTTCATGGGATGCGAGATAAGACGGTGAAATAGGACTAGAACGTGAAAAGCAATTGCAAGTTATAAATTTGTGATGATTCGGAGTTGTGGTTGTGGCTAATTTTGACTTTTATTTATGTACAGGTTTCTGAAAGGAGCAGAGGTGTTCGATATTTTGAATCAAATGATTGAAATCAAGATAAGAACTCAGTTTTTGTCTCCAGGTGTCAATTACAAGGTTAATCTCATCTTTAGAATTTGGGGTCCAAGAAAAACGAAATTGTTCCATAAACCGATGTATGTTAACTTGAAGTACAAAATGGGAGTCGAAAACTTACATGCATATTTCGAACATGGAGAGATGATGGATGGATGACGCTTGAACTGTGCTAATCCTTGTGTTACAAGGAGGATACAAATTTTGAGGTTTTACTGGAAAGCTTTTCACAATGCTATATTGGAGTCGCAACATCTATGTTGAAGGCATAGAGTTTCAAGCTATTGACAATGCAAGTTTGAAAAAAAAAAAAAAAAAACTCTTTGGATCCCATTGTAGATTTATTTGTTTGTATTATTACAACAGATGGGTATGTATGCTTTACATTACAAGCTTACA
>BPTQ01000006.1:235783313-235906017 GCA_019973895.1 Chrysanthemum seticuspe | reverse complement strand
AATAGCCTACCTCCCTACAACTCCTTCTCACCCCTCCCATTACACAAAGCCTAGAATAGGTTCACTTCAACAAAGAGACACAACATGGCTTTTTTTAAAGTACTAATGGGGTGCATCTTTAAACTAATACTTTTGTTTGTAGTACGTAATAGTTGAGTCCTTCATTTTGTTAACTTCAGTAACACAACAACAACACCTGCTCATGGCCTTGGTCAAATTACGAGTCTACGCTATTTCAGCATGAAAACTTATAATCTACAATTTAAAATTTCATCTGACTTTTTATAGTCGTTAACATGCCATCTATTAAGACGTGATATACTTAGCTAATGATTTGAAAGCTTTAATTATAGCTCTAATATTTGCAAAACATATCATCCGTATCTCGAATTAATCATTGCACGACGAATTCGAAAACTCGCTACAAATAAACATTTCGCCTAACAAACTGCTTCGTTTTATTAATTTCGGTAATACAACAACTACTCATAGAATATGTATCGCAATTTGAATAACTAGCAAAACCAACTGAAACATCTATTCCACAACTGAGTCACATAATATCAGTTATTCAAATCAAAACTAAGACAACGTATTCAATATCAACTGCCTAAATTAAGCTTAATTAACAACAAATACATAACCTATTACACTAGCCACTAGCAAATTCATTTTTTCACATGAGCATTTCATCGAGCACCTTGTATTCACTTGTGCAAAACAATAACTTGAATAATTAAATAATAATCACAATGAGAATAAGTTTGTACCGATCAAATAGAATGAAACCACCTAATTCGGAACCCTAACTACCGGTCAAACCTTAAAACTTCATTCCTTACTAAAAATCTTCACACGTGAAGATAATTTTACTAAACTTAGATTCGTTATTAACCTCAAAACTCAATTACTCACTAATATTCTTCACTCGCGAAGATACTCTAACTGAACTAAATCCGCTAATAACCTTGAAACTTCATTCCTTACTGAAAATCTTCACACGTGAAGATAATTTTACTAAACTTAGATCCACTATTAACCTCAAAACTCAATTACTTACTAATATTCTTCACTCTCTAAGATACTCTAACTGAACTAAATCTGCTAATAACCTTCAAACTTCATTCCTTACTGAAAATCTTCACACGCGAAGATAATTTTACTAAACATAAATCCACTATTAACCTCAAAACTCAATTACTTACTAATACTCTTCACTCACGAAGATACTCTAACTGAACTAAATCCGCTAATAACGTTAAAACTTCAATCCTTACTAAAAATCTTCATACGTGAAGATAATTTTACTAAACTTAGAACCGTTATTAACCTCAAAACTCAATTACTTACTAATATTCTTCACTCGTGAAGATTCTTTTAATATACTTAAATAATCAATAACTCGCTAATCTTGATTATCTTCACATGTGACTAAATTCATAATATCAAATAATCTATGACTTATGCAATCTAAATCATCTCTGAACATTAAACACCTAATTCGAAAACTATTCTTTCACAAACGCATCAAATTTACAATTCTAAACTAATTTTATAAAAATTAATTAAATAATTAATAAAAAAAATAACAATTACTAAAATCTTTATATAGTCTGATCTAAACAAAGCAGCTTCTTCACTTATTTCAGCTTCCTCCGTTCAATTTCATCCAAGTTCATATTTATCCTCTGTTGATTGCTGTGTTTTAATGATGGCGACATATGGTGGTTGAACGACAGTGACATACGGTGGTTGAACGACAGTGACATACGGTGGTTGAACAACGGTGACATACGGTGATTGAACGACGATGATCTGCGGTGGTTGAACGACGGTAATATGCGGTGGCTGAACGGCGGTGATAGAAGGTTTTAATTAAACAGTTATTAAAGTTATAATTGTGGCGGTGTAGTGGTGGTTTGATCGGAGATTTGTGGTGGTTTGATCGCCGATGATGAAGGCAGTTAGGATCAAAGAGAAAGAGGATCAGAGTTCATTTCACCTAAATTGTGGGACTTCTGTGTGTTTTTTTATATATATTAAGTGTGTGGATTGTAGTGACAAAAATACCCTTATAGTTAGTGTAAACGGTGGGATTAATTTTAGCCATTAGATCTAAGAAAAAGAGGGATTAAATGGAGGGCTAGGATCTCTTCTCGCGTTCTCACAAAAATTAGACTTCTCACAAGAAACACTCCCTATATATATATATATATATATATATATATATATATATATATATATATATATATATATATATATATATATATATATATATATATCATATGTAATATGCATATCATATGTGATTTAACACTAATATCACATGTGATATTCAAATTAGTATTTAATCACATGTGATATTTTCATGCAAATATTAGATTCGAAAAAAATGAAAAAAAGACGAAAAAACGTGAAAAAAATGATTTTTTTTTTTTTCTTTTTTCGAAAGTATATGAAAGTGCCTAAATGCTCGTCGCGATGGTGTAATTATTTTCGCTTAACGATTAACGGTTTAAGAGATATTTAAATTATAAAAAATATGTGAAATAATAAGATGCTTTTAATCTCAACCATTGAATTCTTTTTAGATGGAGGGTGGAGATGAGTCCCTTGGTATGTGAGAAAAATTTTGTATGTAAAATAACTCTCCTCTTACTTTTCAAATCCGATAAATTTCTCGAATAAAATCAAGTTTCATGCGAGAAATATGAAGAAATGAAGGCATAACATCAATCACGCATAGGTGGTTTGTATACAATATACTATATAAGGCAGCAACGTTTTCGTTGTTTAGCCGATATGGGATTGAATGTGACATTATGTGCTTCATATTTATGTTTTTGGAACTTTATGACACTATTTCTTCAACTGAGCTATAGTTTTAATGCTTAAATGTGTTCGATGAAATGTATGTTTTCACTTTTCAAACATGTTTTTAGCTTATTGCTTGTTATGTATCTTTACATTGTCAGATTGAATGGGAAGGGATCCGGTAAGAAGAAAAACTAAAATGAGAAGAATAAGAAAAATTTCTACCCACACATTTCAAATAAGGGAGAGATTTTCAAGGGGAGATGCATCTATTTTAATAAGTGCATCTGAAATGTGGGGTTGTGGTTTCTTCTTATCCTTCTCATTTTAATTTTTCTTGTTATTTGATCCTAAGATAGTTGATAGTGGTATATGTATGAGACAATGATCACAGAATGTTGCGATATCACCGAAGCGATTGCATTAGAGCCTGTACTTCTGCGATATGTTTTTTTTGGGTGAAGGGTTTTCCCGGTAAATATATTACTCCAAAAAACATTTAAGTACAAAGAATATGGGTGAAGTCGCATATCTCAGCCCGTTACATTGGTGGTAAAGCTAACATAACAAGACACTTCCTATTTTTTAAACAAGAAAACAAACCACTATGCATTATATTACATTTGACACAAAACCAAACATAAACTAACGTCTAGATTACTTTCTACCACGGCCTTGGAGCTTGATATCATACATGTCATAAAAAGCATCCAATTTTCATGGTAACTTCGATATGTTTTGTAAAACACAAACTGTGCTTCCACAACTCAACCGCGCCGCCTGCAGAGGATGATGCAGCTAGGATCTCCAACCTTATACAAAATCTAGACCCAAAAGCCATAACCCAAAATCTCGAAACCATCTAACTGTGCTGGACACTGGACCGCGTGAACAAAATCATAAAATACTATGGAACCATGGACCTAAATCACCCGATTCTTTAGGATCCTTGAACGCCACCCTACCTATACTCACACTGACACTTCTTTGACTATGCTATTGATATTGCAGCCCGTTTACGTGACTATAAGATTGTTTAAGCGCTTGTTGAGCATATGCGGAAATGTAGGCTTTGTTGGAACTTAATGTTATAGAAGCAAAGTTAGGGTAGTTAAGTGTTTATATGTTTTATGTAAAGTCTGCAAACCCAAATTGTGTTTTGGGTTGGGTCGTCTAGTATCAAAATATAACCGTTTAGAATGGTTATAACGTTTAGATATATTATGTCGTTTAGTTTATAGGAATCGGTACAACCCTTTACGTATAAATAGGTTAGTTTTATGTAAATCAATATCACTTGTAAGTTGTAAATCAATACAATCGATCATTAAATTCAAGTTATTATCAGTATTTGTTATTGTTTATTCAGTTGCAATTTTCTGTCCCAAACACTCCTTGTTCTATTCATATCGATTCAAAGAAGCTGTAAAAGGGAGAAACAAGGTTTGAACGAAGACATTAACAACAGGCTTGGCCAAATCCAAAAATATTTGGTATTATAATTTATAACTGAACGATTTGTATCCGCTGGGAAACCTGATAAAGCTGTTAGAGTTTTTTTGACGATGCATGAATATGGCTGCCAACAGGATTTGAGTAGTTTTAATATGTTTCTTGATGTTTTATGCAAGTCTAGACGAGTTGAAATGGCGTACAATTTGCTTAAGGTTTTAAAGAGAAGATTTAGAGCTGATACGATTAGTTCTAACATAATAGCAAATGGTTTTGTTTGATTAAACGGACGCTTAGGGCATTAGATGTGTTTAGGGAGATGGTGGAAAGTGGTCTTGAGCCAACTCTTAAGACGTATAATGTGATTCTTAATGGGTATTTCAAAGCGAGTCAGATGAAAGAAGCTTGGAAGTTCTTTTTGGAGATGAATAGGCAAAAATGTGATATAGATGCTGTAACCTGCACGAATGTAGTACATGGTTTTGGGGTTGCGGGTGCGATTCAAAAGGCCTGCCAGGTGTTTATTGAAATGATTGGAGTAGGAATACTTCCTCCTGTTGCTACTTACAATGCATTTATTCAAGTTTTATGCAAAAAAGACAACGTGGAAAACGCTATAGTGGTGTTTGAGGAGATGTTGAAGAAGGGATATACACCTAATTCAACAACTTACAATGTAGTGATTAGAGGGTTGTGTCATGTCGGAAAGATGGATAAGGCAATGGAGTATTTGGATAGGATGAAACATGATGAATGTGAACCGAATGTTCAAACATATAACGTGATCATTAGGTACTATTGTGACGAAGGTGAAATTGAGAAGAGTTTGGAAGTTTTTAAAAGAATGGTAAGTGGTGAATGTTTGCCTAATTTGGATTCGTTCAATATTTTGATAAGTGGAATGTTTGGGAGGAAGATATCAGATGATCTAGTGGTCGCTGGGAAACTATTGATAGAAATGGTTGATTGAAGATTTATTCCTTGAAAGTTTCCTTCAATTGTATACTGAATGGTCTTTTGCTTACTGGAAATCAAGATTTTGCCAAAGAGATACTTATAGCGCTGAGTAAATGTGGTCGTCTCCCTCGACATTTTAGATTATGATGAGAAATTGTTCAGCATGAAAGGGCAGTGTTTTAAAACCTAATGTTATTTATCTAGTCCTCACTTAAAGCCTTTGAAGTATTAGAATCGAAGAACCAGAGATGACAACCAGTTAAATGCAGAGTTTAGACAGAGCTTAGACGTATGCATGGATCTAATAGAATCCGTAAACAACACAAATACAACGTTGCTCCAGTTGTAACAGTAAAATGGGGTGAAGTTATAGGTAATTAGAAAAACTTCATTGACAAAAAAGCTCATTTTTTTTTGTAGGTTTTTTATTTTGCCTAATTTTGTTTTCTCTGTTTCATTAGTGGGGCGGGTTTCCCTGAAGCAGGACACCTGTTTGGAGAGATGGTGACTCTTAAATGAGGAGAGTTTATTGTTTATATGGTAAAGTCTGAAACTTCCATCTATCATTTGGGTAGTATGTCCTTTACATATGCTCTTTAGCAGCATATGTGTTGTTTCATTGCGGTTATGTTTTTGGATAAGAAGTATATCATGTCTTATTGCCGCCATAGGATTGGATGTTCTCATGTTCACCATAGAAAATCTGATGTGTCGAGAACGGGTTGCCAAATGGCACACTAATTAATAATTATGTATGTGTAGATAGCAGTGTAGTATCATGTTTCTACTTAAGATACACTCTTTATCCTCTAGGACTTCAACTTCAAGAGGTGATTTGTTCTTTTTCTTAAATACATGGAAATCAAGTTTTTTTTAAAAGTTGCGACTATGAATAGACTGAAGTATGAAAGTAGCTCACTGAAAGTGCAGATAAAATAATTAGAACCCCCCTTTTGTGAACAAATTTTGTTTTGTGAGCTATTACATGAGTTGTTATGAGATTTCCACAAAGGGGTAACTCATTTAATGTATTCGTTATGTTTTCTAATTGGGCAAATCACTTGAAAATGTAGTTAACTTGCCACTTTTTATGGTTGTGTGTATCTATCTTTATTTTTTCACATTCTATCAATAAACATACATCATTAGTTCTTTATGTGTACCCGTTACCTGCTAAACATGCATCGTTAGTCCTTTATACTAACGGCCGTTAATAAATAACTTAAAATTTGGTTTTCTTACGCTAAACTTGCATCGTTAGTCCGATTTTCTACGTTTTCGTCCATTTTTGCACGTTTTTGTTCGTTTTTGCACGTTTTTGCACGTTTTTGTTCGTTTTTGCACGTTTTTGTTCGTTTTTACACGTTTTTTCGTTTTTGTCCGTTTTTCCATGTTTTCATCTCGTTTTACACTTTTTCATACGTTTTTCCACGTTTTTGTCCGCTTTTACACATTTTCATCCGTTTTTTACACGTTTTCGTTCATTTTTACATGTTTTCGTTTGTTTTAACACGTTTTCGTTCATTTTTGCACGTTTTCGTCAATTTTACACGTTTTCGTCAATTTTACACCTTTTCGTACGTTTTCGTACATTCTTATCCATTTTTAGTTGTACAAAAAACGCATAGAAACGTACAAAAATATATTAATTATTGGTTTTCTTACGTTTTTACACATTTTCGTTCGTTTTTGCACGTTTTCGTCCATTTTTGTACATTTTCGTCCGTTTTCCACGTTCTCTTTCGTTTTCATCTCTTTTACATGTTTTTGTTCGTTTTACACGTTTTCGTCCATTTTTGCACGTTTTCGTCTGTTTTTACACGAATGAAAACGTATAAAAACGGACGAAAAGGTATAAAAACGAATGAAAACGTATAAAAACCAATAATAAATACGTTTTATACATTGTTGTATTTTTTGTACATTTCTATACGCTTTTATAAAAATGGATAAGAATGTACAAAAACGTATGAAAACGTGTTAAAACGAACAAAAACGTGGAAAATGAACAAAAACGTGCAAAAACAGACGAAAACGTGCAAAAACGAACGAAAACGTGCAGAAACATACGAAAACGTGTAAAACGGACAAAAACATGTAAAAACGAACGAAAACATAAGAAAACTAACAATTAATACATTTTTATACGTTTTTGTACATTTTTATACATTTTTGTACATCTAAAAACGGATAAGAATGTACAAAAACATATGAAAATGTGTAAAAACGGACGAAAACGTGCAAAAATGAACGAAAATGTGTTAAAACGGACGAAAACATGTAAAAACGAACGAAAACGTGATGAAAACGTATTAAAACGAACGAAAACGTGCAAAAACGAACGAACACGTGGAAAAACGGACGAAAACGTGCAAAAATGAATGAAAACGTGTAAAAACGGATGAAAATATAAGAAAACGTAAGAAACCAAATTTTAAGTTATTTATTAACGGCCGTTAGTAAAAAGGACTAATGGTGCAAGTTTAGCGTAAGATAACTAAACTTTAAGTTATTTATTAACGGTCGTTAGTATAAAGGACTAATGATGCAGTATTAGTAGGTAACGGGTACACACAAAGGACTAACGATGCAGGTTTAGTGATAGAATGTGAAGAAAAAAAAAGATAGATGCATACAACCATAAAAAGTGGCAAGTTAGATATAAAACGCAAATTTAGATATAAACTTTTGTTATCATTTAAATTTGTTCAGTTAAATAATTATCGAGTACAAAGTTTATCATATGATGTATATACCAACTCAATTAATGGAAACAAGGAATACAACAGATATGCAAAATAAAAAGAATTGTTGGTTATCTTCTAATACATCAATAAACAAATAGAACATGAAGATGAGAAACATTAACAAGCTCAATATGAGCAAATCCCTATCAGAAATCTTCAGATATCACACAAACATGAAGGTAAACTTCGAACTCAAGAGTTGGTCATTATTTATTTACTACTCGTCTTGTGGCACTTTTCTTTAATCCAGTGCAAACCAAGTGTTGTTCCTTTCGTAACCTTCTTGATTCCTGTTGTCGCCACGGCTTTTGACTTGCCAAATCCTTCTACTACCTTATTTTTACCATTGCCGGTTTTGCTTCCTGAATAACCATTGTAGTACTCGGGTTCAGAATCCCATTGATCTGCCCATGAGTTATATCTGTTGTCTAGTGCCATTTCCTTTAGCTTTTCGTTCAATCCTTGGATATTTATTTGACTGAAAGATGGGAAGTGATTTTATGTGGGGTGATTAATAAAGATAATCTATGTTTATATATGAAGAGGTTGGTTTGGACTTTGGCGGGTATTAATTTAACTAGAAGTTGAAATTCAACGTTGGGTGCTATCTCGGTTTAATGTTCTAATATTTACGTGTGGGTTGGATGGCTTGTGTTGAAATCAAGCATATATATGTTGACCTTTTTAAATTCAGCGTCGACCTTCCTCCCTTTGTTATTCTAGAAAATTACATCACGAGACATTTTTTACCCTTTGTTATTCTAGAAAATTACATCACGAGACATTTTTTATTTCATTTTTAAAATAAGACCAACTGGTAACACAAATGAAGTTGCTCCGATGTAGCGGTGTTTCTCCTAGTATTGTAAACCTTCTAACCTCATATCCAAAGGATCTTTCTATGTAGTTTGTGTTTGTTTTTTCTGTGATTCTCTAGGTTCCTCTTAAAGGCGAGATCACCACCTCTTGAAGTCGAGCAAGCTCAAGTCCATGAGTTGCCACGCTTCGTCATCATCAAGACTACTGAGGCTCTCTTGTTGATAGTTCTTTCTTCCTCATTAGAAGTGTTGTGTCAAAGGCATTAGTGAAGGATGTCAAGAGGGTCAAGACGAAGGCATTAGTGAAAGGTGCTTAACGTCCGTGTCAAAGGCATTAGTGAAGGATGCCAAAAGAGTCAAGACCAAGGCACTAGTGAAAGGTACTGAACGTCCGTGTCAAAGGCATTAGTGAAGGATGCCTAAAGGGTCAAGTCAAAAGCATTAGTGAAGGATACCAAGAATGTACAATCGATATGGTGTATTGATGTACAAATAGAGATAGGTTGTATCCAAGGATATTGATATCCTTGATGATGTTGTAATAAGGAGTGGGTGTATTTTGGGATAGGTGTTGTGCAGTAGTTCCTCCTTTGTAATGGAACTCGGTATCTAGCCTTGTAACGGATAAAGTGTAGGCGACGTTGTGATAGGTGTGGTTCTACCTTGTGGAAGAACCCGGTGGAGAGCCTTGTACCGGAAAAATAGTAGGCGACGTTGTGAAGGCTTTTCCGCCATAAAGAGTTGTGTCGTGTAGTGATTACGAACTTTCGAGTAGGTGACTCGGGGAGTGGAGTAGGGCAAGGAAGGTGTTCTTGTAGCCGAACTACTATAAATACCCGTGTCGTGGTTTTGTGTTTCTTACTCTTTACCTTTACATTACATACTTACATATCTATCTATCAACGTCCAACATACACATCTAAATAGACTGACATAAGTCGATCTAAATATTTTAAAACGAAGTTTTAATCAGTAAAACTATTCAACCCCCCCCCCCCCTTCTAGTTTTCCACAATTGGCATCAGAGCTTCGTTACCAAGTTTCTTAGAGTATGTTGTACTTTAAAAACTTGATACGATCCGTGTATGATTGAAAACTACAAAGAAGGAAATCTTTTAAAACAAATTGTTTCTTTTATGTTGGATAGTGATAGATTATTCTAACATTTTCTTTTTAAGAAATATTCTTGCTAGGATCTCTCCAAAGTCTTCATTTCTATTCAAAGAAAAATGAAGTCAACCTTTAAGGAAGAACCTAAAAGTAATCGCAACCTACTTATACTAAGTACAACAGATTACTTTAAAAGCTCATGAAGTATTTCGGTTTTATGGTCTCCATAAACCATATCAAGAGTTTAGAGGTATGTTCACTTATCCACAAATTAGCTAATTTACGTTTACATGGATATGTTGATACTATCTTTTCATTAACATAGACGTTAATAATTGCTAGTCTCTAAAAAATCTCTTTTCGCCACTTTCCCGACTTACTCATCATCGAGAATAGTACTCCTCCTTGATTTTCTAAAGATCGTCAAACTAACGTCGCCGTCACAAATAGATCCTTGATAGTTAACCTATCAAAATACGTTGACCAAACGTCTATTCAATTAGGAACCTCAAAGCTATTTTTGTTCCATAAGCTAGTGTATAACTTACTACAAAAATAACACCAAACACCCTCTTTCTGTCCACAGTAGTCGGATCCCACAACTTGTACTAGCCGGATCCCAATTACAAGGGATCCGGGGGAACCGTGTGACAGAAACCAATTA
The DNA here is from genome assembly GCA_019973895.1 of Chrysanthemum seticuspe. NCBI lineage: Eukaryota > Viridiplantae > Streptophyta > Magnoliopsida > Asterales > Asteraceae > Chrysanthemum > Chrysanthemum seticuspe. The sequence continues at coordinate 235,895,455 of BPTQ01000006.1, read as the reverse complement.
TACGTTTTTTCAAAACCAATTCTGCACTTTTCCCTCTCCTCACAAAACACAAAAACGACCCAATTGCTGCTTTCATCTCCATAGGGCTTCACATCTTCAAGCATCTCCTTCTAGAACATCATTGTAAGTAATTACACTCATATGTTCTACTCTTTATCATCCTCATCCTAGGGTTTATGGTTTTCAATTTGTTTTACATCAATTGATGAAATTAGGTTTTGCAAAATTAATCACTAGAAAAGGTTTTCACATAACTAAGATTCTATTGTGCCTACAACATTGTTAATACAAATCGAAACCATAAACCCATCTCAACAAATTTTACCTAATTGGAATATTTGTCTTTTCTAGGACCAACCATGCCTAAAGCTACCCAACAAGACCACCATGATACCGTCCACTACCTCGCTAGATACTATCGAAAAGAGGGGTTTTCAAAAACCGATCGTAAAATCTTCAAAAGACTTGAAAAACGACTTATTCACGAAGGTCATGTGGTCAAGGAATGTTTTCTTGAAAATACCGACATTCGTCAAGTCTTCTCGGCAATCAACTTTGATTGTTTCCTTGATATTGATGAACAAATTTGTCCGGTTTTCATCTTTGAATTCTACAAAAGCTTTAGGATCATTCGAAATAGTGATGATAGCATCTCAATCGCTTTTATCATCAATAATCAAAGCCTTACTCTACCCCTCAACACATTTGCACAAATCCTCCGCATTCCTTGTGAAGGAATTTGTATGTACTCCCAAGATTGGGCAATATCCACTCAATCCTTTGCACTAGATTCCAAACCAATCTACCGCACTCCTCTTGATGACCTCGCAATTGTTCGAGACACCATTTTACAAATTAGAGCCGACCAATCTCGCTTCAACCGCAACAAAGAACTTATTCACCGTGATCCCTATCAAATGGAACTCTTCGAAATGCATCCCATCTATAGAAAGTGGGAAGAAATTCTTAGGGAAAATGTCATTAGTTTGGTCGGAAACAAAGACCATCCAAATGCATGTCTTGTCTAAATGATATATTGCCTCATTCACCAAAGGCCATTCAATCTTGCCTATTACATGGTGAAGAGAATGGCCGGTGTATTCAAAGTCGCCAACATGGTACTTCCCTATGGTATGCTCCTAACACGACTCCGTGAGTATGTTAGTGCAATGCAACCTTCTCCTATCAACGATGATCATTTTCTTGCCGATCACGTCATGGTACCACTCACCAAAAAACCCTCTAAACGGTTCATGGTCAAGGGAAGAAGACCTCGGGCTCTCCTGGACTCCTCGGACGAAGAAGAAGTAAATGTCAACCCCGTTGCCAACGTGAATTTGGACCCCATAACCTACTGTGAACAACTTCCAACTCTTCCAAACGAGACCGAAGAATTCAAACAATTAAAGGGTATGATCCAATGCCTAACTAACTACGTTGTGAAGTCGGGAAAGAGGAAGAGAAAAGATTGACAAAAGAGACATTAGGATTATGGTTTTAGACATATTGTTTATCATTTTGCAATGGATGCTTATGTTTGTGAATGGTTTATCTTGATTGTTTGGATAGTTTCACTACTTCTCTTATTTATGTTATGGTTTATGAGATATTTACTCGTTTTTATGTTCATTTTTTAGTAGAGACTAGTAGCAATTCGTATGATTAGTATAGTGCAAAAACTGCACATTTTTCTGTGATGCTTCTGATCTACAGTTGTCGGATCCCTCCTGTTAGGGATCCGTGGGATCCGGGGTGACAAAAATACAATGCAGACCCCCACACATCAAACCAACCCACTAGATCACTTCACACTAGCTTAACATAATGCCTTAAGACCGTTTAAGTCTTCCTCAAGCTCAGTAAGCTTCACACTCACTCATAGCTCATTTAGGATCACACTCAAAGTGCTTTTCAAATTGTTATTTCACCAAAACTCATCATCCTTTCGATCCTATACTCACACATCATCACTCACATGTCAACACATCTAGTTTTATAAATTTCTCAATTTTAGCAAATTGATTTTAGTCATCTCTACCTCAAAATGGGTCAAAAACCAGCTTTTCAATTCTTATAATTTTTAAGGAATTTTCAAATTTTATCCCAAGTTGCCATCTGATCTCTAGGGTCATTTAACATCACTTGACACTCTCAAATCTCCTAGTGTCATCCTTGATCACCAATTGGTGGTCATAAAGTCCCATTTTCCTTCTATAAAAGGCAATCATTAGCTACCATTACTCATTACCCTTGATCATTTAAGTCACATTTCATTTAAAACACTTAAGAAGACTGAGACACTCAAGATGTATAGATATTAGACTCTACAAACTTCATTTTCTTCTCTTCTTGACTGCTGATAGCCGGATCCCTAGGATTAGCCTAGACGGATCCCTCATTGGAGGGAACCGTGGGAACCGGCTGACAGATTCAGCAAATCCTAGCTAAAACAATCATTTCAAGCTCTCCTTGCTAACTTGAACACTCCATCTTGTCTTAATTAAACTCCTAGATCAGTCCAAATCTGCAGGTGACCCTTGTGCATGCAAATCATCACATTTTAAAGGATCTTAGTGGCTTAAGCCTTTAATGCACTTCCCAAATCCTTCCTTTTATAAGTCATCTTGTTAGAACTTCTTAGTCACCAACTACAACTCTATTCTCATCATTTAGAAACCTTTACATCACGTATCCTTAGTAATTTCATCATGAGGAAAGCCCCTAGTGCTAACTTATCCACCAAAGGACCACCCAAGAAACTTGCTCGTGTTGTACACAAAATTTCCTCAACCGAATCATCTCCCGTTAAATACACAAATGCTAGGATTTCTCCTCCACCAACTCAACCAATCAAACCAATCCCCAAAAGGATTGTTCCCACAAGAATATCATCGCCAAACACCACAATTCCTCCTAAACCAAACACACCCATTTCCACCCAACCATCACCTTTGGTGCCTAAAGCCATATCATTTACCACTTCACATTCATCTCCACATCTCTACAACTTAGAGGACTTACCTCCTAGGCCATCACATCCTCCATCATTGCCGACACTCTTTTCAATAGAGAAGATTGTGCAACAAAACCAAAGTGTTGAATCAACACTTGCACCGGTATCTTTTTCTCTATTTCCCTCAAATGGTCCATTTTGGATTATGAGGAATCATCAAAGTCAACCACCCGACCACATGGAAGTTGACACCTCTCTACCTCTACCATCATCCTTTGTTAAGCCATCATCGAATGTGCCTCCGCCAATCCCTCCTTCTTTTGAGGATCCTCAACCCTCTTCACTTGATCCTCCACATCAAGCCACTCCATTCCTACCACCACCTTTTCTGAGCCATGAAAAAGATTGCTATAATTGTCAACACGTTGAAGGCTTGATACATGAACTACGTGAAGAGCAACGTTTCATGTTTTATCACCTCCTCGAACGTTTCGATGAGGTCAACAAACCTAAACAACCGTGAGCTTAAGGATTCAAGTGGTGTCCTAGTATTAAGCTTTACTTAGATAGTTTAGGAATCATATTTCATTCTCTTAGTTTTAGAGATATGTAGATCATTTCTTGTATTTTTTTATTGAATGAAATTACATGTTTTATGCCATATTGTCTTGAGTACTTGTTTAGTACCTTAATACATATCTCATTTTGATGTTGACATCACGTTTTCACATTACCATTGCTGTCTTAAGCTTTCAGACAGACGGATCCCTCTGTTTTGCCTAGACGGATCCCTCCAAGGAGGGAACCGTGGGATCCGTGCAGCATGAGACTTGTTTACTACTAACTTGAGTCTTATTTGCAGGAAATTATGTATTATATACTTGTTTTCTAACCTTTGTGTTGTAGATTTTCAATATACATATGAAGACTTTGACACCCTAAGCTAGGGGGAGTTTTGTGTCAAAGCGATACATTGCAAAATCATTTGCAATATAATTCACATTAGGAAGACATTACTTGACGTCCCCTTGCAAAGTTGCAATCATCAAGGGGGAGCATATTCGTCACAAAGACGAAACCATTTGCAAACATAGCTGCAATGCACTAGTTTAGTATTTCTTCTTACTTGACACCCTCACAAAGGGATGGACTCGTCAAGGGGGAGCTAAGTCGAGAATTCTTCTCCTCACTTACTCTCTATTTTTCATATTTTTTCTTTCACATGTTTTTTTTAAAACAAGGTGTTAGTTTCTTTTCGACGCTTTTTTTGTTTCGACAAAAAAATGGGAGAAGAGAGTAAAAACTCCAATTCAAACTTTTACGAATTTTAGTTTTTCCTTAAAATAATCTTATGTTTTGTAATCAACAAAAAGGGGAAGATTGTTAATACAAATAAGCCGTGAAAACGTTTATTTATATTTTACGATCTTTTAATGTTTTGTCGATAACAAACGTAAAATCATTTTAACGAAACAAATAAAATACGTAAATGGTTTGAGCCAATAATTTACTAACACACTTACGTTTTCACATAAAACACTAAACATGTAATAGTATTTTCATGATTTAGTGATACATATGTACAACAACTAGTGTTTACATATTGGGTAGATATATACATAATTAGTATGTATTATAATGGGTAGAAGTTTAAGTATTTAACCCATTGACCAAATACATTGAATGTAGTTGGGTATAACCCAAAGTCCATGACCCATACCCATGGAGCTTAACCCATAACCCATTGCATGACATCATGCATAAGTCGTAAATGGGTATTATCCATGACCCATGGACTAGATGCATTGCACCTACTAGATACATTGTATCTACTTGGATACCCATGGTCCAAAATCTAGGACCCATGACCCATAACCCATGACCCATGACCCAAAACCCATGGGCAAAGAGGAGCGTCCCACGGTTCCCTCAGTTTACACTGGACGGATCCCTCAAGTAAGGGATCCGTGGAACAGTAGCTTATTTTCTTCTATAAATAGTGAGCTATGTCTTCATTTTAGGTGCCCACTTCTACACATACTTTCTCCTAGTATTGTAAACCTTCTAACCTCAGATCCAAAGGATCTTTCTGTGTTGTTTGTGTTTGTTTTTTTGTGTGATTCTCTAGGTTCCTCTTAAAGGCGAGATCACCACCTCTTGAAGTCGAGCAAGCTCAAGTCCATGAGTTGCCATGCTTCGTCATCATCAAGACTACTGAGGTTCTCTTGTTGATAGTTCTTTCTTCCTCATTAGAAGTGTTGTGTCAAAGGCATTAGTGAAGGATGTCAAGAGGGTCAAGACGAAGGCATTAGTGAAAGGTGCTTAACGTCCGTGTCAAAGGCATTAGTGAAGGATGCCAAAAGAGTCAAGACGAAGGCATTAGTGAAAGGTGTCGAACGTCCGTGTCAAATGCATTAATGAAGGATGCCAAAAGGGTCAAGTCAAAGGCATTAGTGAAGGATGCCAAGAATGTACAATCGATATGGTGTATCGATGTACAAATAGAGATAGGTTGTATCCAAGGATATTGATATCCTTGATGATGTTGTAATAAGGAGTGGGTCTCCTTTGGGATAGGTATTGTGTAGTGTTGGGTAGTAGTTCCTCCTTTGTAATGGAACTCGGTATCTAGCCTTGTACCGGATAAAGTGTAGGCGACTCTGTGATAGGTGTGGTTCTACCTTGTGGAAGAACCCGATATCTAGCCTTGTACCGGAAAAAGAGTAGACGACGTTGTGAAGGCTTCTCCGCCATAAGGAGTTGTGTCGTGTAGTGATTACGAACTCTCGAGTAGGTGACTCGGGGAGTGGAGTAGGGCAATGAAGGTGTCCTTGTAGCCAAACCACTATAAATACATGTGTCGTGGTTTTGTGTTTCTTACTCTTTACCTTTACATTACATACTTACATATCTATCTATCAACGTCCAACATACACATCTAAATAGATTGACATAAGTCGATCTAAATATTTTAAAATGAAGTTTTAATCGGTAAAACTATTTAACCCCCCCCCCCATTCTACTTTTCCACAGACTAAATTAGCAGTTATAGAGTTTTTTTTTTTATTTTTTTTTATTATTTTTTATTTTATTTTTGTGTAAGTTTAATGTTCTTGAATGGATGTGTTGCGTCGGCTGGTTGGAGTTGATTTTAGATTTTATTTTTTACCTATTTTAATTTGCTTATAGTTTTTTTTGACCTAATTTTGTTAAATTGTTCAAGACTGAAGTTACAGTTGCATGTTCTTGGTTCCCGATAGGTAAATGATGTTTACTTTTTCCTATATTTTGTATAATATGTGAATTGTGAATATAATGCATTTTATCTACAATTTTTTTAGGCATAGTGATGTTGCACAATTTTTGATAGGCAAAGAATGTCAAAGTAACCTATATGAGGAGTCTGCACTGACAGAAGAAAACATGATTGTCTGGAGTTGGAGTCATAAAGAAATGGAAACTATCTATATGACTTTATATGTATTTTGCATAAAAACGAAAACCAAGGAGAATTGAAATTGATTTTTTGTAATTGTTGTTTCCTCTTTTACTTTTTCATTGCCAAAGACCCTTTTCTTCTGCAATAGTATTATATACAAACACTCCGCAGCAATACGTAAGTTAAAATCCTTGTTTTATACATCTTAGAGAAATAATAATATAATAAGTTTAATGCAATAAATGTAAAGACACTAAATGCGTAAGAAACAAACCCCGTTAAGGACTAAATGATTTATAGTGAAAAAAATTAAAAAATTATCTATCTTCTTCTTAGGGGTGAGTAAAAACCGATAAACCGAATCGAAACTGAAAAAACCGCCCAATAGAAAAAACCGATGGTGGTGGTTTATTTGATTATAAAAAACAAATGTTTGAGGCGGTTTTTGGTTTCACACGAAAACCAAACCGAAAAACGGCCCCACCCCACTTTTATATCTTTTTTGGGTTTTTTTAACCAACCTTATGGGTTGTATTTAAGCTTCATAATTTATGTAAAATAGATTTAAGGACTCGTTATTTCCATATTTATACCTATTTAATTATTATAACTATAGAAAGTGTTGTTAAACATGGAATATTTTATATTATGTTAATTGTTGATTATTACAAATAAGAAAAGCTTAAGCACAACCCATAAGGTTGTGGTTAACAAAACCTATCTTTTTTATATAATTTTATTTATATAAGAGATTTGATATTTAATTTCAAAGATTTGAGTATACAATATAATCTAAAAAACAATAGTGTTGTCTCTTATCTAGACACTCAAATTTGATCTATTGTAGGTATTATATCTTTGTTTTCAAAAAATAGTGTTTTTGAATGTTTCGGTGGACAAAAAACGCAAACACATGCATCTTATATTTTAGATTCTTGTTTGGTGGTTTCGTTGCTTTCGATTGTTGGATATTATTCTACTATTGATATTTGTTTTTATATTTGTGCTTGAAAACTTGGAATTGTAAATTTTTTATTAGATGAAAACTTGCTTGTTTTCAAGAAAGAAAACACCGAAAAAATGAAATCGAACCAATTCAATGTAAAAGACCGGAAAACCAAAACCGAAAAGACCGAAACCAAACCGTTTGTAGTTTTCAGAAACCGGAATATATAGTTTGGTTTTTGGTTTTAGCAGAAAACCGCTCCACCCCCGCCCCATGCTCACCCCTACTTCTTCCCCCTCCTTGATTCACGACCTAAAAAAAGAAAAACAGTACCCACCAAAAACCAGAAGAAAAAAAATCCCATGACGTGGGCTAGTCACCACGGCAGCCACGGTGTCAAAGCCGTCAGCCACGATGTCTTTGTGGCGACATAGGGTGGGCCGGTCGGATGGCGCCTTGTGCTCTAATGCTTAGAACATTGTATATTGCCATACTATATTTAAACTGGTGATCTATTATGAACTATCTATAAGATATATTAGAAATAATATATATTGGAGGAAAGTTCATTTGCTTACTCTTATTTTACTACATACTAATTGAATAATCTCTACTATCCATTTAGTTTGATCTAATTGTTAGATTTTATCTAAGATTTAATTGGTTAAACCTATTTTCTTCTGATTATATAAAGTGTTTTTTTCTTTTTTCCTTTTCCATTTGCTTCGTTATTTTTCATACATTTAGTGTGTGTCCCAACATGTTCCTTCCAAAAATCAATAGCTTCCGATCCACTTTTACCGATCATTCATCATCAATTGTTAATTCGCACCTATTGCACACAAATGGGGTAATTGATTTTTGTCAGACCGGTCATCATACTCTGCAAAATGTAATTGATTTTGGTCTTTTTGTTGTTCCAATGGTATCTTATTATCCCTGATTTTAGTTTTCTTCTGCTCCAATGATTTTATGTTTACTTTCATGTACTTTTGTGTTTCACAGTGTGTATTTTTCCATTGTAACCTCCAATTGGGTAAATAGTAGTATAAAATATGTTCTCAAAGCTTTATATTTGCAATGGTTTTCTAATATGAACACCATGTGTTTGTTACTTTTCGTCACAACAATATAAGTAACATTTTGTTTAGACACAAATTGTTACTTTTGTCTAATTGCGATATGCATCTTGGTTGCCTGTTAATTAGCATGTATAAATTACTTTGGAGTTTAAGTAGTCATATACTTTTTGCATTATACTTTTGTACAAAAGATCTAGATGATGAAGTTCGAAAGCTAGAATATGAAGCTTGAGTATTATCTCTTAAATGCAACATTTTCAGTGACATCGATTACTTCTTGTTGTCTACTTTTACACATTGCCAATCTTGGTTAAACTAGATCAGAGGCAACAGGTTAAGCCACATGCATTAGATAATGAAAAATTCATACACATTGGATCATGCGTATTTTGATGATTATTATACCAAAATCTGTTATGACTAATTTTGATGTGCCTAACAAAAGCTTAAGGAGATAACCATCAAGCGTACTTATGGGTTTTGGTTAGATGCGAGGAAGAAAAAAAGTAATTAGATTCATTTAATTATATTAGATATATAATGATTTGGAATGCCTATTGATAACTAATACTTCATTCATAAAGGCCTAGTCATTTCAGTTGAACTCTTACGAAATAGGTATACTAGGGTTGTAGGCGATAAAAGTTATATCTTATGTGACGCATTCTTGTACGGTATAAAATTTCAATGGTTTATCATCTTTTCATCCACCTCCTTAAAAAAAGTAAAAAAAAAATGTAAATATTATTGTAAAATATTATGGGCTTATGTCTATTCATCCTAATCTTGATTAACAAGTTAGAGTTTTCCTATAAATACATCATATTGTAACATTATGACTACATCTCAATAATAAGAATTCTCTTCCTCTTTCATTCTTGTGTCCTTGTTCATTACATTTACAACACGTTATCAGCACGAATGCTCTAAGAAGAGATCAAGAAGAGATTAATAGTAAACAGTGATGATATTGATGTTCATCGATGAATCATGACTTGAAACAAGAGGTAAATATTAAACCTTGATTGTGTAGTATGTTAACTCGTTTAACATTAATATGATATTATAATTCTTTCAATTCTTGAGAATCGTACTCGTTATAGCCATATGATTTATCATACGCTTCATGAATCGTATAATAGTAAAACATGATTACAACATAAAATAAACATTGAAATTCACATGTTAAACAGTACAAGTTAACAACTATCCAATTTATCTGATTTTGAATATAAAAAAAAATAAAAATGTGTGCTTCGTATTACGGATTTATTTTTGCTTCTAGATAACATTATGATGTTAATGTTAATATGTTGTTTGATATATATCTTGCACAATACGTAAATTATAGTGTTAAAAGAATTTTGTTTTCTCAATCAATATCTTTGTGCATATGTGAAATCTCTATGGTAGCTTACAAGAACAATAAATGTTCTATTGTGATTACATAAAGAGAATTGTGTTTTATTTTGTTGTTAAGCTTCCAAACTCTTATGTATTTTTACAAGAACAATTGTTGCGAATGATTCTTTACTTCGATCTCGTACTTATTTGTACTCAAGATACCGAAACCATTGATATCATCAATAATGGTGATGATTGTTTATATTTTTATCAAAAAGATATTATGATCTCTTTAAGTGGATTAGAGAAAATACCATAACCTCATGTTATGATGAAAAAAAAAGAACCTAAATACCTAATGTTCTAATTTGATTCGATCAATTGAATCAATGGCATAGCCATCATGTTATGGTTGAAAAAAAATTATTAGAACCTCAAGTTCTAATATGATTCTTTCATGAATCAATATCATAACCTCATGTTATGATGATATTTATTCATAATAAAACCTTAAGTTTTATTACAAAGAATAAATTAAAAATACAATAACCTCAAGTTATTGTATCTCTTTTAATGAACCTCAAGTTCAGTTATTATTCTCTCAAGAGAATTGTGTTTGAAAAATAAATTAGAACCTCAAGTTCTAATATGGTTCAATCAATTGAATCAATCACATAACCGTATGTTATGTTGGAGAAAAAAAATAGAACCTCAAGTTCTACTATGATCTCATCTAGAGAATTAAAAAATATACATAACCTCATGTTATGGTAAAGAAAAAATAATTAGAACCTCAAGTTCTAATATGATTCTTTTAAAAGAATCAATATCATAACCTCATGTTATGATTGAAAAAAAAAAAGAAACATGAAATCTCATGTTCTATTGTTCTTCTTTAAAAGGAATCAAATAACATGACTTCATGTTATTGTTATATATTTGTATAGAATCCCAAGTTCTGTTATTAATTTTGTAATTATTTATTGCATTTGTTATTTTTCAGTTTATCTACTTTCATAATTCCAATAAATATTAATAGTACATTGGAATATGTATTATAAATATATGTTAAATAAACAGTACGTATTTATATATTTGCTATGTTTCTTCTACACAAAACATCATTTTTTTTTGTTCCTAGTATTTGCATGGACTTTTGATGTTAAGATCTATTTTAACTATAAAATTTTTTAGAAGAACCTCATCTTTTTCGTGAGAACCTTAAAAGAGAATACTTAACGATGAAAGATTCGTGAAAACATGGTAAGATCTCAAGGATACATTACCACACAAAAGCAAGTAATATTCCCAAAAATCTCGTTATGATTGTATGCATCTCAAGCTGCATTAAAAAAAAGAAAGTATAAGCGAGTTCGGTCTCACAATTTCAGTGTTAGATCTGAATTAAAAAGAAAATATATAACGGTGAAAGATCCGTTAAATATATGTCAAAATCTAAAAGAAAGATTTGACCATCATAAGCAAAAGATTTTTGCAAATGCGAGCATATTTTTCGCAATATTAAGTAGTACATCTGAATGATGAAAAGAAAAATGCGATGAAATTGTTAATGCCTCGAGTATACTTATATATCGAGAACGATGCTTTGATATAAAAGAAATGGGAATGTTTGAACAAACACGATAAACCCGTTTACTAAATTTGCTCCATATTGTCGTGTTAAAAGAAATTGGTTGGCAACCTCAAGTTGCAACAAAAAGATCTTCATTCCCTCAAGTGAATGAGATAAAATGATCAATATGAGATCCTTATTCCCTCATGTGAATGTGATAATGTAACGATAAATGGTTAAAGATCATTTATCATGGTAAATGCTATGGTCGAGGAAGTATGACAATGACAAACCACTAATAGTGGTGAAAATACAATAAGAAAGGAGCAAACAAAAAATGCTATTTATGCAAAAATGCAATGTGATGTATATGAAATACAAGTGTGTTAAAGATATTACACACTATAATCATAGATTTAAAAATCTATGCTAGCGCATTTTGATCCACAAAAGAAATATAAAATTGTCATGAGAAACGAAGTTAAGTATTAAAGATACATTATATTCTTTTATATTTTCCCCGACATGCATTATATAAAGATTAGTAAAAGCTAATCACTGCCATAACATAATTTTATGGGCCACAATTATAATATTTTTGGCATGACCGGTTATACCATCCCGAGTCGTTAATGATGCAAAATAATAAGATTCTTCAATCTTATGTTGTTTTTCTCTCAAAGCAAGTTGATAATTCAACCATCAACTAGATTGGGGACTCAATCTCTCAATGTTCAGGAAAGAAAACAAATGGATGCATGTAGGCATACACATCCATTGGATGAACCATTTAGAATTTAAAATCGATGCATCGTCTAAATGGTAGTCAAAATCGCAACCTCAAGGTTGCATGATTAATAGCTCGACCAAATAAAATGCGAGCATAACATTCCAGAGTAAGTATTTCATTGTGAATATGTGATGAATTACTTCTAAATCATTCAATGATAATGAGAGAAAAACTATTTTTATTGTATGGGGCCATACTAAAATTAGCATCATGCCAACATGTTATTATAAAGCCTCCCTTTATAATTGATTTTGGTTAAAAACCAAGTATCTCCCGTTAAATTTCTTTTGTGCAATACATGCTCAAAGTATTCCACTTAAATGCACATATGGGATATAGAAGAAGGATAATTCCTTCAGGAGGAGAGAAGTAGTAGCTGAAAATTCGGAATGAATTATCATATTCTATTGATCCTCAAAAGAAATTTTATGAATTTAGATTCAATGAATAATCTAATAGCCATACATATACATTGGTCAAAAATAAAATTTCAGCTACTCATGCTCCAAGTTATACTTTGTCCCTCAAGGTCATTGTTTGTTATGACATGCCTCAAGCATGATAGACTAATCGATTTTAAATAAAATCCTCAATGAAAAATATGGAGCATGAAAATAAGATGGTTAATCGAGGTACAAAAGACCCCATGATAGTCTCATAAAGAGACACTAGACATGAAGGTTCCAAATGAACCTCAAATAGCTAATGAGATCTCAATAATTCTATGATGTCTAAAATCATATGGAATTGAAACAAAAACGACGTCGATAAATTTGTTTACATACAATATAGCGCTTGCTATTATGCATAATGAGGATCATAAAGCAATTGCTATTCAAGAGTGCGATTGACCAACGTGAAAAGACGAAATCTCATGAAAATACGAGAAGTCTTGGGACATGAAGTCCGTACACACAAATGTGTAAAATCTATCGGATATACATCGGTCTTTGTGTGAAACCGAAATAAGAGTTCTAAAGTTATTTGCTTTAAGACATGAATTGTTGAATAAATATATTCACAAAATTGATTATTAAGAGGCAAATTGTCTTGAGGTGGATGTAAATATCTTATTGATATTTTATGAGACAAATAATCTATAAGTGTTTAATTCACTCTAAGTGAGTTTTAGATAAAGCTCCCATATTCTAAGAAGAATCTATAATGCTTTAAGCCCTCAAGCATGTCTAGCAACTTCAACTTTTAGAAGCAATTAATAAAGTTTCAAGAACTCTATTTGATCAAACTGAATGAATCTTTATATGAATCAAAATCATTCTTGACGCATATTATATAAATTGTTTTTGCACATGTTTCTATAAAATGATTGGTACTAAAGTACCATACATAAGTGCAACTGAGGCTTTAATAATTAATATGCACATGAGCTTGTATTTTTCTCTTTTAATATTTGTACATGCATTGTATACTTTCCAACCAATTGATTTGATATTGGGTTGGAAGCTACACATATATTTTGTCATTTTTGCAGGACTTATTCGTAACATCATCAATTTGATAGATTTTATTGTAAAGTTGTTGCCAACAAAAGTATACGAGCAACTCGTTTAGAAGATTAGCATGCGATGCTTGAAATATATACATTAAATTCAGGAGGAGGAGCATTATACACATTGCACTCTTTTCCTTCATCAAGTTTTTTTTTATCCCATTGGGTTTTTCTTGATAAGGTTTTTGATGAGGTTGTCTATGAAGTATAATGAACGATGAATATCCAATGAGGAGTATTGTAAAATATTATGGGCTTATGTCTATTCATCATAATCTTGATTAACAAGTTAGGGTTTTCCTATAAATACATCCTATTGTAACATTATGACTACATCTCAATAATAAGAATTCTCTTCCTCTTTCATTCTTATGTCCTTGTTCATTACATTTACAACAAATATTATGTTATAGGTTGCCATCTTTCTTCGAGCTCCTAAAATTATGAGGTAAGAACAGTGTTGCAAAAATAGGTTGAATCGGCCGGTTAATCACCACTTAATCGATAATCGGCCATTCACCTTGTAGAATTTTGAAAATCGGTCAAAAAATCGGCCAGGAAAAAAAATCGGCCAAATCGGTCAAAAATCGGCAGAATCGGTCAACTTTAAAAAATAATAATTTCAGTTATGATGCACAATGGGGATCGTTTATTTCACTTATAACGCACAATGGGCCTCATAATCAGAATTAAAGCCTTTTATTGAGGTTTGAAAACATAGTAGGCTTTTGGAATCAGTTAAGATCTTTAGTTTGGTCTCCAGAAATACCTAAAACTTGCAGGAAATGCCAATCCGATTAATCACCGATTAATCCCGCCTTGACCGATTACTTGCTGCAGGGTGGTCGACCGCTCGACTACCGATTCACGATTTTTGCAACATTGGGTAAGAATATATTATTTTAATGTGGAGTGGGTCTGCACTATATGGGTATTTGGATAAGCGGGTCCGCAGTTATATGGATGTTTGGGAAAACGGGTCTGCAATTATAGGTGTTTGGGACAGTCGGTCAACACCAAATTTCTTGCATGGGTGTTTGGTTCAGTGGCTCAAAATTTGGCTTCAATTATTCGTTTGGTTTTTATATCTTCTATATTTCCATAATGGGCTGTTTTGGTTTAAAGGTCATGGGTCCAGTTGGTATTGCTGCTACTTTGGTAGGAGTACACCTGATGGGTCATGTGGTTTTTGTTTGTAATATCTTTGTACTTTGCATTTAGTTTCCTTTGCATTCTTGAACTGTATATTTGTATTATCACTTGTGATATTCACGTGCTTGCTTTGAACTGTATATGTGTATTATCACTTGTGATATTTGTAGTATCACTTGTGATATTTTGTTTATTTGATAGGTTTTTATGTTTACTTATTAAGCTTTCATGTATAGTATCACTTGTGATATTTCATTGTTATTGTTTTATAATCCTAGTTAAAGATTCTTTTTTTTTAGTTTTGATGATATCCTATTTACTGCATGTTTTATCACCTTTGTTTACAAATTCTAATAGTGTGAAAACACCTAAATCGTTTAATCATCACGAGTTTAATCATCACGGGTTCATATAGTTTTTGCTAGTGAGTTACCAGTATTCTGTAGGCATTTCCTAAGGGCGACTCCGTTGAAGGCGGATCTATTGCAGTCAAAGTCTAGTTTTACATTTTTTTTAATTTCTTTTGTTTGATGTATCACTTGTGATTTATAGTTTTCAATATTTTTTTTTTAAATATTGAAATGTATTTGGTATGAGGATTTTTGTGATTCATATAGTTCTTGTATCTGGTATCACTTGTGATATTCTGTTAAAAATGATGCAACACTTGGGTTAGATTTTGATATTTATCACTTGTGATATTACTCTTAAGTGACTAAGACAAACAATTGAAATGTAATCACATCTAATAAGTCAAATAAAAAGTTTTATCAACACTCTCCAATTGGCCTTCTGGAGACTTCTAATCGTAACTTTTTACTTTTGATTTATCTCATGTAATAAGTACAATAGCTGAAAATTTATATGCTCAATAGTTAAAATTAATTCATATGTAGATTTTGTGACTTTTTTGGTATATTTGACATTTACCGCTTGTGATAAAGCACCACAATAATCAAATGTTTACATCACTTATGAGGTTTTAATAGTTTACTGTTATATATCACTTTTGATATCACCCATTATAACCCATGGAACATTCTTCGCAGATTTCATATACATTATACCAACCGTTAATGGTTTATGGTTTAGGTATATATCACTTGTGATATTAGATAATCATCATCTCCACCATTGATCATATAATTTTTCAGTTGTGATATTGTACCAAGTGGTTAGGGGTTTAGGGTTTGGGTATATATCAATTGTGATATTATACCTAGTGGTTAGGGGTTTAGGGTTTTTGGTATAGGGTTTAGTGGTATAACAATAATCTGTAAGTTCGAACGTTTAATATACTATTGTAAAATAAGCATAAATATCAGTATAGAAGTCCAAAAGGTTCACCATTCTTTGCATTGGTAAATACACATTTTAAGTTTTCCAACCATATATCATACATAATATATGAACATTTAAATCAATAAGGTTAATTCATTGAAGTTGGTGAAAAAAAAGAAGTTGAAATTTAAAATTGTTTGATATATCACTGTAACACTAAAATGTAAGTTCGAACACTAGACATGTTGTCGTAAAATGGGCATAAGTATTTGTATACAACTCTAATTGATTCACCAATTTTTGAATCTATGTCAATATCTTATGTCTTTGGATCTAAAAGTTAGTGTTATATCGCATGTTATATACTGTATCAAGCATGTTCTAATATAACAAAGAAAATAAAAATAAATAATGATTCATATATATTTCCAACTTTAATGAATATATTGTAATGATTTAAATGTTCAAAAATTATGTATGATATATGGTTGAAAAGCTAAGAATTTGAACTTTTAAATGCAAAAAACGGTGAATCATTTGAAGTTATAAACAAATACTTATGCTAATGTTAAAACAACATGTTGAGGGTTCGAAATTACAGATTCGTGTTATATCACAATGATATTTCAAACAAAATACTGCATCGAGGAATAACAAAAAATACCAAAAAAACCGAAAAAAAAAGTTTGTCGAAAGTTTATGAAATGCCCCTCTATTGAAAGATAATTAAATTCTCGCTACAATGATGCAATTTTTGTAGGTTAGCGGTTTATGGTTTTTGAGATATGTAACATTTAAAATGAGAGGTCAAAGTAGGGTTTTTATGAAAAAGAAAAGTTGCTCAAATTTATAACTTTAGTCCCTTCATGTTTTTTTCCTTAAATCACGTTTGTTAGATTTGTAGTTTAGATCTGTTCATATGTGAGGGATTTTGAGTTTCCAAAATAACTCAACTATATATATTGTCACTTTTTTATGGCAGTTAAAATAGTTTACTAGTATAAACTTCCCAAAACGAGGATATAATGTATGCCCGTAATACATTAAATTAGAATGTAAGATAAAAAGAACTACTATAAGTTATCTTATAATTAACATCAATGATGCAATTCATAAACAAATGGAACATAGAGATGATCAACACAATCATATGCCTAACAAAACAATTAAATATCCACAAACATGAACAATTTCGACAAATATACATATCCGTTCAGAGCTGATCATTATTTATTTGTGAGTGGTTTTGTGGCACTTTTCTTTAATCCATTGGAACCCAAGTGTAGTTCCTTTCGTAACCTTCTTCAACCCTGTCGTCGCCACGGCCTTTGACTTGCCAAAACCTTCTCCAACCTTGCTCTTAATGTTGCCGGTTTTGCTGCTTCCTGAATAACCATTGTAGTAATCTGGTTCCGGATCCCATTGATCTGCCCATGAGTTATATCTGTTGTCCAATGCCATTTTCTGGAACTTTACTATATCAGACCTTCAAATTATGCGATTTTTTTCAGAGGAACCCGGATTCCTTAAACGACCAGAAGTAATTACTATTGGAGAGATGCTAGAGTATTTATTTTTTGAGGTTGAACTAATGAAGAATAATAAAGTTTTTTGGTGTCTTATATAGATGTTGAACTTCAAGTTTGGCTAGCTGCTTGCTGCTCTATCTAATTTTTTATGGTTTATGTGTGATGGCTAGTGTTTAAATATTTTGACCTTTATTATATTTAGCATGCATGTTGCCTTCCTGACCCATGTGTTTATTCTTTTATAAAAAGGTGGTAAAGCAACGTGGTGTTTTGTTTAAATATGTACTAGTAATAAACTATACTTAATTATGTTAATGAAAATATTATGCAAGTGTAATTATTATTATATAAACTATACCACGTTTTTCTTCCTTCTAGACAATCTACGTATGCAAACGACTCCACTTCTATTTTCCAATTTGACTGCTGGAATTTATTATTCAACTCTATGGGATATGGAACCTTCTTTTCTCATTAGTTTATCTCGAATTGGAATAATATTAATTAGCTGGCGTTATAATAAGTTAACATTTTTATTTCTCAAGCTAGTTTGAATATAGCCATGCCATTTTTGTTGTTCTTGACCAAGAATGAAATGAATTGACATTACAAATTAATATACGTGCCATGTATATGCATAATACCACTCATCAGAAATATATTTGTTAACAGATAGAGGCCGGCTATTTTTGTAATTAAGTAATTAACAAGCATATATGATTGTAACAAATTTATTCGGGTAATTAACATATATAGTCATTTGAACTAATTAACGCCCTTGTGTCGAGTTCCATAAGATCGATTGATCAGTTGAGTCACTTAGAATAATATATCAACCGTACTTAAGATAACTTGCATCTAATTATTATCTTACACAAATGTATGACTATTTTTTCTGCAACGATATGATGCCATAAACGAGCACAACCAAGTTTTACGTACATGAACTATACTAAGTTTATTAATAAGTAGATATCCGTGCATGCACGTACATAAACTATACATATAATAACATGTTCAAGTAACTAAAGAAAAGACGTATACGTACTACTAAGTACATTTGTGTAATACTATAAGAATGACGATATTATCCATTTCGAGATTGGAGTCTCGACAAGTGATCTTAGACATGGGAAAGGAACTTTATGCCTAGACTCTTCAATAAACGTTCACTTAAATTAACCGTAAAAACAATCGCAATGTTAAAAACACATGATTTTCGATCATCCAATTAAGTCGATAAATAAAAACGAAGTTATATAACAAAACGAAAGCTTAAATACATAAAGAGAACCCCTAATATAATATTCAAGAACTAATGTACAAATTATATTACAACGTACACACATAAACATACAGAAATGGATAGATCAATATTCATCAACGTTTATTCGCGTGCTTGTTATATTTTTCTTTGATCCAGTGGAAACCGATGGTTGTCCCTTGTTTAACCTTCTTCATACCCGTCAAAGCTACCGTTTTGGTCTTATCAAAGCCATCTCCAACCTTGCTCTTGACGTTGTTGCTCGTGCCACTCTTCTTACCATATGGATTAACGTATTCAGATTTTGAGTCCCACTGATCTGCCCATGAGTTATAACTATTGTCCAATACCATATTTATGTTTGGATTTCTTTGAATGTTGATATGCTAATTGAAAAAACTTGAGGAAGAATGATGTGAGAGCTTAAGAACTTAGTGAAGGTTTTGTTTAGACAATTAGGTTCTTTATATATAACGTAGATGCGTGCGTGCGATGTTAGCATTTCAACTATAGGATGCGCAAGCTGACTAATAAAGGAAGCCTCTGGAAGAATGAATTGTATTAGTTGTCTAATATTTAAAGTCATAAACTTTATCCAACATATTTAAAGTTTTATCCAACTAATTTCCAACATGGCCTCTTAATTAAATGTTCTGAAATCATCCGTCTGCAAGCGTATAATAATGGACCGATTACGTCACAGAAATCCAGTTTTGAAGAAAACACCGGTTTAAAACATTGCTTTTGATAATGTTAGCAACTTATATATCGAGAGACTTTGTTTTGTTTGTATCGTGCTTAGCCCGTTTAGTATTTATCACATGTTAGTATTGTCACTTGAACTATTATCTGATCGCGACAAATAATTCAGTCTTACATGATATCAGAGAATCATTTGGCCATGCCTAAACCCTAAACCCTAATTCCCTCACTAAATCAATCAAACAACGCATCTAGGTTTTACGGATTCGTAGTGTCTCGATCATGTCTGCTTATTGCGTAAGTCTTCATATAGTCTTAAACAACATCCTCAAGCCTGTTTCCGGATTCGCAAGGTGTGCTACTCGCGTTTTTTTTATCACAGTCGTGGTGATTCATATTCGCTTATTTATCAACGAATACTGCTTATTTACTATTGTATGTGAATGATATTCTTTTGCTTGATTCTTCTACAATATTCTTACATCAGGAGTTATGCATGTTCGATCTTACTCTGCTGAACTATTTTATGAGCATCGTGGTTACTCGTACTGATGACGGGATGTTTCTCTCTAAGAAAGAGTATGCACCAGGGGTTCTTGAGCGTGTAAGTGTGCTCATTTGTGAGCCATGTTGCACTCTTGATGATATTTGGTCCAAACTTAATGTTGTTGGTGTTCTTGTTCCTAATCGGACTTTACAACGGAGCTTTGTTGGCGCTTTACATTATCTTACAATTACTTGACCACACCTCCCTTACTCGTTTCAACAAACCTGCTTATTTATGCATGACCTGCGAGAGCCGAATCTTGCGGCTGCGAATCTCAAGCTGATACTACGTTATATCCCGGGTACTCTTGATCATGTGTATCATCTTTTACATCTTCATTGGTTGGTTATTCTGATGTTGATTGGGTTGGTTTTCCAACCACTCACCATCCCACTTCTGATTATTTTACTTTTCTTGGAAAAAACCTCGTATCCTGGTTATCTCAGAGCCAGTTCACTTTATATTGATCGAGGCTGACTATCGTGATGTTGCTAATATAGTTGTAGAGACTTTTAATTTGGTTGTTGAATCTTCTGCATGAGCTTCATTCCCTGCCGTTTACTGGTACACTTGTCTACTGTGACGATGTCACTGTTGTCTATCTATCCTCTAATCCAATGCAACATCAGCATTATTATTTTATAGGAATAGACATTCACTTTGTTCGAGATCATGTTGATGCGAGTCAAGTTCATGTTTTGCATGTCCCTTCGCAATATAAGTATGCCAATATCCTCGCCAATAGGGAGGGGTAGTGGGTTACTCACCCCATCCCAAAATTATTGTCCCCTATTGACTTTTTTAGTCTTTCTTCTTCAACTTTGACCATAATTATTTTTGTTTGTGTTATATAATACTTGATGAAAAATATATGAATGTATTAGGTTTTAAATGTATTTTCATTGGTATAATTCTCATCAAGTATTATAAGCATATCATTCCCCACTGGATCAGGAGGCACTTCCAATTTCCTTCTAAGCATTCGTTGCATCAATTTCACAGACAAAGGATAAAGCCTATCAGAAAACATACACACAACCATCCCACACTTTGTCTCCACAACATGCACACTTGGGATAGGATAAAATCTCCAAGTCTCAACCTTCCACTTATGTGAATCCTTCCAAATTGAATACCCTTTACCATTTGGAGATTGAGAGTCAAAAAGAACTTGAAGATCTCCCAATAAGTACAACCCAAAACCTTGTGGAGTATGAATAGCATAATATTGTGTTACAAGGCCATGAAGAGTAATCAAATCTTGCCTATCCACCATATGAAGTATGTCTTTTAAGAAAGTAAACTGCATAGAAGATTGATCCAACCTATAGATGGTGTTAAGCTGTCCATCAGTCAATGTCCATGTAATCAACACACCATGAGACCCCTCAAGAAAAGTTTCAGAAGATCCCTCTTTAATGAATGTTGACTCAGCAGCCTTTAGATCCAAATGCTTAGAAGAACCACCCTTGTGAGATTGATGTAAAGTGCGATGTTATAAGCACTATAGTATGAAGCTTTATTGATTAGTATCGAGGAGGCCACCTCGGTCACATTTGAAGATTGGAGTTGGTAGTTTTGCCAACAGAAGAAGAAAAGGTAGTATGTCCATCACGACGTCCTCTAATGACGCATCTACCTCGCATTTCATGATCCGGTCTCTAGACTTCTAAGCTTAAACTTTGGGCGGACGGTAAGTGGTGATGACTTGGTTATAGATTTAGACTACCTGCTTGTTTTTCATTTTACACCAATTATATATCCCATGTCTTATCCTACCCTTTAGTTATGAAGCATGTCTAGGTGATGCAGCGAGCAATCTTTGGTGTCTTGGCCATGGATTTGGTCATGTATCATTGATTTTGTCCACTTCGCCGTGACATGTTAGTAATGACGAGTCACCCCTTAACCTTTATCGTGTCTACCCATATTGCCTTCGAGAATTGTTTAGCCCATAACTCTAGTGGTGGAGATTTATGTAAACGCCAAGCTTATGATAGAATACATGCTATGACTGTGCGATTGAGTGATCACCCCGAAATTGACACTTAGAGTAGTTGAGAGATTTGAGTCTTTGTTCCCCTTTCGTGAGGTGTTCGGCTTTGTTTTATTCTAGCATAAGGGATTTGTAAATTCATATTTTCCAGGTTTTGGGAGATATCTTTTTAGGAATCTATCTAATAAGGTCTACTTGAGGGCAGGCAGAGTTCAAGTGGGGGGATATTTGATAACATCAAATAGTCCTGAATATTAAGTATCAATTTCCCCCGATAATGCTCGTTATTTATATCATTTATATGGATTTATGCTTGTTTTCCATAGTTTTCCACTTTCAGGTAATATACGAGCATTGGAGCTAAAGAGACGCGGAAATGGAAACATTACTAAAGATTTATCACAGTATGCCTATTTTGAAGAAGTTACGGCGTAACTCGTCTCTCACATTACGCCGTAACTATTGCGTAACCCTGAAGTCCAACTTATCAAGAGGTTACGGCGTAACTCTTCCCAAAGATTACGACGTAACTCCATTAGGTCAAAAGAGGTTCCATGCCGCTGATACTTACGCCGTAACTACTGCATCACTTACAACGTAACCGAGTTTATTGAATACTACGGCGTAACCACTTATAAGGTTACGACGTAACTAGCAGATCTAGTGCATTTACGAAGAAATAGAAGGTTACGGCGTAACTCCTCTATTGGTTACGCCGTGGCCTATAAATACCCCACGAATTTCAGCATTTCAAAGCACCCCATTCCACACACAACACTCTGAGAACGTGGGAAAAAGCTCAAGGCAGGTCTAGGGGAGCATACGGAGCTGTTTCCAAGGGAGAAGTCACACCATTACGATAAGCTTTAGCGTTTATTATTTATTTTACTTTCAATTCATGTATTTCGTACCTTTGATTATTGAATTGATTTGCATGATTAATATGAGCGGCTAAGCACCCTTTGGTGCTTGCCTAGTTATGATTCCTTAATTGTTTTGTTTGCGTTTACCTTTACTTCCGTACAATTATTTCTAAGTGTATGCATGCATAGTTCTTTGGCAGTCACCCTTGGTTCGGTAGTTTTGAATGGTGATAGAGGCCAATTGCCTAGGAGATATGACCAACTGACCCTAGGTGAGCGGACTGAGACGGGAAGGGTAAGATATGACCAACTGACGACCTTTTCTACTTGTGCGATTTGACCAACTGATCACCTATCGTTTGGATGAACTTAAGAATTGGGGGGGGGGGGGGGTGTAGTGTCTAAGTTCCTAACGTTCGGGCACTCACTATTTAGAATCTAGCATGTAGCGGTACTTAATGACTCGGCTTAGGGGACCAGGAACAACAGGACTTATGACGGTGCGCCTAATTTCTCCTGTGGTGGCATCTTTGCTGATAGGTTAGGGCGAATTGACCAAATGCTGTCCTCTCGAATTTGACCCCACCTAAAGTAATTGGAAGTAGGTAGACGTAGACATAACTAGCTAGGAGGATTGACTAGGTTAGCACCACTATTCCTCCATTGATTTCCCTTATTCCATTTATCTGCTTTTATTTCATTCTGCATTAGTAGTTTAATTAATTAAATCCCTATCAAAACCATTAATATTCTGTGACAATTAGACTTAGTAACAATCCAACACACATAGCTCTTAGGACGACCTCGGCTTTACCATTTACTACACTACACACGACCGGGTACACTGCCCGTTAGTGCATTAGGGTAGACCATAGGTATAGCGAGACACTATAAATATTAAGACCTGGTCAGTAAAACCTGCATCAAGTTTTTGGCGCCGCTGCCGGGGAATTAATTCATCAATGGCAGCAGATGTGAAAAAGAAAAGAGACAGCAGGTGGCAAGAAGCAGTTTTGATGAAGATTGGATTCATGTTTATTCTGCATCTGAATGGGCAAAAACAAGGTATCACGTGGTTAATGATTTTTGATTGGTCGACCAGTTATTGATACTATTTTCATGGGTATGATTTTTTTTGGTCTATGATATCACGTGGGACAGCTGATTATTTTGGTTGCTACTGATAAGTCAGTACAGTGGCCGACATGATAGATTATACAGTGGTTATACAGTGGTCTTTTGATGGTTTATTATGGCAGCGTGGGAACTTAATTATGGTCGTCTATAATTTATACTGCTCATGATCGGTTGTTGTACATGTTTATTCTGGTCTTGACAGTTGGTCTTCTACTGTTTTACTAGTCTTGGTGAGTTGAATTTTCATTCAACGATGAACCCTAGTAATTAACATATTTTCGGCTTATTTGATGTTCCTACTGGCTGCATATTTTGATTCTACTGATATGTTCCTACTGGTGGTTTCTACTGGTTGGTTCCTGCGGGTAGCTTTGGTTACCACTGGCTAGTTATTATTTGGTTCCCACTGATCGATTGATGTTGATTGCATATTCGGTTCCTGCTGGTTGTACTGGAGTTCCTACTGGTTGATCAGGTGCGTGTCTTATCATATCTCAAAGTGAGCAGCAACACTTTTGAGGTAACTTGTTCGTACTTTAATGGTGTGACAAAGACTTGATAAATCTAGCGAAGGGGTAAGATCTTAAGATTAAAGGTACTTAATGCGCATATTTGCTAACACTTTAAGGAGTTACATTGTAGTGCTCAGTGTTAGTGAAGTGGTGTGATCTACAGAAGGTGCTTAATGCTCACATTTCCTATCACTTTAAGGAGTCACGTTGTTGTGCTCAATGTCTTATATTACTTGAGGGTTTATCAAGATTTGGAGTCACATAGATAGTACAAGATATAAGACGCATGCTTTGGTGTTTCTACTGGTTCTCCATTCCTACTGGTAGACTATTTTGATGCTGCTGATGATTTGGTTTTTCTGCTTATGCACTTTATTTATTTATTTTAGTTGTAAAAAAAAAAAATCGTATTATTTCTTTTTCTTAGTGAAAAAAAAAATTGAGATGGTTAGTATAATTTTGAGGGGAAGCTTATGGTTTATATACTTACCATCTACATGCATCACTTGAGGGGAAGCGTCTACGAGTTGCACAAGACTCCTATTAGATGAAGGGGAACCAGATTCATGGTGTGCAGCTTATTATTTGTGATGACATGTTTTGGCATTGTTTCTTCATACAGGTTGTTTTGTACTATCAAGAAATTGGAACTTAACCTAGTCAAATTCCAGTTTAGGGGAAGATTGTTGGGAATTGCAGATTACAAAACGAGCAAGAATGATAAAGAAGAAACAATGAGGGCCTTATAGATAATTTAATAGTAGCTTTGGTAGTAAGCTATGTCTAGGGTTTTTGTAACCTCCCTCTCCTATATAAAGAGGGTAGGCATTTAGGGTTTAGGTATCCCTTTCCTTCATCTTTTCATTTAATTTCATAGCAGACATCTCCCAATGAGAGTCTAGACACACGATTATAGCGTGTGTATATTAGTTGTAGTAGTTTTTATTTTCAATAAAGAAAACTTTATTAGTGATGTTGATTGTGTTATTTTAATTCCGCTGTTTTCATTCAATCAATTGATATCACTCATACCCTAGTTGAGTCCGGATCTTGGTTTCAACAGTTCCCCGTTGATCAGTATAAATATTGCCTATAACCAGGTAGAATTCTGAAGAATCTCCTTGACAGGGTTTCGCAGCTTGATCTAGCCGTTCTCAAACCGGAGCGTCCCAAAGTAGACAACACGGAGTGAGTGAACCAGCAAATTGAGATTCACTGATTGATGAAAAATTGATTTGAAAACAATCGCGTATTGCTTGAAAAAAGAGTTTTGCAATACGACGAAGGTTTTATGAGAAAGATCAATTTTCAATTAGAAATACTTTTTGAATTTGAAAATGAATACACATTTGATGTGCTAGAGAAAAGAATATTTGCACATCGAACGGTTTTTCCAAAAGTATTCGTCAATTCATTTCCTGGACCAAGGTTGATTCAAGAATGAATCGCCCCATTGTTTCTATCCAGTTGTCACAAGCTTGATCTTTTGCAAGATCTCACATGTCACCCACCAAGAGCTTGTTTGATGTTGGCTCTAGATGGATTTCCATCTTCATTGTGAATATTTGACATATCACTCGGATGTTCTGGCAATACCACAAGGATAATGCGTAGGAGTCTTAATATATTCTTACTTTCCACATTGTGTGAAACAGCAAGTCTTCATTAATTTTGTGTCCTAATGAGATTTTGTGGATGATCTCTTGGCTCTAGACTCAATTGTGCACTTTGGTTTCCTATGCAGGAGACTAGGGAGAGGGTCTCCTTCTTCAATATCAACAATATCTAAGAGAAAGTCGATAGATTATGAAGGTTCCCCGTGAGAATGAAACAAGCCCTTTTAAGAGGAACTTGAGTAGCTTGGGAAGGTTAGTGCAGTGCGTCACTGGGTCTATGACGTCTTGTCTTCAATACCGGTGTTACCATTGTAACAGCCATTAGCATATGTATTGAACCCGGTTACTGCCCTAAGGTTGAATTGTTGGAGGGCTATTTCTTTTAACCATTTTCACATTCATTTCTTTTTCATTCTTCAACCCCTTCAGTGCTTACCGAGACTTCATAACTAGAACCTTGTTGGGTTTATTCCAGTTCTAGCTCAATCTCAGTCGGCACTCTTCCCATATTCTCATTTTCTCCTTTTTTAAATATACCTAAGGACTCTACACTATCTGGTGGATTGTCCCTGGGTAGATCCCTCCGGCTCTGGCGGGATCGTGGGAACGAATACCTAACCTAACCATCCTTATAACTCCAATGCATAAAGTAAATTGGTCGATCTTTTGGTATTGTTCTTTCCTTATTGAAACCAATATAAAAATCATTTGAAAAATCAATCAAGGTACTTGTGATATAAAATCAAAGCATTTTGTACCTTAATTGTTTTGATCATTTAGAAATTCTCCCCCTCAACATGTGCATATGATTTTGAAATTGTTTAGCACATGGAGGCAAGAGTTCTTTGAAATTTCTTGATAACAATTTTCGTGGAAAAAGCCATTTGATTTTCTTGGTAAATTCTCCCCCTCAAAATGTGCGTTGGATATTTGAAAATCATTTTGCACATAGAGGAAAGAGGTTTTTGAAGAACTTCCACGATCACACAAGCCATTAAGAAACCATTAGAAAATCAATCAAGGTACTTTATGTTGAAACATAGAAATCTTTTGTACCTTGATAGTTTATTTTCTTTTGAAATGCTCCCCCTCAATATGTGCTTCGAGATTCGAAAGCGTTTAGCACATATGGGAGAGCAACCTGCCCTTTTGAATCAAATCGATCATCATTTATCAGATTTCATAATTAAATCACAAATTCTCCCCCGATCAAAAGTATCAAACCATTTGAGATTTTGGATCCCAAGTGATTTAATAAGGTTTAGAAAACATGGGAGAAAATGTGGCCTTGTTTAAATACTCTTCTGGTTTTTTGGTTAAATGCTCCTCCTCAATCATGTGCATCATGTATTTGAAATCGTTTGGCACATGAAGGAAGGAGTGCTTTTGAAACAATCACCCTTTAAAACCGATTTGAGATTTAAATCACGATCTCTCCCCCGATCAAAAATTTCAAACCATTTGAGATTTGTGATCCCAATTGATTTAAATCATTTAGAAAAATTTGGGGAAAGACGTGACAAGATTTAAAATTTTAAATTGACTGATGAGGACCAATGATCTATGCTAAACCAGTCAAGTCTAAAAGACTTAAATCAGTTTAAACACAAATGCAATGAAGATCAGAGAATAGATTGAATTCCCGGGTCGTTAAGTCCCACGGAGACTCAATGGTGTGTTAAACACTTGATCAGACGATAGAATGACCACTAATGATAGCGATCAGAAAGGATTAGATTTGAATATTACACTACTGAAAAAGTTAATAAATTAAAGCGACTTAAATACAAATTAAGAAAATTAAAAAGATAAAAGATATTAAATAAACGCTATCACTATATTTAAAATGATGAACGTTAAAAACCTAAAACGTAAAACTTACGTTTAAATTAAAAACTACGTAAACGTACAAATAAAAACGTGAAACTTACACAAGATAAATCCTAAAAATATGAAAAATACATTTTTACAATCCTAATTATATAAGAAAATTATTAGAAAAGGAAAATTATTTTTAAAACTATTTATGTAATTATTATTAATTAAAAACTAATTTAAACTATTTAATAATACTCTAAAATAAAAGAAAATATGAAATAAGACTAGAAAAATAAAATTATGATTCTGAAAAATCTAAAATATGATAAAACTAATTTTAAAACTAAAAATATATTTTTTAGACTTTATATGTATTTATTATTAATTTAAAACTATTTAAAACTAATTAAATTATTTAAAAATACAAATTTAACTAAGAAAAATATGGAAAAATACTTTTTAGGCTTCTAACATTTATCTAAACTTAAGAAAATTGAAAAATTATTTTTTTGAAGCTTTTCTTAATTATTTGTATTAAATGCTATTTAAAAAGTACTAAAAAGTGATTTAAATTAAGAAAAATAGCAAACAAGCTTAGAAAAATCTGAAAATTTCAGGAAAAGTCTAAAATAATATTAGGAATATAAGAAAAATGGAAAAATAGGTGCTTATGTGGAAGAATTTGAAACTGCTATGGAAGTGCTTATTGAAATAAGCACTTGATAAGCCAAAAGCTCACCAAAAGCTACCAGACTGATACTCAAGCTATTATAAGCTAAAATAACTAAAATGGAACAAGTTTCAACAAGCTAATACCACTGATTCACAGGTTTGATCAGATTTGATGTTTGAGCTAAAAGTTAAGAAACAGTTTCTGGGTACCAACTTTAAGCACAAGCACAAGCTTGAAAATAAGCTCAAAATGAAAACTATGAATTGGAACTTGTTCTAGACCTGGTTGAGATTAATTGTACCAAAAAGCAGACCATGGAAAGCTCTTTTGAGCCCTGTGCACAAGCTGCACAAACTGAGAAAATCTCAGTGAATGCTGAGACAGTGAGCAGGGGAACTAGTCCCAAGTTCACAAGCTTGTTTGAAGCTTGTAGAAAATTGACTAAAATCCACAAAAATGCAGATAAGTAATAGTACCAGATGAAGTTTCTAAAACAACAAATTTCATTGATTCAGGCTTAAAAATGAACCCAAGAAAAATCCCTTTCAGTTGGTCCAAATCATGATTTTCATATTTTGACTTTTGAACTAAAAATAAAAAGTTGACTTTATCCAACTTTGGATCCAATTTTTATCACTGAGATAGATGTTATATGTTGTAGTAAGTGTAATGCAAGCTTTGTTTGAGACTTTTAAACACAAAATAAGGATTTGCTAAGCCAAAATCTCAACAGTGATCAGTGGGGATGGATTTAAGTTAAATATTGACTTTGTGCTAATATATACTCAAAATTTTGACAGATATGATCTCAATAGAACTCAACCAACTTGAAACAAAAGGATTTGTTCAATGAACTAGCCTCTACAACAGATTAATAAGTAATACCAAACACCCCTTTACACTACTGTTAAACAAGTAAAACTGATTAAAACACTAATCCACTTGATATTAATGATCAAACCAAGTATAACTATCCTAAATACAGCTATTTGAACAAGATTTGCACTGGTTTAGACAGTAAAAACAGATTATGCTTATAAACTAAATGACAACTTACAAGATTTCCAATAGCCACTATGGCTTGAATCCAAGAACCAGAGAACCACTAACTAAATATCAACCCAAATGACTATAAAGCAACCCACATCCATGTCTGCATCACCAAATACCAAGTCTGCATCATTTTTTTTGCACTTGTTTGACTTTTGTTGACCAAGAACCATAATCATTTAAACCTGGAATATAAGCTTATACAAAGCTATAATAAGCTTATATAAACCTTTTTGAGCTTACAAATCAGCTATTGAAAGCTTGTATACAAGATTTGGACTTGCAAATTTGAAACAGTGAACATGAATGTTGAATTGTGATCATAAACTGATTTGGATGCTTGAAATTATTTGAAATACACTTGAACACATAAGTTTGATACAATTTAACAAAATATTACAATACTTAAGCTGAATTGAAAACTTATCATAAAAACGACATGAGAAGGAAAATAAAAAAAACTAGAAGACTCTCTCATTTGCTCCAATTGCTATCTTTTTATAATCCAATCTCATTTTCTCTCACTTCTGAACATTTCCCAACAATCTAAGCCATTGGATGTCCTTGAATTAATCTTGACCATTCAAACATGATTTTGGCGCCATTTTTCTTTTCTGCCCATTGGAGGTTGAGTGAGGGGTTAGGGGAGCATTAATTGAACCTTGGATGTTAGCTAAGGTGGAGGGGACATGTTTGAGTGATTGGAGAGGAGGGGGGATGGGTGTAGCTGAGTTTCAGGGAAGCAGTTGATATGGAGACTTTTTGACGGGTTGAAGATATTGACCAGATTTGACCCAAGTGGTTATTAATAGATGGGGGGTTCAAAAAGGCAGGGGGTCACAAGGGATGGCAGGGTCAAAGGTTTATGATAGGGTCCAAGAGCAATTTTGACAAGGCTTGCATTAATAAGCATAGGGACCATTTTGTATTTTCTGAAAATTGCAAGGACCAAATCTGCCAATCTTGCAAAGTTGTTTCCAAGGGTTGAAAATGACAATCTCAAAAAGTATAAGGACCAAAATTGCCACTTTGCAATTTTCCAGGGACTAATTCCGCCAATTTTGAAACTTAAAGGACCAATTTGTAATTTTCTCAAAACTTTTTATATTTTTCACCAAAGGACTAAATTTGACAACTTATGATTTAAAAAGGACCTTTGGTGATTTTTCTTTTGAAATTTTGACTCAGGGACTATTTTTGACAATTTTTGAAAGTTGGGGGACTAAAACTGCCATTTTTGCAAATTTGATACGTTTTTCATCTGATTTTGATATTTTTGCATTTGAAACACATAAAACACTTATTTGTGGTATTTTCATCATTTTGATGTATTTTTGAGTGTTTTCAGATGATTTTGCAGTTTATATTGTACAAAAATGATGAGTATTTAGACACTCATCAATCCCCCACACTGAGATATTGCTAGTCCCTAGCAATGATTTGAGAAAACATGATGGATTTTAATCTCTTTACCAAAAGCCATCACTTCTGGAGTAGCCAAATGTTTCAGTTCAAGTAAGAACCATGGTACACTGATAACCATGTGATTTTGAGCAAACCACCAGCTTTCAACGGATTTGATTTGTCTTTACCAGAAGCCGTACCCTTCTGGACTAGCCAACTCTTAGATAAATTATCAAAATTATCTTTGGTGAGCTGAATACCAATTATGGTTTTTCCACTGCCTTTACCACAAGCCATAACCTTGCGGGCTAGCCAACTCTTCACTTTTTAGGATATGGTGAGTTGAGAACCATACAATTTTGGGCAAATTGCAAGCCATATAAACGGATTTGATATATCTTTACCAAGAGCCGTTTGCTCCTGGATTAGCCAATCCTTTTGTTTATAGACATGGCGGACTGATAACCAAGCTGAGTAAGTGTAGAACACTTACTCCAAAAAAAAATTTTGGCCAAAAACGGGGGAATTGGGTAGATAATACATGAAATTCGTGAGAATTCCCCCCCACACTTAGAAATGAATATTGCCCTCAATATTCAAAGTACCGGCGGTTATGCCGAAACAAAGAACGTAAAAGGGAAATATTACGGCCATTATTTGAAAGATTTTTTTTTTTTTTTTTTTTTTTTTTTTTTTTTTTAGATATATATATATATATAACATGTGGGGCAACTCCCCCACACTTAGGTGGTAGAAAGGGGTAAGAAGACAGAAATATGGGTGAAAACCCATATGGTGTGTGCTACTGTTTTTGGTTACCGAGTCGCTAGCTTGACTCGACCCCGCATTCATTGGTTCATGGGGAAGCAAGTGGAAGATACAATCTCCATCGGACTTTCATTCAACATGTTTGGATAAACATTGAAGTACGTGAAAGTTCCACACCGATGAGATATAGAGAGAAAGACCCGGCTCACAAATGATAAACGAAAATGCCGGGGTCAAAGATAGTGTCCTCACTCCCGAAGGAGTGAAGAAGAGAGGAAGACACATCATAAGTGAGGAATGGAAGGAAGATGTTTATAACAATTAGGATCCATTCGTCATCCTCAAATGTAGACATATCTGGAGGAAGGGTGAAGGTAGTATCATCAATAAGCAAACTCTTATGATAGAGTATACCTTCCTCCGAGTCAATATCATCCTCAAGATCAAAATAGAAATGATCATATTCCGGAGGAGATATGTCATGAGAGAGTTTACCGGAGAACTCTTCATGAAGAGAATCATTGGAAAAAGCCTCAAGCTCGGGCTTGTCCAATGTAGAGTCACTATCCACAACGGGGATAGGAGATGAAGCTGACTTAGCACAGAATGATTCGATCTTAGAAACGAGGAGATTTATATTGAACAATTGTTCACGAAGTATCTCGTCCTCAATTTCCAGATCATCAGAATTTCTCACTTCCTCTAAGCTAACTAGCTCAGAAGGTAGCTCCTCGACATAATCGATGTCTCCATAGGATAAAGAATCGTCAAACGAAGTACAATCGTTATCAGAATCGGAGAACATCTCGACATGATCATATGGAATGTCAAGAGGAGGAGAAGAATCATCATTAAGAGGCTCATCACACACATTACCGGAGATACCCTCGGACTCACTTGGGGTTGGAACAAGGCTCTCAACACTAGACGATTCCATTTCTGGAATAGTGCTAGAAGGCTCGTCCCCCATTATGAGAGAGTCTTTGGAAGCAATAAAAGGTAAGATAGGTGTGATAGCAATAGACTGAGGGAGTTGAGAAATAAGATCGTTCAATTGAGTAACACTCTCCTCGTCGTCCTCATAGTATTCCCTCATTTGAATACTATCCTCATCATCATCGTCATCATATCGGATTCTTATGTTCATCTGCTGAAGCTTACACACCATTCTTTTCATTTGTAGTTTCTTTTGAATGCGTATTTCTTCAGAACTTTGTGGAAGATTACACTCCTCGTAATCATTGGGATGCTGTGAAGGATATTGATGAATGATGGAATACTGTGGGGGTTGGAAATTGTCAAAACCGGGAGAATTGGAATTTTGAAAATTTTGATTCATCGGTTGACATTCAAAAGTCGCATGAGGACCCCCGCAATTCTCACAACAGAGATAATTGGGAAAATAACTTTCACCAAAATTCTGATTGTAACATGGTTCTGGCTCATAGACAAGCGGGACCCGTGGTGGACAATCAAAACCGTAATGAGAATCATTCCCACAATACTCGCATGAGTAGGATTCGTAATGGGGCTGTGGAGGTAGGTAGGAAAAATCGGGTGTTTCATTATTTGAAATGGGATCGGGATTACCGACAAACTTGTCTCCGAAACCCACATTGGTACATCGCCGACAATTTCCACCGTTAAATGGACCTCCACACCAGGAACATGTCAAATACCATGACATAGAGAATTAAACGGATAAGAGGGATAAGAGATGAAGAATTAAACGGTTATAGAGGATAAGGAATGGAGAATTAAACAGGTTTGAGGATAGAGAAATGTAGAATTAAACAGATTGGAGGATAAAGGATGGATATTTTTGGATTTTTGAAAAATAAGCTGCAAAAACAAAGAATGAAAATATTTTTGGTGTTGCTAACACTTCAGGAAAAGTGTTAATGAACTTTTTGGATTTTTGAAAACTTTACAAAAAAAACTTTTTACAAAAGATGGGGTATGTGCAAGAATGGATCTGAAAAAGGCTAAACACACGCTAAAGCCTCCCCGGCAGCGGCGCCAAAATTTGATCTATGCTAAACCAGTCAAGTCTAAAAGACTTAAATCAGTTTAAACACAAATGCAATGAAGATCAGAGAATAGATTGAATTCCCGGGTCGTTAAGTCCCATGGAGACTCAATGGTGTGTTAAACACTTGATCAGACGATAGAATGACCACTAATGATAGCGATCAGAAAGGATTAGATTTGAATATTACACTACTGAAAAAGTTAATAAATTAAAGCGACTTAAATACAAATTAAGAAAATTAAAAAGATAAAAGATATTAAATAAACGCTATCACTATATTTAAAATGATGAACGTTAAAAACCTAAAACGTAAAACTTACGTTTAAATTAAAAACTACGTAAACGTACAAATAAAAACGTGAAACTTACACAAGATAAATCCTAAAAATATGAAAAATACATTTTTACAATCCTAATTATATAAGAAAATTATTAGAAAAGGAAAATTATTTTTAAAACTATTTATGTAATTATTATTAATTAAAAACTAATTTAAACTATTTAATAATACTCTAAAATAAAAGAAAATATGAAATAAGACTAGAAAAATAAAATTATGATTCTGAAAAATCTAAAATATGATAAAACTAATTTTAAAACTAAAAATATATTTTTTAGACTTTATATGTATTTATTATTAATTTAAAACTATTTAAAACTAATTAAATTATTTAAAAATACAAATTTAACTAAGAAAAATATGGAAAAATACTTTTTAGGCTTCTAACATTTATCTAAACTTAAGAAAATTGAAAAATTATTTTTTTGAAGCTTTTCTTAATTATTTGTATTAAATGCTATTTAAAAAGTACTAAAAAGTGATTTAAATTAAGAAAAATAGCAAACAAGCTTAGAAAAATCTGAAAATTTCAGGAAAAGTCTAAAATAATATTAGGAATATAAGAAAAATGGAAAAATAGGTGCTTATGTGGAAGAATTTGAAACTGCTATGGAAGTGCTTATTGAAATAAGCACTTGATAAGCCAAAAGCTCACCAAAAGCTACCAGACTGATACTCAAGCTATTATAAGCTAAAATAACTAAAATGGAACAAGTTTCAACAAGCTAATACCACTGATTCACAGGTTTGATCAGATTTGATGTTTGAGCTAAAAGTTAAGAAACAGTTTCTGGGTACCAACTTTAAGCACAAGCACAAGCTTGAAAATAAGCTCAAAATGAAAACTATGAATTGGAACTTGTTCTAGACCTGGTTGAGATTAATTGTACCAAAAAGCAGACCATGGAAAGCTCTTTTGAGCCCTGTGCACAAGCTGCACAAACTGAGAAAATCTCAGTGAATGCTGAGACAGTGAGCAGGGGAACTAGTCCCAAGTTCACAAGCTTGTTTGAAGCTTGTAGAAAATTGACTAAAATCCACAAAAATGCAGATAAGTAATAGTACCAGATGAAGTTTCTAAAACAACAAATTTCATTGATTCAGGCTTAAAAATGAACCCAAGAAAAATCCCTTTCAGTTGGTCCAAATCATGATTTTCATATTTTGACTTTTGAACTAAAAATAAAAAGTTGACTTTATCCAACTTTGGATCCAATTTTTATCACTGAGATAGATGTTATATGTTGTAGTAAGTGTAATGCAAGCTTTGTTTGAGACTTTTAAACACAAAATAAGGATTTGCTAAGCCAAAATCTCAACAGTGATCAGTGGGGATGGATTTAAGTTAAATATTGACTTTGTGCTAATATATACTCAAAATTTTGACAGATATGATCTCAATAGAACTCAACCAACTTGAAACAAAAGGATTTGTTCAATGAACTAGCCTCTACAACAGATTAATAAGTAATACCAAACACCCCTTTACACTACTGTTAAACAAGTAAAACTGATTAAAACACTAATCCACTTGATATTAATGATCAAACCAAGTATAACTATCCTAAATACAGCTATTTGAACAAGATTTGCACTGGTTTAGACAGTAAAAACAGATTATGCTTATAAACTAAATGACAACTTACAAGATTTCCAATAGCCACTATGGCTTGAATCCAAGAACCAGAGAACCACTAACTAAATATCAACCCAAATGACTATAAAGCAACCCACATCCATGTCTGCATCACCAAATACCAAGTCTGCATCATTTTTTTTGCACTTGTTTGACTTTTGTTGACCAAGAACCATAATCATTTAAACCTGGAATATAAGCTTATACAAAGCTATAATAAGCTTATATAAACCTTTTTGAGCTTACAAATCAGCTATTGAAAGCTTGTATACAAGATTTGGACTTGCAAATTTGAAACAGTGAACATGAATGTTGAATTGTGATCATAAACTGATTTGGATGCTTGAAATTATTTGAAATACACTTGAACACATAAGTTTGATACAATTTAACAAAATATTACAATACTTAAGCTGAATTGAAAACTTATCATAAAAACGACATGAGAAGGAAAATAAAAAAAACTAGAAGACTCTCTCATTTGCTCCAATTGCTATCTTTTTATAATCCAATCTCATTTTCTCTCACTTCTGAACATTTCCCAACAATCTAAGCCATTGGATGTCCTTGAATTAATCTTGACCATTCAAACATGATTTTGGCGCCATTTTTCTTTTCTGCCCATTGGAGGTTGAGTGAGGGGTTAGGGGAGCATTAATTGAACCTTGGATGTTAGCTAAGGTGGAGGGGACATGTTTGAGTGATTGGAAAGGAGGGGGGATGGGTGTAGCTGAGTTTCAGGGAAGCAGTTGATATGGAGACTTTTTGGCGGGTTGAAGATATTGACCAGATTTGACCCAAGTGGTTATTAATAGATGGGGGGTTCAAAAAGGCAGGGGGTCACAAGGGATGGCAGGGTCAAAGGTTTATGATAGAGTCCAAGAGCAATTTTGACAAGGCTTGCATTAATAAGCATAGGGACCATTTTGTATTTTCTGAAAATTGCAAGGACCAAATCTGCCAATCTTGCAAAGTTGTTTCCAAGGGTTGAAAATGACAATCTCAAAAAGTATAAGGACCAAAATTGCCACTTTGCAATTTTCCAGGGACTAATTCCGCCAATTTTGAAACTTAAAGGACCAATTTGTAATTTTCTCAAAACTTTTTATATTTTTCACCAAAGGACTAAATTTGACAACTTATGATTTAAAAAGGACCTTTGGTGATTTTTCTTTTGAAATTTTGACTCAGGGACTATTTTTGACAATTTTTGAAAGTTGGGGGACTAAAACTGCCATTTTTGCAAATTTGATACGTTTTTCATCTGATTTTGATATTTTTGCATTTGAAACACATAAAACACTTATTTGTGGTATTTTCATCATTTTGATGTATTTTTGAGTGTTTTCAGATGATTTTGCAGTTTATATTGTACAAAAATGATGAGTATTTAGACACTCATCAACCAATTATAGACATTAAAGATTGTTAGTGTCAGGTATGATAGTTTTTAAGAGATCTTTAAGTAAAATAAAACAATTTCACAATCAAACAAGAACAGCGAAAATTCCGTTTTGTAAGATCTTTGAGTTTTAAAGGAAATCATACCATGACATAACATTAAATCTTTAGATCACCAATTTATTACGTACAAACGGACTTTTATGAAGAAACATCGTTTGAAAATACTTAAGTTTGAAATAACTCTCCCCCTCAATCAATGACCGTAGTCGTTGATTGAGTGACTTATGTTTAAAATGAAGTCCAGTTGATTTCCAAAATTTGAGTTCAGTTTATTTTCAAAAACAATATTTTTCCATTTTCAAAACAATTTTATCAAATTTGTTTGAAAAATGGTGTTA
Source organism: Chrysanthemum seticuspe (assembly GCA_019973895.1). Lineage (NCBI taxonomy): Eukaryota > Viridiplantae > Streptophyta > Magnoliopsida > Asterales > Asteraceae > Chrysanthemum > Chrysanthemum seticuspe. The sequence continues at coordinate 235,857,696 of BPTQ01000006.1, read as the reverse complement.
TTCACTACTTGTCCTGCACAAAGATACGTTAGGTGGATAAGAAGCTTCTGTTGTTGCTGTAGGGCTGGAAGAAAACCATCTGCAGATGCAGTGAGACCTCTTAAGTTGCATCTATCGTGCCAACTCTCCATGGAGATCTATTTTAGCTCCGTTTCTTCATTTGTCGACCTAAGAAATAGTTACCCTTTCCATTCGGCATCCAATCATCTTCTTATGTGGGATCCGGATCGGTAACATTCTTTTAAACCATGTTATCTGCATACGTTAGTAAACACAGATAGACATATATGGTGGTCGACAACACTCAAACAGCAATCGACTAATACAAGTCAATCCAACATATCAATCAGATCATCTAAAGCATGGGAATAATGTGTTTATCAAACTATAGTCATCTAATTCTAACAATCATATCCTAGATTCCTAGTCCTTCAACATAGGCAAATATCGTTTTCTGATAAGCATGTAGGATGATTAAGAAAGCCCGTTAGATGATGTAAATTTGAAAACATTCTCTCCCTCAATCAATGACTCATTTCATAAGAAGTTTTAACCAAGCTGAAGTCATTGATTGGGTTTTGCAAATTTATGAAAATTCTGATACTGATTGATTTTCAAGCAACTCAATTTCTACCATTTTGAAAACAAAAAATATTTTTCTGAAGAATTTTTAGAAAGAAAAACATTTGTGTAGGAACAGCAGTCTTTTTGACGACATGCTTTCCTTGTTTAGTTTTAGGATAAGTGCACGAAATTTTTGAAAATTGGTTTAGCGCAGCACTTTCCTTTCTTTAAGAGCGGGTAGCTATCTGAAATAATAGCAAACCATGGTTTAAGCACGGGTCACAGTCTGAAATAACTGCAAGCCATAGTTTTAGACATGTTTAGAAAACATATTTACACCTCCTGCTCGAACTTCATCTATGGTCCCGTGCCATTATTTAATGACATTTCTAAGACCGTAGATGTTATCGATACCAGAAGACATGTCTTGAGAAAACATATTTTTGGTATTTTTCAAATTTTCTGATTTTTATGGGTTTTTGAAGGTTTTATATTTTTCTATTTTCTTTTTGTTGGTTTTATATTTTTGTATATTCTTTTTGGTAAATATTTACAAAGATAGAGTAGATGATATAGTTTAAGAAGATGATGATACGAGTACCGAGATAAGGATATCGAACAACCTCATTGTAGAAGATAGAAATCGTCATCTCTTAAACATCCACCACCAAAGCTTCCAAGGCTCTTGAATCGAAGAGAGAAATTGAGCCTTCTGAAAGTGAGACTTTGGTAGCTTCCCCCCAAACCGAAAATCCTTTTGTTGAGCAGATTCGAAACTCTATTTCAAGCTTGCCTTAGCCAGGTGCACAAAGAAGCACACCATTATCATCGATCTTGCTGCTCCTTTTAAGAATAATCATCGTGATTCTTCGTTCGGGGTAATAACATCCAATAGAACAGCAACGTATCATCCCATGCTTGAAAGATTCTTCTCAAATTTCTTTTACACTGAACTCTGAAGTGATGCATACCAAAAGGTGTCAAGAGACCACTTCCCCTAAGTAGATGAATTGATGCAGTCAGTCTCTTAGAATAGAGCTCACGAACCCGAATACACATATACTCAAAAACAGAGAAACTTATAACATCGAAGTAGCAGATTAAGTCCGATAGCCAGAGAATAACCCCGATGTATACTTTTCTCTCCCCTGATGATAGTGTATGAAGCTCAAGAACCCGAAGTACCCAAATGCCCAAAGAAAGAATAACCGATAACATTGAAGTAGCAGGCTGAATCACTTATTATCTCTGCGGATGTCAACTCCGGAATAAGTGATCTATCACTGAATCACTGATTAAGCTCTCAAGTGAAACAGTTGTGCGTCCCCAATGTACACACTTCTCTCCCTTGATGATTGCGATAACATCGAAATCATCACACACTTATGTACCTCTTTTATCTTCATAAACTAACTCTTCCATCTCTTCCCCCACATAGTTGGAATAAGAACACTAAGCGCCATGAGTCAAACCTTGAGTTTCTCTGCGGTAATGACATTTGTCTTCCCGGGATATCTTCAATTACTTAGAAGTATTAAGTTCATCAAGTTTACTCGCGTTTAGATGCGTGTCTCCTTGCCCCTTGCTGGTTTTGATACTTCAGAATCAACAACACATTCAAAGCCCATATACTAGAAATCTTGTGAGAAGACCATTTGAAGTCTTGTGAGAATCAACTTGCTGAAGAATAGTGTGAGCAAGTCTAATTGGGGATTAAATCTGACATTACACTCTCCGCCAATTAGTGCTCTCCCCTAAACTGGCAATCCTTTTGATAAATGCCCGAAATAAGAAGAAGTCTTTAGATCGTTAAATGCAACTCGTCTTTAGTCTTCTTACATGTAGCAGAAAATGTAGAACAAACTGTAGACTCGACCTTCTTCTAATTGTCCATTTGGGGAATAGACAGTTAACATCTTCTTCTCACCAAATGCATTCCCGTTAAGGTATATATATAGCAAATCCCCTTAACTCAAATCCCTCCCAATCAAACAAGAACAGAAAGATGTTCATCAAGGAAATCAGCCCTGCAACTGGAAGCGCTTTGTCATTAATCATATCAGCCCGTGAGAAGATGTCAACCAACGGCTCTTAGAAGAAACTCCATGTAACGATGACCCGATAAGAAGAAGCTCGGTTCTTACATGAGTTAGGAGCCGTATGACCATATATTCTCATATATAACTCAACGTGCAACAGTTTCACACTTCTTCTCCCCCTCAAGAATTGCATACGGAGTTGCCATTCTTGATTAAACAAGTGAGTATCATCTAAATGTAGTCTATTCACACTTCTCCCCCTCAAAGGTTGCATATGATGTCCCCATCGTCATTTTAATTGAGCAAGTGGAATAAGATTACTCGCAACGGTAGTTCGGTTCACTTGATGAATTAGCGCGCTAGGAAAAAGCATGAAGCATGTTGGTGAGAATGGTCATTAATAAGAAGATTTCTCTTCTTCAGAAGATAAAGCGCACTGAAGCGTACACCTTTCTTTTCTTTAGAGAACGAGGCTTGAACTGTTGTGTTCAAACGTCATAATCTCTCTCTTTTCAGCATCTCTTGGCAAAACTTGTAATCAAACCCATTATCATTCAGTGGGCTCTTTGTTGTGACAGCTGATAGAGAAAACCCAATATGATGAATTTGACCCTGAAGTAAAACAACCCGAACTCGTGACTTAAACTTGCACATATGTAACAAAGAGCGGTGCCGAGATTTCATGCCCCATTGAATCCCTAAGTACTCTATACTCTTCATCCAACCAACCATCAAGTATAAGACGTACATCACCTCTTGAAAATACACAATTTAATGTGACACTGAGCACTACAACGTAACTCCTTAAAGTGATAGTTATTTTGTGGTGGTACGAGACCAATTCCCCCAAGTGGTAAAAAGAAAAGGAAAAATCACTCAAAAATAATTAGATTTTCAATTCTTCGTTTTTGAAAATATTAAAATCTCGAACAAGGATCTCGAAGAATCTTCATCCAACCATCCCCAATACCTTCAGATACTAAGTACACTCGTCCGTGAAATTTCACTTCAACCTCAAATAGATAATAATGAATTAACACCGTTGTCACATTTTCTGGTTAACAGCTCAAATCTAGCCTCCTTTGACGTTTTAAGTGAACTATGATAATGGTTTCATCCCGACCATGGATAAATGAGCATAACCCCGTAAAACTTTGAAATAACCAAACTGCCATGAAGAATATCCAAACAATCATCCAATTCATGAAGTACACCCTTTATCCCTTCTTCGAAGTAGAAACCGTAGCACCAGCATCATATAAGATCCCGAAATACACTTTCCTTTCTCCAGGATGGTTCCATCATTACGGGATTTTGCAATTCTATAGTTTAAACCGAGAAATAGTTTCTTTCACGGGATTTTACAAAACCAAGAATAAACCGTAAGATAGATCCGGAAATGCACTTTACTATTACCAGGATGTTTCCATTGTCACGGGATTTTAGAAATCTATGATTTAAACCGAGAAATAGATTCTTTCGCGGGATTTTACAAAATCAAGACAAAACCGTAAACAATGTCAGCTTGAATGTTTTATGACAACTTTGGTTTGGGTGAATATCTATTTTATGGGAACATGCAGCGGTTCATCAGCGATTCTTCTCCATCATCAACAATTCTTTACCCATATGTAGACAACTTCACAAACCATACTAAGTCAAGTAGTATACACTACTTTCTCTTGGAGGTTGATCGTAAAACATCAAAGTACACGTTTCTCCCCCATGATGGTTTCGAACTTTCGGAAGCATCATAACGTGTATGACCATTTGCACGAGAAGTTCTTGTCCTAAGCAAACATCTTGAAAAATCATGATTGACGCTGAAGATTCTTGAAAGATTTTACTTAGACTGTGAAGTATCATTGACATTCTATGGCATCGAATAATCTATGGGAATTGCTGAGCACATCTCATCCTTTGAACTCTTTGGTAAATTCACCATTCACGTATTTAGTCGGCTATTGCAGTGACCACTAGAAGAAGTAAACCCGATATACCAAGCTTGAGCATGAAGTAGAATTCCCCAGATTTGTTACTTAAGCTTGTACTAATTTTTGTGAAAAAGAAACGGTGTACCCAATGTATAAAACCTCTTGACGTATCCTCAACTGTGTGAGACACCGAAGTGATAGTTACGTTGTGGGTTAAGCGAGAAAGAATCACAAAGGTAACTAAATAGCCAAGTCTTTATCACACTCTATAAATTCCCAAACAAGTCATCTTCGCGGAAGGGTAGAAAGAAATAAGACGAAACAAGTAAACGTGTCCGGAAAGCCTCACTTCAACTCTAAATAAAGATACCGTACAAACAACCCCGTAGTCAACTTTATTCAAATAACAATTCACTCCGTGATGAAATATTATTCATGAAAATGTATACACCAAAGTACCAAACCTCAGAACAAATCTCAGCATCATAACTCATCATCAAATCTCATCAACTGGATTACAAATCGTAGCCCAAGTATATTGGATTCATGAGAGCAATTAATCTTTCCAAATTAAAGCCCAAATCTTCTAATAAGTTTAATCTGCCCATGAACAAAATACCACTTGTGACCTGATCTATATCCGTATCTCAAACAAATTAGATCCAATAACAAATCATTAAACCAACTCAAACTATCCGATCCAATATTTTACATCAGTGATCTTAATTTGTTCCCTTAATTCGTTCAAATAATATATGACTCCATTTTCCATTAATTCGTTCATGGCACACGTTAATATGGTCCATGTCCAAATGAGTTATCCAATGCCCAAGCAATTCACGAAGCCCATTCCCATTCAAAAATAGCAAAAGCCCTTAAACACTAACAAGTACCCAAACAGTTCGGCCCATGTAACATTTGATTCTACCTACGAGATCTATTCCAAATTCACAAGGCCCAGCTTACTAAACTCACCCGATCCATATCATTATTCCAAGCCCATATTCTAAACCGGTTGTAAGATGAACACAATCCTAAAAATCAGGTTATAAAAGATCATTATTACAAAATCCTACTCCCTTCCAAACACATAATAAATCCGCCCCTTCTAATCACTTCTCACCTCCCAAATATATCTCATCAATTAATGTCCGCCCCATCAGTTACATTTATACGCTCCTCACACCTTAACTTAAACAAAATAGACCTATCAAACACCAAAGACTTTCATCAAAATGGTGACCTCGCCACAGGGATGGCATGAGGAACCACAATCGAATAGGCCACATGGATGGTTTGAATCGAGTATAGCGAGTGCTTGCCATGGTTACGAGACCATTTCCAGGTTATTGTAGGTTTTACCTTTTGATCATGAATTACTTTGATCGAACAAGTGAGCAAGAAATAACATACTTGTTATATTCTTTTCATTTTAAGTTCGCATAGTCGTTTAGCTCGATAGTATCATATGATACTTTGTTGAGTGCCATCACCGAATCAAAGAAAAATTATAACATGCTTGTTATAATTTATTTTGATATTCGAATATTAATCAAAAGTTTAAGATCTATGATGTCCTCATTCTAATGTAGAAAGGCCTTTGAGTCTTGATGTTTCTTAGAAAAGAACATGATGAATGATTCTGAGATCTTAGTTGAAGTTGTTTCATTAAGAATAAATCTTGTATTATACCAACAATTTTAGATCTGTGACGGATTTATCGTGTCTAGACCAGTAATGGACTTAATGATACACAAATCATACTGAGATCTTTGGGTAATTATTTCTTTTGGTTTTCATTATATGTATGGATCTGTGATGTTTAGATTCGTGTGAATGACCCATGATGGTCTTGATGTTTTACCTTTTAAAACACGAATATTCTGAGATTCATGAAGGTTGGTCGAGAAATAGTAGATATATATGATGATGAGGATAAAAGAGAAATTATTTGTTGTGTCTAGGTATAGGATATGGTTGATTGTGAATCGTTATTGTTGAAATCAGTTGGTATGATGAAGTAGATTTGAATGATGTTTGATATGTAGACAATGATGTAGGGTTTATTATGTTTGTGTTTAGTTGATGTTTGATGTTATGATGCAAGTACTGATGTTATCATTCTTGTGATGCTTGATAAGATGATGATATAGTTTCTGCCGTTTGTGATTGATCATGTGTTTGTTGATTCTGTTGAGGATAAATGATGTATGATAGTATGAGATAATGTATGTCTTAATGAGTCTTGAGTCTTGATGATATGTCTTGATTATGTATTGTTCCAAATCGCTCTTTCCAATTGTCCTCAAAACGCACACATAACTTTCAAACTGCAACCCTTTTTTAAGAACAAACCGCATTGGAACATTGACAAACCGCACATTTGTATTCATCAAAACTCACTTTGTCTTCATCAACTCGCTTCATCATTAGCGTCAAAACGCATCATTAATATTTCACACAAACCGCATCAATCTTTTGTATCAAACCGCATATGAGTTTTCAATAAACCGCATCCATTTTCATCAAAACGCATCATTCAAAACTGACAAACCGCAGTTGACTATTTGACTTTAAATTAATAAACCGCATGGAACCAGTTAGCATTTGTGACAAAACGCATAAAAGTCAAAACTTTTATGTCAAACCGCATAGCTTTTAAAGGTCAACAAACCGCAGTTGACTCAAAAGTCAAACCACATATATGACAAACCGCATCATGAACATCGAATCTGGACAATCATATCAACAAACCGCTGTGAAGAATTCGACCACAAACCGCATATATGAACAATATGCAAACCGCATTCAGGAACATAACTGCAGCATACTCGAATTCATAAAATCTGACCAGAATCTGAACTAGCTTAAAAACTGCTTAAAATTAATGTATAAACTATTATAATGCTTTAACCCAGTACAAATCAAACCATTATACAACTTAAGACCATATTTAAACCGTATTCAAACTTCATAAAATCAGCAGCATATCAATAAACACCAAAGAAACCGCAGCACATCAAAACCTCAAACATGATATAACACATGAATCTACCAACAACCAACCAACACTTTGTTATCACAACCCACACGAGTCAAACCGCTTCCAAGAATCAAGCAAACCGCATACACAAAACCGTATAAAACCCCATGAATCACCAAAACAACACAAACCTGAGCTCTGATACCAATTGTAGGATCATACATATTATGTTGTTTGATGATTCGGGTGGTCTAGGATGGTGATAATACAAGTAATCCATGTTAGAGAGATGAAGAGAGTAGAGAGGGTGTTTTAGTGAGAGAAAGTTAATCAAAAATAAAAGGTTAGATTAGAAGCACCACCCCTTCCAAGGATGGAAGGGGTATTTATAGTTACAACTAATACGTCATCTTGTCGGACTGTGGATCAGGCATACAGTGGGTAAAGACCCGTCCTTCCTCCACGGTGTTACTCTAAACTAATTAACTAACTAATAACTAGCTAATAACTACTAAATAACGTAAAGTCTACGAGCTAAGATATGCTAAACAATAATTTGGGTGACCGACACTTCCTTATGGAATTTCCAATTCCTAACACCTACACCACACTTCCCTCACTTGCCTATTTGACCCAAAACCTGACTTTCGGAACCCAACACATCACAAGATTTCAATAAATCATTTTAACATCATGTTGGTGTGTATGGCCCAGAACAGGGTAAGATAATCAAGGCAGCAACAATACCACTAGGTGGTTACCGGATATCACTTGGAATCGTGTGATCACTTTCCAAAGTAAACTATTCGACCCTAATGCCTGGGTTACACGAATATCTACTTGGGATAAGACCAAATGTAGTTATAAAATTAGTCACAATTCAATAACCCTTTTGCTTAGAAGTGTTAATCGTTTTCTGTGTGTATTTCATGCATGATCAGAAATCCTATTTATAGGAAAATACTCTTAGCTAGTCAAATGGAATTATGAGAATTAATCGCCACCCATTAATCGCCTCATAATTATCCCCATTATAGTTGTTAGTGGTTACATGACCAATTAAATGTGGTCATTATGCAGTTGTAACTGCCACTTAGCAGTACTTTCATAATACTAGCAGTACTTTCAACTAGCAGTACTTTCTACTAGCAGTACTTTCCACTAGCAGTACTTTCTACTAGCAGTACTTTCATAGCACTAGCAGTGGTAACACTGCCTATCCGCACTAACTTAGCACTAGCAGTGGAAACACTACCTATCAGTGCTAACTTAGTACTAGCAGTGGAAACACTACCTGTACAAACCACTATTTGAGTCAGGGTGTTCAGGGACCTTATGGGTGTACACTCCGTACCTCCTGACCCATTACCAGGTGTGAACTAATCCCACAAGTGCACTAAATTTTCCAACAATCCTCCCCAAATTTAGTTCACTTCCTTTGCATGAAAAACAAACATTAAACAAAACATGTGCATAAACGAAAATATCCTGAGGATTGAATTTCCATCTTAGTACATTACACGTTCAAATATTCGAGAATCAGGGTGTTCTAAGAATTGAACCCTTCAACCCATTTGAATACCTGAAGATAAAATACACACAAGTTTTCAAACACTTATCAGCTCCTAACACTATACAAGCCATGTGTCCATATCCAAATTCATAAATGTTGTAAAAGCTAAAAGTCCAAAAAGCTCCCTGAAGCGGCAAAACTTCAACATTTACATAGGTGGTTCCTCTTTATTCATGCTCCTGCCAAGCACTCTTTCAAAGAAAGTTAACCATTAATAAGTAAAGACTTCATCCTCCTTTCAGCAGGTTCTGAGCACAACCTTGGGATGTATAAAGACATGTGCTCCAGTCCACTGAATGTTCAGCTTTCCACATTGAACTCAGCTCCCAAGTTTCCTCAGAAGGGAGTTGGGTGTCCTAGCATTCAGTGACTAAGTTAGACTTAAACCCGTCCCTTTAGCAGACTTTATAACCAAGTCTCTAGCCAAACCCTTCATCAAGTGATCAGCTAAATTTTGTTGAGATCTAACAAACTCTATAGATACCACCCCATTCATGATAAGCTCACGAATCATGCTATGTCTGACACCTAAGTGTCTAGACTTACCATTGTACATTTGGCTATAAGCCTTAGCCAATGTAGCTGCACAATCACAACGGATAGAAATAGGTGCTATAGGTTTAGGCCACAATGGAATCTCAAGAAGCAAAATTTTCAACCATTCAGCTTCTTTACCAGCAACTGCTAAAGCCATAAATTCAGATTCCATTGTTGAACTGGTGATGCAAGTTTGCTTCTTGGATGCCCAAGAAATTGCAGCTCCACCAAGTAGGAATACCCAGCCACTGGTAGACGAATTGTCTTCAGTGTTACTGATCCAACTTGCATCAGTGTATCCTTCCAACACTGATGGATAACCAGTATATGAGAGACTATAATCCATAGTTCTCTTCAAATACTTCAGTACCCTCTGAACTGCTTGCCAGTGATGAGCACTAGGATTACTAGTATACATGCTCAATTTTCCCACTATAAAACCAATATCAGGCCTTGTACAAGTCATGGCATACATCAGGCAGCCAATTACCCTAGAATACTCAAGTTGAGATACAGCTTTGCCATTATTAGGCATCAGCTTCTCACAAGTATCCATAGGTGTACTCACATGAGTACAATCAAAGTAATTGAATTTCCTCAACACCTTCTCAATATAATGAGACTGAGAGATAGAAATTCTATTACTTTCATGTTTAATCCTTATACCAAGGATAACATCAGCCTCCCCCATGTCCTTCATGGAGAACCTTGATGACAAAAATTCCTTTGTCAGGTCAACCTGATTTTGGTCAGTGCCAAATATCAGCATGTCATCAACATATAGGCAAATGATGACTCCTTTACCAGATTCATCAAATTTGCTATATACACATTTGTCAGACTGGTTAAGAACATAACCACTAGACAAAACCACTTCATCAAATTTTTGATGCCATTGCTTAGGTGCCTGCTTAAGTCCATAAAGAGACTTAATCAGTTTACACACCTTGTTTTCATTTCCAGGCAAGATGAAGCCCTGAGGTTGGTTCATATAAACCTCCTCATCCAATTCACCATTCAAGAAAGCTGTCTTCACATCCATCTGATGAATAACCAGATTGTGAATAGATGCCAAAGCAATTAACAGTCTTATGGTACTGATACGAGCCACAGGGGCATAAGTATCAAAGTAGTCTATCCCTGACTTTTGTTTAAAGCCCTGAATAACTAGTCTAGCCTTGAACTTTTCAATAGTTCCATTTACCTTCATTTTCCTTTTGAAAATCCATTTGCAACCCAAAGGTTTGCAACCAGGAGGTAGATCAACCAACACCCAAGTGTTGTTCCCCATGATGGAATCCATCTCATCATTGATTGCTTCTTTCCAGAAATCAATATCCTGGGACTTCATTGCCTCTTCGAATGTCTTGGGATCATCATCAACAATGAAGCAATAGGAGTATTGGTCTGAGACCTCATCCCTGGTTCCTTCAACTAAGTATAGTTGAAACTCAGGTCTAAATGACTTTGGAGTCCTGACCCTTTTGCTCTTCCTGAGCACAGGTTCAGGTTGTTGAACCACAACCTCATCAAGGACCACTGATGGTTCATCATCAGGGACCTCTTATACACCAGTGTCATGAGTCCCATTAGGAATCCTCTGACTTGGTCTAGGGACTGATGAGAATCTATTCTCATCAAAGTTTGCATCCCTTGATTCAATTATAGAGTTAATTGAAACATATTCATTAGGTTCAATAACATAGAACCTAAAAGCCTTGGAATGCTCAGTATATCCAACAAAGATGCAGTCAATGCCTCTTTCACCCAAAGTCTTTAGCTTTGGATCAGGGAGTCTTACAACAGCCCTACAACCCCAGACCCTGAGATAGTTCAGGTTAGGTTTCCTTTTAGTCTATAGTTCATAAGGGGTAACCTTGTTCCTTTTGTTGGGAACCCTATTTAATAAATAGCAAGCTGTTAACATAGCTTCCCCCCAGAACCCTTGACTCAGTCCAGAATAGGACAACATGGAATTAACCATCTCCTTCAGCACCCTGTTTTTCCTTTCAGAAACACCATTTTGCTGAGGAGTATAAGGGGCAGTCATTTCATGGATTATACCAACAGACTGAAAATACAGAGTATCCATGTACTCACCTCCCCTATCAGTCCTTAATCTTTTGATCAAAGACCCAAGTTGTAATTCAACTTCAGTTTTAAACACTTTGAATTTATCTAATGCTTCATCCTTGGTATGTAACAGATAGAAATAACAAAACCTTGAAGCATCATCAATAAATGTCACAAAGTACTTCTTATTCCCCGAAGAAGGAGTGGCATGAAAATCACACAGGTCACTGTGTATAAGCTCCAAGACCTTAGTCTCACGACTAACACCCTGAAAAGGTTTCTTGGTTATCTTGGTCAACATGCAAGTTTTATACTTTTCAGTGTCCATGTCAAAGGCTGGGATTAACCCATCCTTAGACATATCTTGCATTCTTTTATAATGTACATGGCCAAGTCTAGCATGCCAAAGGGTAGAGTCAGTCTGGTCAGAGGTGGTCACAAAAGCAGAATTAACACTATCAGTGGAAATATTAAGCCTGAACATTTGATTACATAAATAACCAAAACCAATAAAAACACCATGCTTAGAAAGCACAAATTTATCAGACTCAATAACTTGTTTATAACCATGATTATTCAAAATACTACTTGAAACCAAGTTCTTCCTGATATCAGGAACATGAATAACATCAAACAAAGTTACAATCTTTCCAGAACTAAATCTAAGATCTACACAACCACGACCATGCACCAAGGCTGTTGACTCATTTTCCATGTGAAGAATAGAACCATCATTCAGTGACTCATAAGTCTTGAACCAACTTCTATCTATGCACACATGAACTGTTGCACCAGAGTCAACCCACCATGCAACATCATCATCCTGCACATAAAAAGATTCAGATACATATGTAACATAATAAATCTGAAAAGACTTATTAAACATATTCTGACCTTTTAGTGAGTTGGTTGAACCACCACTCCCTGAACCATTAGGGCCTGATCCATTGGCTTTACCACCAAACTTAGCACCTTTGCAATCCATTTTAATGTGACCAGTTTTGCCACATTTCCAACAAGTAGGTATTGCCTTCTTGTTAGGATCTGCCCTTGTGTTGTCATGATATTTGCGTTTGCCTTTGTTGTCATTGTACCTGGTGGAGCTGTTATGCTCCACCATATTGACAACAGATGCACCAGTAGCATTGCTACTCTTTGGCTTGTCATTATCCTGCACCTTCAGAGATTACTCAATGCGCAGATGACTGCCCAACTCAACCAGAGTTAACTCCTCCTTTTTATGTTTCAAGGTATGCTTGAAATCTTTCCAAGAAGGGGGAAGTTTATCAATGACACAAGAGACTTGAATAGCCTCATCCATGTGCATATTGTGTTGTGTAAACCTTCCAAGTATACCAAGAAGTTCATTGTATTGTTCCATAACTGGTCTTGAATCAGTCATTTTGTAATTTGTGAAATTACTTACAAGGAACTTCTTACTTGATGCATCCTCGGCCATATATTTGGCATCCAAGGAATCCCACGGTACTTTGGAAGATTCAAAGTTCTGATAAATATCAAACAGAGAATCAGACATACCATTGAGGATTAGACCTCTACAAATGTAGTCATCATTCTCCCATTTGCTTCTCCTCCTGATCTGCTCCACAGTAGCATCATCCCCATCATCAGGAATAGGAGTGGTCAGAACATAGACCACACTCATGCTTGACAGAAAGAAGTGCATCTTCTTCTGCCACCTCCTAAAGTCCACCCCTTCAAACTTATCAAGCTTGGCAAAGTTTGAAGCCATGTGTTTCATTGCAGCAGCAGCCATTGATTATCACAAATAGTTTACTTTGATTGTTGGTGTGTATGGCCCAGAACAGGGTAAGATAATCAAGGCAGCAACAATACCACTAGGTGGTTACCGGATATCACTTGGAATCGTGTGATCACTTTCCAAAGTAAACTATTCGACCCTAATGCCTGGTTTACACGAATATCTACTTGGGATAAGACCAAATGTAGTTATAAAATTAGGCATAATTCAATAACCCTTTTGCTTAGAAGTGTTAATCGTTTTCTGTGTGTATTTCATGCATGATCAGAAATCCTATTTATAGGAAAATACTCTTAGCTAGTCAAATGGAATTATGAGAATTAATCGACCCATTAATCGCCTCATAATTATCCCCATTATAGCTGTTAGTGGTTAAAAGACATAAAAACTATCATACATCATATAAGCATATCTGTATTATATACATCACTTACTAGTCCAAGAGCTAAAATCACATAATCACCTGCCATTTTCCGCATCAACATAAGCTTCAAATCTTTACTAGCTCATCAACTAGGCATAACACATCCTAGCTAGTTTAACCAACTAGCATCATTCTAAACTTAGTCCAAGGTCATTAAAATGTATCCCTTCTATATCCTTAACAATCAAACATATAGTACACAATACATAATACACAATATGTTAAAACTCAATATAACATCTTGTTATAGTCAAATTACTTACCTTATTCCAAAGCTAAGAATCAACAAAGCCACACCACATCACTTGGTTCCTAAACAAGAGTATCACATCATAATACTTATTAATTTCATAACTAAAAATCAATATGGTTTACATAACCCATATTCAACGTCTAATCATATGATCATATCTTGATCATATGATGAAACACCCAAATCACTAATTACCAAAGACTTCCAAATTACCTTATAAACCCTAACTTCAGTTTGGTCAAGGTTTAATGATTACTTACTTGCAAGGGTGATTGCTATGGATTAATTACTTGATTAGAGCCTTAATTATTCTTCATTTATTCATCAAAATCATCATGGGTTCCATCCCTTTCTTGCTCGGTTCATTCTTGTTGATCCCGTTTCACAAATAACTAAAACAATTATTAATACTAATTGTGAATCATGACTGAAGTAAAGTAGTATAAAATTCAGTTTTAACAAGATAAAACACAAAGGATTTTTTCAACGTTTATATTCTTTATTAAAACGAATCAAAAAGAATACATTACCCAAGTACATGTGGAACAGTACTTGGGATTGAAATGACAAGTACGGGTGTGACTCCTCACTAAGCTTAGGCTAAGTCTAAGCACAACTATTCAGGTACCACTGAGCTATCTCATGGACATAGTCGTATTTAGAGGAGTGAAGATGCTTGTGTGTGTTTTTCACAATTAATGCACAAGCTTAATCTTTCCCTCCTACCTTATGGCTATTTATACAAGTATGATTTTTGACTCTATCCTAGAGGACAAACTGACATGGTTACAGAAGAAAAAATACTGATGTATTTTGTCTCTGTTTACAAAGGCTATATTGGGTAAGATACAAGGATGTTTTCTTCTTGTCAGTGATGACACTAATCCTGGTTGTTAGCATTTCAGGGAAAGTTTGACCTTGGGTTGATAAGGACTTCGTCTTATCTGTTCAAACTTATCCTGCCTTGTCCCGCCCATTCTTCAGTCTTCTTAGCCTTCAGTGTTGATCTTCAGTCTTGTATTCAGTGATAATAGTTGGTGAGGAGTTTTAGGGATTCAGTGAGTTATTGTCATCACTCTCTGAATCCACCATCTTTTTCTTGACTCAGTATTCACCCCTTGAGTTCCGCCTCACTGAGTAGAGAGACTTTTCTTCTTTGTCTCGCACTGAGTATCCTGAAGATGACTCACTGAGTGGCTATGCGCTTAGTGACTTGTTAGTGTTTATTGTTATAAACACTTAGGGTATTTTCTATTCAAATCCTAGAATTAAGAGGTTTGGGTATTCACTGAACCCAACAGTCCCTTCCACATACACTAGAACAATATGAAACGCATGACATGTTTATCTCATAAAAATCAGGATTTAGTTTGGCACTATGTCAACAAAGGTCCCTAAAGTTCTAATCACTCATAACTTTCTAAAACCATATATTTGACTTATAGTTTGACTAACCAATCATGTTAACTCTTCAACTTATAAAGGTCGTTCTCAAGCTTACTCGATGGCATACTTGTAATTAATTACTTTAAAACGGGTTTTGGGGTGTTGCACAATCCAAAAGAAGTGATTATTTTAACAGAAAAGAATTTTTGAATACAATGTTTATCTTGTGATGAACATTATCCAATAACATTAAAAATAACCACCATTTTAAACCTAAATGACATTATTTGCCAGTTCCAATTTAAAGACCTGTTTTTTTAACCAATAAAATATTGCATGATTGTCACACAAGTTTAGATATGAAATTAGGTCTTTTAGTAATTTCTCCAGTTAATACTTTCATATGTGAGTCGGATACTTGGATCTAAATGAAATATTAAACACAACAAGCCTTAAACAAGACTATGGTGAAGACTCGGGTACAGCTTAGAATCCTTTTCATTTAGGAGAGAAGTTTAAAAACATGAATTAATCGATGTTTGTTATAAAGCAGAAGTGATCTCTTGTCAATCCTTGAAGCTTGGAGGTATATACGTGATCTTAGAATAGAGGTGTACAAAAAACCGAAGAACCAAAACAATCAAAGAATCGAACCCGTATGAACTAGGAACCAAACCGAATATTAGAGCCATGGTTCGGTTCTCGGTTCCTAGAATTCTAAAGTTTCAGTTCTCGAGACGGTTTTGTTTGAAACCATCTGGTTCCGGTACATTCCTAAAAAGAACCAACTCTACTGGAACTTGGAAGTAAGGTGTTTTAAGGGGTTTTTTTAGGGATGAGCGCGATACCATTTTGGTACCGTACCATCACCATTTTCGGTGTACCGGATTTTTTCCCGACTTACATTCCAAGTCCCGATCCAGAATCGTACCTTAAACCGGTACCCGTTCCGATACAACGGTACTAAAACGGGTTGAGAACCGTCTAACTTTTAAAATAATATGTTTTTCCCAGATTTGACCCATTTATTCATTTGCATTGTGCAGATTATTCCCGAAGCTCTATTACATCTCGAGGTATTTCCCTTATAAAATTATAATCATCAAGTTTGTTTAGTTATAAATGCATATCCTTTTGTGCCCAAATGGCTCAATTTATGATCCATGAACACGTACAGTCGTACAATGTCAATAAGAACAATATCTTGAAGTCCCTGGAAGTGTTATTGTGGTGCTTTTCCACTATTCTCCTACGTTTCTTATGGAAAAATACATTTGAAAGTATAGTTAAGCATAATACTTAAGATCATGTTGCACAACGTGAGCGAGAGTTGGCATATAGAGCAACTTGGAAATTATCTGAGATAAGAGCACAACCCATGATTCGTGTTCAACTCGAAAAAAAGATGAGCTAATGGATTTGAAGTGGATGAAATAAGTTCGGTTTTAGCTTTAAATTTATCTAAAAATTCAACAATTTCTTTGCAAGCACCAAAATCCGAGTGTTCATGCACTCTATCAAGATCACGATAGTAACAATCATCTACAAGTTCATATTTGAAAAACACATCCCTTAACTCAATGGCAATCTTTAACATAGCATGCTTGGAATTCTATCTAATAGGACATTCAACACACAAAAACATATTTGATTCAAGAATACTTTCTTTCATGCAAGCTTTAAACTTTTTGATTCTTTGTGTTGATTTCCTAAGAGCATCTTCATAATGTGCACTAAGTTTTTGCACTATCTTAGTGCAAAATAAGAATACGTTTAGAATATGCTTACACTAAGAAAATATCACTCTAATGTATGCACCAAATTTGACATTAAATCATGCAATAAACTATATTAAATGAGTTTAATTGAATTTAAAAGATGTAACTTGAAAAGAAAAATTATACTATATGACTAGAAGTCAAAAAATTATACTTTAGTGCAATGAATAGTATAACGCTATATTTAGTTTTTTTAACCAATCCTATTCATTGCTTTAAGATAGTGCTTGTGTTTAGTGCTAACATTGGAGTGAATTTGTTATACTTTTTTCACTATCTTAGTGCAAAAAGTATATTTAGTGTGTACATTGGAGATGCACTAATGTATCTAACCACATTTGATGGACATTTTATAGTTCTTTACCTTTAAGCCTTCTTGTACAATAAGGTTTAGAATGTGAGCCATACACCTAATATGAAAATGCTTCCCATCATCATATAATCTAGCATTAAGTAACTTTTTAATCAAATAACCAATTGACTTATCATTGCTTGGTGCATTATCTACCGTCATGGTCATCACATTCTTAATACCCCAACCAGCAATACACTTGAACAAATCACCACTAATATCATCCGCCCTGTGACTTTCAATTGGTCTAAAGTTTATGATGCGTTTATGCATATTCCAATCACCATCAATAAAATGGGTCGTGACAACCATATAGTTTGTTCTTTGATAACTACTTGTTCATGTATTGGTTGTCAAATGAATGGTAGTAGTTGGCTTTGCTAGATAAGCTAACAACTTACTTAGTTCATCTAGGTAATACTTTGAAACATCTATAGATAACTTATGTCTAGATGGCAACACAACCCTCCCATTACAAGCATGAGTATAATTAATAAACGCCTCATGTTCAACAAACCTAAACGGTATTTCACTAACCACATGCAATTCTATCAATGCTTTTTTAATCCTTCCTTCATCAAGTTTCCAAGTTTGCAAAGTACTAGTACCTTTACCACTATCATTTAAAAAAAATCTAAGCGAGTATGTTGCTGTTTTTGTTTTTTAGGACATATAAAGGGTTCTTAGGAAATGGAAAATGTATATGAAGACTAAAAGTACCATTTGAAGGTTCATAGGCTGTTAGAGTGTTTTACAAAACTTGCACAATGCTCTTCTCGTATTTGGGTCATTTCTTCATCCTAACCGGATCATAGTGTTCCCAAATCGCCGCCCTCTCCTTACTTGTTTTCTCATAGATCTCATATTCTTGTTCTTCTTCTTTGTCGTTTCCTTTTGCTACTTTTTGCTGTTGGAGCTTTGTTGACAACAACCTTGGGTTCACTTTCATAACCCTAATACGAATCATGAACATTCAAAATTGGTGTCTCCTCAACAATGGTATCATCATTCTACACAAACACAATATATACGAATTAGATTGATAATAACCTAACATATACGCTTACACATTCATCATGTTAATAAATACCAAAGTTAAATAAACATAAATAAAAAAAATAAAAATAATAAAAAAAATAAAAATCTTCTTACCTCCATTTTATTTTTTGTAACCTGATAAACGATGATGATTATTTAAGATGACGATGATGATGATTGGGATGACGTGTGGATGCAAAGTAGATGATTTTAGTGATTGTAGTATAGTAGGATTTGATTTGTAGAAGGGTTTTGAGCTATACAATAGTTTTTAGAGACTATGTAATACAGAGGTTTAATAAAAAAAGGTTTTGGGAGGGATATTTGGGCTTTTTTTGTTTCCAACGTTTCAGTATGCATGAGAATCCGAATAAGAGTGTTTGGATCATGGATTTATTTTGAAAAGCCAACATTTTGTATTCCAGTACTGAATTTGGGAATTCCCGTTATGATCCCGCACCAAATTTCTGGGTACCATTTTCCCCCACCATTTTCATAGTACCAGTACTATACCGGGTATAAAAAGCTTGTACTAGTACATGTCAGTACCGACACGGTTCTGGTACCTTACCATTTTTCCGGTGCCGCTACTCATCCCTAATTCAACATCATCATCAACATTATTCATCAACATGGAGTTAACTTATTTAAAATCTATTTTTCTTTTTATCTTAAATTGAATTGGGAATTGTTTATTAGAGTCGTTATTGGATTAAAAACAACAATAATAACTGGATTAATTATATGAAGTGCACATGATACTTTCGAACAATTATAAACATATGTTTTGCATTTTTGTTTATGTTAGTTCAAACAATTAGAATTCTTAGAATTTGCATTGTTGGAGACCTTTTTTGTGTTTGTGTTGTTATAACATGCCTTTCATGAACGATCGACAACGAATTTTGAGTTTTTTAAACACACTTTGGTACGTGTTGGGAATTGCTGAAAATTCTCAAATCGGAACCGAGTACAGTATCAAAACCGAACCGAAGAAGTTGATACAATTTTCTGTTCCACTTTTTCCTTATTTTTTGTTCTCGGTTTCTTCGGTTCTGGTTTCGATTCGGTCTGGTTCAAGTACCATGGACACCCCTTTGAATGATGTCCATATATACAAGAGATTGTGTAACTTGGTTTATAAAATGATTTTAATACATGATTTTTCTAACACTAATTAGTAAAACTTAAAAATTTACTTCCACAGTAATAAATCTTGTACGTCAAACTGGTTGATATTACAAACCTTTGTAATTGATTTATTACAAAGTTTCTGTAACATTATTTGAGTATATATTAGTCCTCATAGATAAAATTATAAAAGTTGAACAAATGTCATGAGTCGATCATGACAGTATCACATGATTTTAGCCTAACCCGTAATAGAAGTTAACGTGTTTTAGCCGAAAGCATCTTAACCTTTTACTGATTCAGAAATTTGGCCAACTTTTCCATCGCCTAATTCTTAGACGACACTCCATTCAGATTCAACATGACCGTTCTACATGTAAAGTGGCCGAAAAAACAAAATCAAATCGATCGAAACATGAAATCTATCGGCAGTCATAGATCATAAAACACTAATTAAAGAATAAAAGATCGAATACCGGTACCATAGAAAAAGATTATACGCCAATAAACAATAACAACTTATTTACCTTCTAATCAAACAAATCAACTACAACACATAAATCCAAGAGATAAACAAAAAAAAAAAAAAAAAAAAAAAAAAGTGGAAAAATGGATAGATCGAGTTAATACAACCAAAAAACAAACAAAAAGTGAACATATGATGAATCAATGTTTTTGTGTGGTTTTCTGATACTTGTCTTTAATCCATTGAAAACCAACAGAAGTGCCTTGTTTAACCTTCTTAGCACCAATCACAGCCACATTTTTAGTCTTCTTTCCATACTTTCCAACCATGCTTCCACCACCAAGTTTCGAATTATGTTTAGCAGGTGGCATCGGTACCGGTTCGGGGTTATGATCCCATTGATCAGCCCACGACGAGCCATACGCAGCGTTTCCCGACGACATCCTTGATATATATGATTCTTCTTTGGCTTCAAATTCACTTAATTAGTCTATGTTGTAGGGAGGAGAATAATGAATATGTTTTTTTGGTCGTATAAAGGAGGCTATATAATGCATGTATTTATAATAGATATGAGATTGTCCATGCTTAAGAAATGAATATATTCTTAGTTGGTTTGGACCACGCTATCTTTTTAAAAAGACCATAATATCCTTTTTTGTATTTCTTTTGATATCCGCGTTTGGTCAAAGAAATGCTAAAATAAAAAGTCTATATTAATTTATCATACCTAATGTTATATGCATAATGCAACTATCCATACAAATTATATGTAACATCACCTTTAAACATGAAAATGTAGTTACGTATTAGTTACGACAAGTTAGTTTGGTGACTTTGGTAACAAGTTAAAGATATTAATGGATTGAAATGGGTAAGCTTTATTTGATATGTCAAAACATATTCAATTAATTGCTTTAAGTTGAAATGTGTGCTTTCTCTAGTTGGTACAACTTTACAAATGATTACCGTGTTAAATGATAGAACAAAAACTATATTTGAGAGGTGGAATGCAACAGTAACTTGATATGTTCACATCTGTTTTCTTATTAGACAAACGTCTTGATCTGGTCGGTCACTAATAAATAAAAATTACTCAGATATATTCATTAATTTATAGCAATAAATAAATAAATAATGAACCTAACTGTTACATATGTCGTCTTTCAAAGTTCTAACTTATTTATAGTCAGTAAGAAAAAGTAGCTTGACTATGCATGCTTTCAAATTGGAGTAGGTTTGATGGATTAGATCAAGTTCACAAAGTCGTAGATAATTAAATTAGTTTAATGCTATTGGTTAAATCAGAACTACAAACAACAAACTTAATATATCTCAGCATAGTTTTCTTAGTTTTATAAGGGTGCCTTTGAAAAACTTATATAAGTATTCTCGTAAGACATTAATTTGTTTGAAATTATAATATTAAGTACTTTTAAAGATTAGTTTGCGTCATTGATGATGAAGAAAACATTACGCTCTCCAAATGAAAGTTTTAGGTATTTCTAGAGGCTTCGTTGGCAAACAACATCCAATAATATAGTTACACGTGGCTCTAGAATGAGAGAAATGGGTTCATGTTCTTGTTCACCCAAACCACCGAACTTGCCATGTTATCGCATAGCTTTTAACACGAATATGTTATTTTCTTAAATAACACGTTCTGCCTGATAATACTCTTCATGGTTATATGATAATAAAAAAAATTTATGCTCCGTTTAGATATTGTAATGAACAACTAATTTTGTTGGATAACTCTCTCGTTATTAGGGCTTGCTACATTCACATACAACAACAATATTTAGAAACAAATTTTCACGTAATGATGTATCATAACACTTTGACTCATTTAGTTTCTTTTTTCATTTACCAACCTCTTTTTAAACAAATTATTTTGTTGCACTTTATTTTATGAAAATCTTTTTGCTACACCTAATTTTATAAAAAATCTTTTTGCAAAATTATGTAATTATAGTATTCCTCTTTGTTACAGTATTTTCATAGTAATGTGCCATGACCACAATGGCTTATGTTGTACGCATATTATTAAAATTGTCCAAAAATAACAGCAAAATCTTATCATTTTATAGTTATGTTCGGCATACGAGATGATGAAATGATTTTGCTTATTTTTTTAAAAATAAGCTATTTAAAAAATAATATTTGTTTGACAGATATATCTTATAAGAGATTATAAAAAAATAATCTCCATAATCTCTAAAAATAAAAAGTTACTTCATGTAGCTTATAAAAATAATTACTTTTTATAAAAATATTTCAACAACAACATTAGCACCAGCATCAGCAACAACACCAACACCAACACAATTTATTTTTGCCAAACATACCCTACATAGTCCAATCTCCAATAACTCACCAAAACACTATCAATGTGTTAATTGATACGAACAAGGTTTATCATACACTTGTAGGGGTGTAAAAGAAAACAAGGAACCAAAAGAACCGCTGAACCGTATCGTTACCGATAACATAGCGGAACCGAACCGTATATTAGAATTATGGTCCGGTTCTTGGTTCCTAAAATCAAATTTTCGGTTCTCAGGACGGTTTGGGCCGGAACCGTCCGGTTTCGGTACTTTCCTGAAGGAACCGACACTTTTAAAATATGAAATCTTATTAGGTTTGTTTGAATATTGTGTACATGCAACCTTTTAGGAAAATATAAACAACATTAGCCCATTAGTAAGTTGTAACAAAAGAATCTAAAACCCAAAAACCCTAACCTTTAATCCATTCCATATAACATTAAGCTATCAGTTTTGGTGTTTTACAATTACTAATATCATTCAAAGATACAAATATCATTCATCGCCATAATTCGTCCAACATGAAAGTAAGTTTTTTTTTTTTTTTTTTTTTTTTTCATCATCATTTTTATTGTGATCATAATTGATTAAATACTATGTTACGATATGATGAAATCAAATATTAAACCTTTGTATATGACAAATTCATTTATATCGATAAACTATAATATCGAGGTGAGAATGGAAATAAATGTTGATGATTTGAAGATCTTTTGAATGATGACGAGGTTGTTAAAGAGATGGAATAAGCAGTAGGAAGTTATAAAGTAAACAAGTGATGGAGCATTAAGCGTTTTTAGAGGTTTGGAATACAAATGCGTGTTCTTATTACTTTTGAACAATTATAAATTTATATTTTGATTATTTTTGGTTTTTGGTTCTTTCGGTTCTTTCGGTTCCGTCCGATTCTAATAACGTGAACACCCCTACACTTGTTGTGTTAGGACTATATTCAACTTAAGAGTGCTAGATGCACTTAGCTATAATTAAAATAATCGCAATACTAGAAATCCATATAGGTACAAGTCATAGACATCAAAATGCTCGAAGCACGAGTTTTTGAGATTTGCATATAAATACACGAGACATTAACTCCAATTTCTTAAAAGTAAAGAATCTTTTAAGATGTTGTTACGAAATTCAATTAATTTTATAACACAACCCTATGCATGATGAGATTATAACATGTATAAATACAAAAAAAATTTATCAAATTTGACTTATGTCAAACTTCTGTGTGTAGAGGACTTTAAAACTAGTAATTAAAATACTGAAAAAATAACTCTAGGTGAAAACGTCAATAAAATAGTGACGAACCTTAAAGACAATAATTTTTTACTCAGCTTTCGGGCGAAGAAAAATGTTCACGTTTAGAAAATGGGTTGATGTTCTCTTATGTGGGTGGCTAAATTTACCGTGGCTTCTACATATTGTTTTTGGAACTAAACCTCAATAAATTAAAATTGGAAAATATAGAAGCTGGAGACGTAAATATTCTGTCGTAACAAAACCTTTGTGGAAATGCGTATTAGAATATGGCAGTAAAATATATATTTGTAATGAAGTATGGGCTATTGATCACTAGTGGATGTTGCAAATGGGCCTTATACGTTTAAGACAATAATACATGTAACTACGTAAGGTCGTAAGTGGAGTTAACTACAAAATTGTGGAGTTTCATAAGGTAATGAAGTATTTTTCAATTATACATTTTCGTGACACTAACTTTATTCATATTGTTGTTAAAAAGGGCATTCTTTTTTCTTCAAAGCAATAATAGAAAATCTATTGATTGTTGCATAAATATTATGATAGAACTATGTAACCACCATCTAAAAGGACGTTATGCCTTTCTAAGAAAAAAAATGAAAGAACTTTACGTTACTCGTGATTAATACGATGCAGTCACTTAGAACGATTCTGAGTTTACATCTCGATTCTAATATGATCATTTCCTATAATATTAGCATATTATGTATTCATAATCGTATGCTTTTATTACTTTTAAATGATTATTTATATACTTTCAATTAACATCCTAGTAATAAATAAGTTAATAAAGTGTAACCGAAATTCATCTAAATTACATTCATTAGGCCTTTTTATGAATAGTGTTGTGGGGTTTTTTTTTAGCCGGGCCCTTTGGGTTAGTTTCTTTATACTACCCGACCCATTCCCTATTCATCTTCACTCACACCATACGTTTACCTTTTAGATCCGATCGGGTGTGCCTCTAGAAAATTATCCGGCGATTTTTTGATCCGAAGAAAATGAATTTCGTTGTTGCTACAGCCGATTGTGAGAGGGCTAAAGTTCGTCGTACCATCAATCCTTTTTTTATCGCTTTTGTGGATGGGTTTTTACCATTTGTTCAGTGCTACAGGCATACCCTTTTTTTGCTCCACATATTTTTTGATGCTTCATATATTGTATAATTGCTCTAATTAAAGTTAGGTGGATCAATTATTTGTCCTAAAAAAAACCTTCAACAACTTTACTATTTTCGACAATTGATACTAGGTTTGATGTTTTTTCCTTTAATTTTTGGCTGTTTTGTTTTAGATTTATGGTGGGTTTCATTGATCTTTTCGATTTAGTTGGCTGGTTGTTGTTGGGTTAGTTAAATGGTGATTATGCAGCTTTATGTTAGGTTCCTTTATTCTATGTTTGTTATGTTTAGTTGTTAAAGTAATTAAATGTTTGTTGTCGTGATTTGGATGTTAGTTAGCCTTAGATGCTAGTGTCACTAAATATATGCAGATTTGGGGTTGCAGTTTAGTTTTACAGGTGCTTGCAATTGAATGTTACCTACATTAAATATTGTGTACCTTTTTATTAGGTGGTTGTATTAACTTCTGTTTTAGGCCTTTTTTTTTTTTTTTTTTTTTTTTTTTTTTTTTTGGATAATAAGTGCTGAGTTAGTTCATTTTTTTTGTTTGCACCTTTTTCTCATCTTGTGTGTTTGTAAAATATCGTCTGCTAATTCTTTTGTTGCTCACCATAACTATTTCAAAAATATTGATAGTTCTACTTTGTTTGGTTTGTTATTGTCTTTGTTATTGGTTTGCGTGTTATTTTTTATAACTATGAACCCAAAAACGATCCCTGACTCTTAAAACATTCACGACCGGGCATGTGAAAACCTGATACGAAACAATGTTGCAAATATACATGGGTTTACTGGATGTGGAATGCGTGAGATCATTGCACCGATTA
Source organism: Chrysanthemum seticuspe (assembly GCA_019973895.1). Classification (NCBI taxonomy): domain Eukaryota; kingdom Viridiplantae; phylum Streptophyta; class Magnoliopsida; order Asterales; family Asteraceae; genus Chrysanthemum; species Chrysanthemum seticuspe. Next base: position 235,831,839 of record BPTQ01000006.1, on the reverse strand, counting down.
TGTCCACATGTCAACCGTATGCGTCTCAGTTTTTGGTTGCACCAAACCATCGTTGTGGCAAAGTTAGGTTGTCTATTTTTTTATTTGTTGTCCATTGAGTTACGCTTATTGTCATGTTTACTCTCAAAATATTCATACCGTTATGTTGCTTTTTTGTTTGTAGATATTGTTGAGGAGCAAGACGTACACATTACAGGCCAACAGATGCCTTTATATTATAGTTGTCATATGGGAGGAGCCTGTGCACCAATGGGTGGTTCTTTGGGAGTAAATTACAACATTGCAAACAATTTGGAACCACATTTGCCACAGACTGCTTTAAAAAACCATGGTGATAGGCCAGTTGATGAAATGCTTGCATCTGTAACCGAAGGTAAAGTCATGGAATATAGTTTAAGGAAACTACATGTTGGTACCTTTTATATATATATATATATATATATATATATATATATATATATATATATATATATATATATATATATATATATATATATATATATATATATTATATATAACAGGAGGCATTTGGCATTAATGCCACCTCAATGCCACCTAAGCATTTTTGTGCCAACTAAGCAATTAATTGTTAATTTTCGTTTTTTTTTTTTTTTTTTTTTTTTTTTTTTTTTTTTTTTTTTTTAATTTTCGGATTTTTTTTAAACAGTTTTGAAAATTGTTTATAAAAAAAGTCCCTTGCAAGGTTTGAACCTTGGTTGTGTTGATAAATAACTTGTGTGTTTACCACTTAGACAACAAGTTATTTTGATAATTATGTTGCATACTATAATATATAAATGGCTATAATTTTATTAGAATCATATAGTAAATAAAATTCTTTGAAATCTGTATTGTTTTAGGAATGTATTTATCTACAAAACATAATTATAAAAATCCCTACAACAAATTATACGGTTCATTAAAATTTTTCTCATAAACCCTAATATCCTTTTTCCCCTTGGTAGTGCCATGATGCAATTGTGTTTATTTATTTTTAGGTATTATGTATACTGAAAGTTCATCATGGAACAGGAGAATTCAATTTCAATTGTCATAAGCAGGTATGCATCTTTTTCTTAAAAGCCTAATGATGAAATTCTATTTATTTTAATTTTATTAGGTATTATGTTTATCAGAAGTTCGTAGCTTCTTCTAAAAACCATAAAGAACTACATGAAGAACATGTATTATCTGCTCATATGGTTGTCATATCAGTACTGCGTTTGAACCGAGGGACTGCAAGGGGTAACTCTCTGCATGAAGAAACTTCATCACGATTTTAGGGTTTTGATGATTTTTAATATGTTTTTGTGCAGGTTGTAATTATAACATCTTTTTGTTGTTCCAAAAGCTTTGATTTTAGAATTTTGGGGTTTTAATGATTTTTAATGATTTTAAGGTTTTATGGTGTCAATGCAACGCCACATTGAGGACAGTCACCCCATGGTACTGCCATAACTAATAGGCGCGGGCGTATCAGTGGTAGATGTAGTTACACAATGACATGACAGTCCTTCAGCAGCATGTTGCTTTCTTTGATCAGAATGGTGATGGAATAAGTCACCCATGGGAGACCTATTCTGGTGAGCTAGCTTTAGTACCTTCAAATTTTAAATGACATGTTCCTTTCAGATTTAAGAGAATTTCTAACAATAGACTGATTATTAAAGTGTCACATTCATGGGATGATTGTTCGTTAGCAACAATCTTCTTAGTATGCTTTTTAGCTATAAACCCGAGTAATTAATCGACCTTTTGATATTTATGTTTAATATTTTACATCATGATGTCTTTCTTCTGTTGCGTCAAGAATGTAAAGTATTTATGTACCGAGTGTAACTATGTAATCCACATACCGTGTAGGAATGCGTCAATTGGGGTTCAACATCGTGATAACCGCGCTGGCTGCTCTTGCTTTCAATTCGGGGTTGAGCTATCCCACCCTCCCGGTACGTTTTTCATTGTCCTTAGATTATAAACTAAGTACATACTACCGACAATATTAGCCGTTATATTAGTTTGATGTGTTTTACATGAATGTTGTAGGGGTGGATTCCATCACCTTTCTTCCCTGTGTACATCTACAAAATACACAAGCTGAAACATGGAAGTGACACTTTGACTTACGATACTGAAGCAAGGTATGTTAATGTTCTCATCTGCCTAAATAAGCTTATATCTGTGTTGCTACTTCTTTCTTTTGACACTGGGGCATTTGAATTTGTAGATACATGCCAGCGAACTTCGAGAACATATTTAGCAAGTATGCTAAAACAGTGCCGGATAAGCTTACACTTGGAGAGATTTGGAACATGACTGAAGGGAATCGAGTAGCATTTGATCCTTTTGGATGGTTAGTTCAAACAATCCCTTGATCAGCTAGAATTTAGATTCTTATTTGCTTGTGGACAACCAGACATTACAAAAATCCAATGATTGCTTTTTGTTGAGTTTAAGTTAGTGTGTTGGATCCGAATTCTGTTAGCATCAGATTGTGATGTTACCGAGTATTTTGTATTTTTAGATTTACTGGTTATTAGTTTCTTGCTAGCAAGTTGATGTATCTAATCCTAAGGTGTTAATCTAAGTGTCTCTCTATGTTTGTCATTTTCGTTTAGAATGATATTTGTGCATAAACAGTTCTCAAAACTCTTACTTTACAGACGACACTGCAATGAAGGAGATCACATGTGATTGCTTCCAAAACAGTCAAGAAATATTGACCAAAGGTTTTAGTCAACAAAAGTCAACTATTATGGACTCAATACAATTTTCCTTGGAATTTAGTGGATTCCCAGGTCGTTAAGTCCCACGGAGGTTGAATGGTGTGTGAAAACGTTCAGAAGTAGAATGATCACTAAGGATAATGATCTGTAAGGATTTTGGTTGATAATTACACTACTGATTGTTTGGAATTGTATTTGGATACAGAGCTATAAAGCACAACAATCAGATTAAGCAAACGTGTATAGCAAGTAAATAAAAATGTAAATTTAAAAACTACAGGGACTTAAAATGACAAGTTTAAAACTAAAGGGTATAAAATGAAAATTTTAAAACTTTTTAAACTTAAAGAAAATTAAAATCTAAAAAAAAAATATTTTACTAATATTATATTAATTTAATATTAATTAATTAATCAAAACTATTTTAAACTTATTTAAAATTTAGTTTAATTAATCTAAAAAGGATTTATAATACAAAACTAACTAAGAAAATTACAAATTTATTTTCTAAAAATCTAGAACAACTTAAAAGATTTATAAAAATTAAAAACAAATATTTTTGTCTTTTAGCAAAGGTTTTATAAATTAAAAACTTAATTAATAATTTAAATCTAATTAAGCTAATTAAAGGATTAAAATTAGAAAATAAGAAGGGAAAATTATAGGATTAATTTTTATAAGTTCTAATTAAGTTAACAAAGCTAGGAAAAATATAAAAATGGTTTTACTTAATAAAAATTATTTTCCTACTTAATACTTTAATATTAATTAATTATTAAAACTATTATTATTTATTAAAAATACTAGATGACAAAGGAAAAATCTAAGAAAATTCCTAAAAATACTTTAATATGACAGAAACTTAAGAAAAATATAAAAACATATAAGTGCTTAATAATAAGCTAAAAAGAAAATTAAAAAGCTAAATTATATTAAATAAATGCTATCACTATTTTTAAAGTTGATGTTTTTGTGATTTTTATTGTTTAAACCTACTATACTACTGATTATATGCAACTTTTACAAAGACAAACAACTTGAAAATAAGCTCAGAATGAGCTTATAAGCTTAACAGTTTAAGCTTTTGGTTTATTTTGATTTTTAAGCTCAAACAAGCTTGAAATACGCTTCACAGTTGGAACCAAAAGTAAAATAAGATGTAAATAAGCTAAAAGTACTTAAATTAAGCTAAAAGGCACAAAGAAACATACTGATAAGCTTAAGATAAGCTAATAAGCACTTTTACTAAACCTATCAACCAAACAGGCCTGCAAGGATCTTTAAGGTCTGATTAAGCTAGGGGCAAAAGCTCAGAAGACAAAAGCAAGCTTGGATGTAATAAGTTGGCTTATTGAGGTTCCCAAAAAGCCAAGAATATCACACTGGGGCCCACTAATGAGCTTATGAAAGGCTTAAGAAAAAGCTTGTATTACACTGAGTATTCAGTGTTCACATGAAATGGGACAAACAAAAAGCTAGTAGCAGTACTACCAAATAAGCTAGAAAGTGGAAAATAAGCACTGGACTAAAGAGATAGCTAGATGGGCTTTCCAAAAAGCTAAGGGTCAAGCACTGGGTCTCACTAATAAGCTCTGTGTGAGCTTGTGAAATCAAGCAGATAACACCAACTCCCTTTGCACAGGGGAGGTTTTTGGAAAATAGCTTAAAAGAAGCCAAGAAATAAGCAGTTTAACAAGCTAACTACAAATTATGAAAAATACCATGATGAAGATGAGCAAGCTAAATACTAATATCCCAAAAGCATAAAACATGAAACTCAATATTAAATCCTATAGAAAATTATCTAGTTTATTCAAAAACTGACTAAGTGAGAATTTGACTTTTTGTGAAAACCAAATAAGTTGACTTTGATGAACTTTGGATCAATCCTACTCACTGATTATGTTGTAATAAGGTGAATTAAGACTAGATTGATCAATACTAACAACTTATAAACATGATAGCATGATTATGGAATATAGAAATCCAACAGTCAATAAACAAGGTGTGATAACAAGTTATTTTGACTTTCTTTAAATTGAGCACTGGTTTTTATTGTATCTCTGAGTTATTAGATGTTAATATGACATATAACAACAACAAGAAACAACACAAACAACCTCTAACACAAGTAACACAGTAAATCCAAACAACCCTTTAATGAAATTGAATTTGTGATTTCCAAAGGATTTCATAAATTAAGACCATGCAACTGATTCATAAGAACATTTAATGATATAAGAAGCTGATTTAAGCACATAAACACCAATAACAACAACAAAGACCTATAAATTACTATATTGCAATATTTATAGTGAAAAAGTGAAAACTTAAGCAACTAAGAAAATTAATGAACAAGCATGCAATATTAAGCACTAATCTCACTAACATACACCAAACAAGCATAAAAGCACATAGATAAGCAGAGATAAGCAGTTGAACAGTGAATGACCAAAATTAAGAATTTAGCTTACAAATTGCTTCCAAGCTCATAACTGAGAACCAAGGATCAAGACTACTTCCTATAGCTTCCCAAGAAGCATCTAACCCAAGGGCAATCCATAATCAACCCTGCTCCATCTTTCTTTCTTCATCATTTTTGATTTTTTATTTTTTTGATTTATAACTAATTTTTTTGTATTTTTGATTTTTAATTCTAAACTGAGTTTTAAAGTTTCTAATAGCTTACACAGGCTATATAAGGAGCTTATATGAGCTTATGAGTCCATAACATTAACTACTAACAACTTTAAGCTAATATGAGATTTTTGAACTTGAAATTTGCACAAACTGAAAATGAAACTGAAACTTGAAATTGATTATTGATAAAGGTTCACATACACTGAAAACACTTAAACAAAGTACTTGAAAGCTAAATTTTACACTGGAAAACTTAAATTAATTAAAACGACTAAGAAAATTTAAAATTACACTAGATACATTCCACATTGCTTCATCTCTTTCTTTATATTGATCTTTTAGACTCTGTCGACATCTCTGAATGTTTCCCACTTCATTTCAACCATTGGATCCTTCAAATTCATCCAAACCGTGCATTTGGCATTTTTGGCGCCAAAAGTCATTTGAGCAGGTTTTAAGCAATTAATGCACTTTGGGTGTTTGTGGAGGTGGAAGGGAGTGGGTAAACAGCTGGTGTGATGAGGTGGAAAGGTGGTGGTGAAAAACCAGGCAAGGTGGAGAGTGGTTTATGGTTTGGCGGGCTTTGTGAGGTAAGGGATGAACAGTGCATGGGTTTGACTGGTTTTTTACCGGTATTAATAATAGGTGGGGGTTCAAAATGGGGGGTCACGGGTTATTGATAGGGGTTCTTTTGGGTTGGCTGGGTTAATAATACAAAAGGGTCCATTTGGTTTGTAGTTTATCACAAGGACCATTTTTGTAATATTCTGATTTTTGAGGAACTGAAATTGTAACTTTCCCAAACTTATCAAAAGGGCCAAACATGCCAAGTACCAATAATACAAGGACTATAAATGCCATTTTTCATCTTTAAAAGAAAACAAGGACCATTTTTGACACTTTTTAAACTTTAGGGACTAAAGTTGTCATTTTGTAATTTTAAACTTTGAAGGGTTTTTTTTGACAACTTTTGAATCCCATGGACCTTAAATGATATTTTGCTTTATTTTGATTTACCAGGGACTAGTTTTGACAACTTTTGAAACTTGGGGGACTAAAACTGCCAATTATGCAAACTTGATACGTTTTTCACCTGCTTTTGGTATTTTTGCATTTGAAACACATAAAACACTTATTTGTGATATTTTTATCATTTTGATGCTTTGACAGGTGTTTTTGGATGTTTTTGGCAGTCTAAAAGGTACAAAAATGATGAGTATTTGCATACTCATCAACATGTTTGTCTCTGATTAAAGCAATGCAATGGTCTTGAAAAGGTCGCGACTGTTTAGATACGTGGGCATGCTTTCTACACCGATGTCGCATCAGAGGGTGTAGAAGAAGGCCTCAAAAGGTAGTCCAATAAGTACTTTATATTTAATAGCTCATACGACTACTATCATTTCTATAAAATAAAGAGAACCCAGGCATGGGAATTGAAATTCAATTGGTTTATGTCTGCAGTCTATCAGATGGAGGGACTCCACCACGCTTCCTCATCTGTAGTTATTTAGTGGCTATGTGGTTGGGTTTCAGGATGGTGTTGTAGCGTATGTTAAGATGAATTGTTTGACGTAAAAATGGAAATGAATCAGCAGGCTTATGTCAAGGATTTATCGTCAATGGGAGCTTATTGCTTTGGGATAAAGAGCGCATGTGTGTTTGTCTCCTTTTCTCCTTTCCCCTTCTTAACAATCGCTCTTTCATCCTCCTCTCAACTCTTCCTCTCCCTACACTTATAAGACTTTAGGATAATATGTTTTTTAATCAGATTTTTTTTCCTATCTCTTCACTTTTGGTTTTGCATGGTCTTTAGTAGAGTGCTTTGCATGTAAAATAGTTGTTCGTGATGTTATGTTTTGAAATAACAACTAAGACAAAAAGACAGTTTTTCTCTTAAAATCGCGTTATAGTGATGTGATATGGATTAAGTGGTGCCATAATACAGGTAATAGCTTTGCTAAGTAGCATCTTAGTAAATATTTGGTCAGTTTTATAATGGTATTTTTTCCTTCTCTGAATTGCTATGACTCTTGCTAGCTCTAATTTGTCATTCAACTCTCTGCCAACATAAGCTGATTAGAACTATATTCTGCTGTATGAGACTGATAATGCTATTATACAGTTTTTCGCTCCATGATATCTGATATTGTGTTTTGTAGGTGTTCTCTGCATTTGGGTTTATGCATAATATCACAACTTTTGAGAAAACAGCTGGATTCCAGGTACCGAAATTGTGTAGAAAACTTTCTTTGATTTATCAAGTATGGCACTTCTGGAAAGTAGATTCATAATACATTATCTTTTCAGGCTCTGGTGCAAGTTACTGATTCAGAAACTGCTACTTCTGCAAAGGATGCTCTTGATGGAAGGAGTATTCCCAGGTGATTGAATGTAACTATACGATCCATGTTCAAAGCAGTGTCGTAGTCATTGTGCTACTTATCGCATTTACCATAGTATGGAAATATAAACGGTGAGAAATAAAAGGTTTTCAATATCGTTACCTCATCAATCGATAGCCTAATTAATTTATATTATTCTCTGTTGAAAGAAATGGGTAAAATGGAAAAGTGCCTTGGTATTTAAATTAATGAATTGCAGACCCAATTATAAAAGAGGATACTTTTAAGCCAAGGAATCAAGAGTATACACATTCTGAGTTGCAGAGGATTACCAACAACTTCGAGACTGATATTGGAAAAGGTTGATTTGGAACAGTCTTTCGTGGATCTATTGGGAATAACCAAGTTGCTGTGAAGATTCTTTCTAAATCATCAGCTCAAGGGTACAAAGAATTTCAAGCCGAGGTGAGTTGGGTCACTGCAGCTCATATATGTTATTTGAAAAGCATAGTTTGGTCCATTATCCAATCCCGTTGATCCACCTTAATTACCCAAAAAGTAAAAAAAATATGAAATCAGTAACCTTAACCAAGCTGTCCTAAATCTCGCTACAGATGCGTCAAATATTTTGACCAAGTTTCCCAAGTTTTATCTCTTTGAACATGAGGTGGCAGTGAAGATGTTCCTTGATCAGGATTTTTCAGGTGTTGCTTTAGCAAAGTTTAAGAGAGAAGTAAGCAAAGTGTCATGAAAACAGTTAATAAGATTAGCGTTTATTAAGTTATTGAGTAAGTATATAAGAGGTGTTTTGAACTGCATCATTTACCTATAGCTTTTGAGGATTTCTTTAGTCACTGCATGTTTAATTTACAAGAGTCAAAAACCCTTTTTGATAAACCATTTAATATTGCTATTTTATTTTAATGTCAGTATTGAACTAATGATACAAGACACCTACATAATTACTTCTTGCTAAGATAACTGTTATTAACCACACATCCCCTAAAATGTAATGAGGAATATTACAATAGAATGACATAGTAGAAGTATGTCAAGCTAATTATTTATAATTCTTAAAAAAAAAACAATTGTTTTATAATATTGTTTGACAATTCAAAAGAATGTATTTCAGTTAACAAAAAACAACAAACAAATAATTATAAGTCATGCCCGCCCATTGGGCGGGCTTCGAAAACTAGTATATATATATATATATATATATATATATATAGTGTAACTTTATTTTGAGAACCCTGTTAAGTGCGAGAACCGCGAGAACCCCCTTTTTTACTTCTAGTAATACATAATGTACATCATATCAATGCATAATGGCCTTTTTGAAAATACATGTAACTTAATTTGATTTAAAAAATTAAATCAGGGGCAAAATGGGAATTGAATTCTTCTATAAAAAAAATGATTATATACCAAAAACCGTTTCCTCTCTTTTCAGATCTATATTTCTTTCACTTATGATCTCCCTCTCAAGAACCCTAGCAGCCTCTCTTTTTCTTTGTGTCTACTAAAAAAATCCGCCCCTCTTTTGCTTCTGGTATTCAGTCACGGGTAGTATCCCATCGTTTAAAGCCTTCATCACGGTTCGGGTCTTGGTTGTTTTGTGGTCATCTTTCTGGATAGTTGGGTTTCTATGGCTATTGTTGTTTTCCACAATTTGTTTTATGTTTTTTTTAATGATTATGTTTTTGGCTTTAATAGATGAAAAACAAAAAATAATTTTTCAGTATGATAATATTCAATTGTGTTTTTTGGATTTAATAGGTGTACAAACCCGGTTTCGATATGAAAAAGCGATTATAAAGAACAGTTACATATTCAATCACAATTTTCGGAGTGCAACGTCGGTACAACTAGTTGGATAGTAAGGGAAGATTGTTGTTTGGATCTGAAGACGATTGGAAATACCAGGCATAATTTCTTTGATATCTATCTTGTTGGTATGTTATTTATGATAATATATGTTGTTTCTTTATTCTAATATCTTTTCATGCATTTTCTAGATATCAATCTCACGCATTGTATAAAAATAACGATATGTTTTGATTTCTTTATTTGGTCTTGTGCCTGGTACAACTAGCCTGGTTCCTCAAAATAGTTTTTAGATTGTCATTTTGTGAATTTTTGTGAATTGCTATAATTGGTCTAATTTTTGTGAGTTGCTTTTGCTTGTTGCTTTGTGAATTAAAGATTTAAATGATTTATTTATTTTTCTAAGTAGAATTTTTATTTTTTTTAATGGAAAATGGTTTTTATAAATATCATTATGAGCCTTCAATGGCAAGACGTGCTCTTGAGAATGAACGTGATCTGCTGTTAAATGATTTGCCATTTTGATGCATCTGGTAATGAAGATTGTTATTTTATTTTTTCAGTGTATGTTTGTTTTTTGTTTATAAAAAGTTCTTTTTGGATTGTACTTTTTTTAACATCATATGTTCTTGGGTAGAAAATCTTTTATATATTTTATAATTAGATTATTGAGTGTTGTGTCAAACAACAAGATGACAAGTTGTATACAATTTTGATTTATTAGTTATTTATGAATTAAGTTAGGAAATATTTGAACCTTATTTGGTGGTTTCATACGAGTGTGCATATATGTTTGAACCTTATTTGGTGGTTGCATACGGGTGTGCATATATGTTTTATACGTGCATATGTGTTTCAAGGTTAATACAAAATAATGATACATATATGTTTACGTATAAAACATCTTTGAATGGGTTTTGGAAAGATACATATAACTTTACGTATAAAACATATATGTTTTGTGTTTGGATTATATATGTTTTGCATACAAAAAAAATGGTCCCGTGTTTATTTTTGTTTGATAGTTTAAGCTTGTGCATGTGTGTTACGTTATCTTGGTTTTATTTTAAAAATATTTAATCTTGACCATTATTTTTTGTAGGCGTGACAATATGTTCTTTGAAGGAGTGCACATATGTTTTAACGAATTTGATGAGAAACTGGAAGTACATATGTGTTCTTGGAAGGCGTGCATGTATGTTCTTGGAAGACGTGCACACATGTTCGAAAAAATCTGATGAGAAACTTCAAACACATATGTTTTGTGCACATATGTTCTTAGAAGGCGTCCATATGTATATGAAAAATTATACATTTGATTTGCATTTTATTTGATATAAAAATTTGTGTATTATATTATGTTTTAGGTTTGTTATAAATTTAAAGGTTACTACTATAATTTATGTTTTTAGTTTTTATTTAAGAAGTTTATAGAATATACCTCAGAAACATATGTGCAATTACATTTTTAAGTAAAACTCAATTGAAGTTTAAACAATTATACAATAAAAACACATGTAATTTTACATTATTTAAAAGAAACACACATGCAACTTGACTTTCTAGAAACATGCATGTTAAGAAAAAAAAAAAAAAAAAAAAAAATGCTAAGAAACAAAAATAAAATAATAAAAAAAGAAAAAATATTTTTTTTTAAATAATGAGATATTTAAAAACGAGATTGACTAAAAAAATATAGAAATTATCTTTTACTATAATACCCTTTATATTAAATAATAATCTTTAATATTTAAAAAAATCTCATTGTTCTAGAGGAGTTCTCGCAGTTCTCGCACTTAACAGGGTTCTGAAAATAAAGCCCCCATATATATATATATATATATATATATATATATATATATATATATATATATATATATATATATATATATATATATATATATATATATATATATATATATATATATATATATACTAGTTTTCGAAGCCCGCCCAATGGGCGGGCATGACTTATAATTATTTGTTTATTGTTTTTTGTTAACTGAAATACATTTTTTAGAATTGTCAAACAATATTATAAAACAATTGTTTCTTTGGTTTTTAGTTGTTGGTTTTAGTTTTTTTTTGTTAGAATTATAAATAATTGTATGGTTTGCGTGGATGTAAATTATAAAAACATACAAACTATAAGTAACTAAGTTTAGTGTAATACATATAAAAGATAATGAAACAATTAAATAATATAAGTATGTCGACTTTTGTAGAAACAAACCAATCTGGGACAATGTTTGGCCTTAACTTTTATTAATCGTCATAGTGAAATAAAAAAATGGATGATCATTTTATTCATATACAAAATAAAATTTCTTTGTACACAACATTTGTTGCGAAGTTCGTGTATTAATAGTCTTTGTCACAACAAAGAATCTTAAAACCTTTTTTCGTTTTAACTCTTGAAAGACCAACATGAAGTTGTCCGGTCTTTATACCCAACTTGTTTGATGATTTATTAAACTATGCATTTAAATATGTCACCCATATGACAAATGTCTTACAAATTATAAAGAGAATCATGAACACAATATTAATAAGGAAAACATAATTAAAAGGCAAAATAACACGTAATAATATATATATATATATATATATATATATATATATATATATATATATATATATATATATATATATATATATATATATATATATATATATATATATATATATATATATATATATATATATGACCGAGTATTACTTGCATTCCAGATGACCTATGCGGATTCTCTTCATCTAGTCAACTGTTAGCACCACTGCACGCACGGGGTTTGTCCTATACTTTTAATTATGTATTATTATTGATTAAAATACAAATGTGTCCTAAATGGTTTTATTTGTTGGAGTAAATGTAAGAAATCTAAAATCTTATATATTTAAGTTTTTATTTATTTAAGCCAAATGTCATGCCATAATATATTTTTAGTTGTATTATAATTGGTATATAAGACTATCGGAATATTTTTGTTAGAAAGCACAAACTAAGAATTAAATGGTTGTTCATATTATAATGTATACTATTGACTTGAGTATCAATGTGATCTTACATCAAGTCCAACCTGTTGTACACAAAAGCTCATGATTGTTATTTGATAGGCCTTCTCCTTTATTGGTTTAAGGTTTACAATGGAAAATTAGTACGTATAATTTATTGTTATAAGAAAATGCTACCATCAACAACAATCACAATAATCTCGTAATGAGTTACTATATTCAAGGGTTAACTAAACGATTTTATTATATCAACGTCCGGATATAATTCTATCATATATGTTTCAGTTCATTTATATATACAGAAGATACATATCAATTTTTCAACGGGAATAGGGACAAAATGATCTCAAAGATAACAAAGGCCAATGCACTTATCAAACAACTACGTGACTCGTAAATTAAGATGAGTTGTTTATAGGCTAAAATTCTATATATTCTAAATTGACATATGATTTTTTTATGAGCCCATTTGCAACAAAACCAAAAGAAGCTCTTGTTGCATCTACTACTTGTAGATGGTGAATGCATAACTCTTCTTATATATTCCTACGTCAAGAACCAATCCCACCTATTTTACATGACATGATACTAAATGAATAATTACATGCTCCAAAGCCACAAGAAATCATGAAAATATAACAAAGTGCCATGGCATATACAATTTAATGTACAAAACAAACCTTGTTTTGGTGCATAGGATGTAGTGCCCATAAGCCTTCAGCAAATACAAAACATTAGGCATACATATATGTACCTTGACAATATTTGTTTTTTTGCCTTCCCATTGTGAGTTAGAGAGTTTATCTTCCTTCGCCTTACAAACCCTGTCGAACACCAAACAAATGCAAGTATTCATATCAGATGCGTAATCAAATGATTTTTTTCCATGACTTTAAATCATTCAGACCTATCATTCATTCAACATTGGGGGTGTTTAAGTAGACTTAATGTATAATAAAGTAGATGTGCTAAAAGCTTAACTTTTATGCAAATTGAAAACAAACCTCATTAGTAGTGAACATGACTAAAAAACATGAAGTTTTTATAATAATAAAGTATTTTTAATTATAATCCAACTTGTAAAAATATTAATTAAGTTTAAGTTTCTATAATGTATAATAATATTCAAGTAACAAAAAAAATGTTTGTAGCTCTCGTCGATAGCTCATGAAGTTCTTTGTTTCTTTGTAAGTTTATTGTGTTCATCTTGTACACTTTTTAAGATCTTAACAAAATTGATAATACACATCTACTTCATGATCTTTGTCACTAAACCAAGTTGTTTATTGTCGTTAAATAGAATGGTAGTTCTTATGCTAATCTAGAAAAAACACTAAGGCTCATCCATAAACTGATTTCATACTTAAAAAACTATCCGAACATTGTACAAAACCCAATAAATGATTCGAGTCATACACTTGAACTCCACAAACAAACTTAACTGTAATAAGCGTATAAAATTCTAAATAAATTCAATATAAATTAAAGGGTTTTGACATCGTTAAATAGAATGGTAGTTCTTATGCTAATCTAGAAAAAACACTAAGGCTCATCCATAAACTGATTTCATACTTAAAAAACTATCCAAACATTGTACAAAACCCAATAAATGATTCGAGTCATACACTTGAACTCCACAAACAAACTTAACTGTAATAAGCGTATAAAATTCTAAATAAATTCAATATAAATTAAAGGGTTTTGACATCATTTATAGCGTGACACGTCATCAAAATGTATAGATTGGAACACTTTATGAACGCTCATTACATTTATTCAACTTTTTTAGAGTTCACGTACCAAATCGGTACATTAAAAAAAGTTCATAACTATTTAATATCAAAGTTAACATACGTCAAGTCATGTAATATATTAACTAACTGTAAGTAAAAATATTCTTTATCACTAAATAAGTTTAGACTTTTTTAAGAACCCTTGCTTTAAGTTCCTTTGAACCGTTATAAATTTGTCATTATGGCTTTTCCTACATTAATACCATGAACTTGTCCCTTGAACTCATACTGTCTAGCATGTATAGTTTAAGTTGACATTTTCAATTCTTTCCCAATAACACCTCCAACAACATGTCCTTTTCCCAAAGAAAGTGAAAAACCTGCATAGTCAGGAATAAATAAGAAAGATACATTAGAGCTGGAAATTTTGTTTAGGAGTTGCTGCAACAAAAATGATTATAATTACAAACTATTTAGGGTCGTTTTTCATGTAATGCCTTAAATGTGTTGAATTGGAAGAATAAAGAAGAATCAACAGTGGGATTAGTTGATACTTGTGTGAGTTTCAGTGAGTCAAATGGGAGCGGAAAAGAATGTAGTAATGACCCTTGTTAAAAAATGACCCGTTGCAACCCATTACATGACCCGCCTATCTTCCCGCATCTACCTTTCATGAATTATTCACAATTAAAAAGCATGTATTCTTTGTACCGTATTTCGTCTCAAGGAATGGCTTCATCAATGCAGACATGATCATCTATGGCATTGAGACAGAAAAGTGGGACTGATACGGGCACTGCTTGCCCATAAATGAAATGCATCAATTGTCTAAAAGAATGACACGCCGTGGTCATTGGTAAATGAGTGTAAAAAAGATTAATATAAAAGAGATAGTGCTGAGCAAATATATAGAGATAAAGGAGGGTAGGCGTGTTACCTCAAAATTTCCAACAATTCGAGCAACGTAATTATTGAAGTCTCGAATTGAACGTGACTGCATGTAGATTGCAGATTAGTAACAAACACTATTTTATGATAGCAAAAGATGACTCGCAGTAGAGATGGCAAGTTTGACCCATCTATATACAAACTAATACCAAAGAACTATCCATTTTGACCCGAACCCACTACCCTACCCACCTAACCCGTTCATTTTGCTACCTCTACGGCATAGTCTGATAAGTAAGAACAAATACAAATATCAACACAAACCTCTTAGATTCAACTAAATTCGTGATTAGCTTCAACTTTCCGGCTTTAGAAAACCTACAAAAAACCCCATAAAAAACAATCAAGACTTGATTTTTTTTCATCAAGAATCAATCTTTTTACTTATTGAATTCATGGTTCTCAAGTTTGTACTTGGTTGCGCCATTTACCATTTTATCAATACCTTACCTCAAAATTAACAATTAGAATACAAAATATGTTAATTTGATTTCCTACATCTGGTTTTTTTTCAGTCTTTGCAAACACTTGGAGTAATTTCAGTGGACAACTTTTGAATAATCTTCCCTTTTAATGCAGTCATCTCATTATAGGGCAACCCCATGACAACAGGAAGGGCTAAGTTTTCACTGATATTGTATAAATCACTAAATGAATGCTTGCAACCAAATTTAAGCTAAGTCTACCATGAATCCATATTGCTTCTCTTTTACAGCTCCAATATTAAGTTTACATAGAAAATATGGTAATGAGTTGGATATATTTTATAAATATTATAGAGATTTAAAGGTTCCAGATAGACTTCCAAAATTTTAACCACAAAAACTTATGTAAAAAACTTGCATATAATGTATTCTAAGATATTTGGGTTGTAGTTTTATGTAGGTGATAAAACTAACCTCCCTATCAACTAACATGTAGCTGTATCATTGTTAGGTTAGGCGTGTAGTTGGTCGTCCAATTTCGATAGACCCTAACCTCAATAGGGTCTGCATTGTCCCAAGGTTTGAGCTGGTGCAACTTCTTTGACATTTTCCTGAAATTTGATAAAACATTTGGTAGTCACCATTCAGTAAGATTTAAGAATAATAATAAAACTATCCATAAATATAAATATCGTTACCATATATGTGCATTGGACAAAGAGAGCTACTAAATGATACAGGAACTGAAAACTGAAACACACATACAAACCTTCATATTATATAAAAGATTTTCGTCTCAAACACATATACTATCAAAACCACAAAACGATTGACACAATGAAAATTACCTAATTTCGGAGCTGATACCAGCTTTCCAATCTTGTTTATAGCATAATGTTCTTCCTCTAACATCATTTGCAATTCCTCTGAATGGAGATTTTATATGCTCCATTCCTGAAATTATATAGATGCAACTAAACGTAAAAACTCCCAATCTCCATGAACTACTTAGGATGTTTTTGTCCATAAGGGATTAGAAAAGTAATAAGTATATCAGTTAAACCCTAAATCCCAAACCCTATTTTTTTTCCCCAACCTGAAACAAAATTAACAGAAGAGATACCAATACCATTAGCATTATTAATATTAGTATTATAATTAGGAATAGGATTTGATTTATAACGCTGAACTGGAGCAGGTGTCTTAATCTTCTGTGCTGATAAAGCTGCATAATCTTTACAAAAAAATATATTACCTCCCGGAAGAGAATCAATACTATCGAAAACTAGCCAACTTAGCATTTGACACCATCTCATTAATCTCACCAACAGAAGGAACATTCCTATGGTTACTTCTACGTGATGGAGGTGTTCTGCTTATTTTGTCTCTAAGTTTCACACGTTGATCCAATTTCATACGTTGATCTTTATCCCTTGGTCTTAACCTAGGTGCTGACAACGTTCTATTGTAATCAGGCTTCTTAGTCTCACGATAACTTTCATTATTGGAATTTCTAGCTTTGAAAGGCGAAACATGCCTCCTACGTTCAGATATAGAGAACGGACTAATATTTCTCCCCGGTGGAAGAGGAAGTGGGCCCAGAGTTGGTGACTTGGGATTCCCATCATCTCTGCGGGTAAAAAGGTCAAATAAGTCTGCATTAGTTATTTACTATGTTGTTTTACATTTTTACCACAGTAATAAATTGCAAGTATAGAGCAGATATTATAGAGCAGTATGCTCATTAAAAGGACGCAGAATATTTTGCTAAAGAAAACAAAATATAACACTTATATCACATAAGAAACATAAACGTATATCCAAACACCCCGCCAAAAAGAATTATTTTTTTTTGTAAAAGGTTCCCTTTTTGCTTTCCAATATGCATCAATAAGAGTATTATATGTAACTGTATTTGGCTTAACACCTTGTGAGACCATCTCAGAAAGTAAGAATTGCACCTTGTCAAACTTCTTAGTTGAATCTAAAACATTCTCGTAAAATTTTCAGGAAGTTTTGTCAAATCCTTTAGTTTAACTCATAATAATTGCCATAATAGCTAGTGACCTTTATTAAATGAAACATAAGTGACATTCCATTCTTGTCTCTCAGTTTTAAACCTAACAAAGGACAAAATATAAAGGAAGGAGAATGTCAATATAACCATAGCTCAACCAATATTACAAATAGAAAAGAATACCATTAACCATAAGCTATCTCACTGCCAAATTTAAAATCAAGGGTAAGAAAAGTACCTCATATAATTTTAAGTCGAGCTCATAATCAAGGCTTTCAATCGCTGTATCATTTAAGTTAGTCCACCTGCCACTTGAAGAAATATAAAACAACTTCAACCTAGCCGACCTATATTAATATAATATCGAAGTAACCATTGTCTTAAAATGTTTACCTTAAGAAACACAAATACATCACAAAATTTTAGTTGCATAAAAAGGAAGATTGATATATGATGACTTGATAAAAGCAACCTTCATGCCTATATAAACCGTATTAGTATCTGACATGGCCATATAAAATTGGCAAGCATAAATATTACCCATTATAGACCTGGAACCTTTATCCTACTATACAGATTATAAGAAAATTCTTGGTCATACCTTGTCGCCAAAGACACTGATAATCGAAGAAAAGGGGGTCCTGACTCTGATCCAGGACAGGGCCATACGACTACTTTTTGTAGCCCGAGCATTGCAGCAGGTGCTATTGTATTAGGGTGACCATGGTCCATGAAGGTACTTCTTAATTCACGCAAATGTATGTCATACCAAAGAATATACAATTTCCGCTAACTTCATTGCTTGTGTGATTTCATTACGATCATTTTTAAGAAAATGCAATACATAAATAGTAAACATAAGTGATAAATATTCATAATGTAAAGAATATGTAATAATCAAGACAGCTAAATATAATCAGAGGACTCCCTACAGTCAACTATATGTCCCTATCAGCTCAGACTATGAAGGTATTGGAATCACAACTACGTCCCTAATTTGTTTTTATAATTTTGATCTACCGCTTCATAATTGACGGGTCCAAAGGCATAAGAAGTGGTGGCTGTTGATTTATGTTGTGACTATATGGTACTGTATATGGCTGCGTGGGTGGCATTGGCAGCTGATGTGGAGGAGATGAGGGTGGTGGTGGTTGGTCATGCTGAGATGGCAAAGGTGTAACTCGTTGGTTGTTTTCGATCTTGGTTCTTTTCTGCAGAGGATGATAATTTGAGGGCGACTCTTTACGTGAATTGCCGATAACGCCCTCGGATGCTAGGGATGAGAGGACATAAGTGAGCACCTCGGCTGAGGATGTTGATGCTGTTAGTTTTGCTGCAACTGCAGCTGTTGTTACTTACCTGAAGATAAGTACTAAAAACCAAATGACCACCAAGATAGCTTTAATAAAAATGCTTATTCTCATAACCAAATGACCACCAAGATTGCAACTAAAACTCTAAAAGATTCTGCTGTCTACCCACTTTAGATATAATAAACTTAAATTGAACAAAATTCTAACTTATAGCAACAAAAGAGTAATTCCTCACCTTCACCACCAGCAAAATGGCAAAAATGACCACCCATGATATGCCATAAACCTGTCATCCATGGAAAAAGAAACCTTTAGCATCAACATCAAGATGAGGTGGTATACCACACAGAAAAAAACTTCACAAAACACATACCAGGACACTCTTCTGATGCTTCGTCACGAGGTACATATTTTCTAAAATTTGATTCAATATAACACTATGTAAAGAAACGTATTCATGCAAGTCTATACATCTGAAGATATATTGGACAATATCATAAAAGAAAGAAAATAAAAGATGAACATGGCTCAATTCATACTAAGTCTGGCTGTAAAAAGTAAAGCACAAAGTGTTCAAAGCATAAAAACGAACTCGTCATACAGAAGCGCAGAAAACACTAACCGCGCAAACTACTCCTTGGATGAACGGATACATAAGACAAATTGTATTAATTCTTACTCACCTCTTTGGTCAAGACGACATGTTTCACCCTTTCACTGTAGTCTTTTGCACTTGTAAATTGATTTGCTTGTGTAGCTTCCTCGTCTAGATCGTCTTTTTGATTACAAACTTATTAACATCCAGAGCTATAATCAATTTGTATGCTTACGTACAATAATAAACGTACCATTAGGGTTTTGAGGAAAAGAGGTGTATTTTTTTTCCTGTATGTGATTAGTCAAAAGGCACCCACCATTGCTGTTATTGTGGTGTCCATTATTGTATCATGCATGGTACCTATAAACATAAACATGAAACTACTGTTTGTGAACATAAACATAAACTATAATGTATTGTTTGAACCTGTAAACAATGATATTAGAGTTTTGGAAAAAAAAAATAGTGGAACCAATGATACTAGGGTTTTGTAAAAAAAATATATAATGAATGAATTAAGAAAAATATATATTTAAAGAAAATATATGTATAATAAGTTTTTAAAGAGATAATTACTTAATATAATTTTTGTAGATAAATTGTATTTAGTATAAGATTCCAATAAAATTATAGCCATTTATAGATTATAATATGCAACATAATTATCAAAATAACTTGTTGCCTAAGTGGTAAACACACAAGTTATTTATCAAAACAACCAAGGTTCAATCCTTGCAAGGCACCTTTTTTATAAACAATTTTCAAAAACATTGCATAAAAATCAGAAATTTATAAAAATAAAATCCGAAATTTATAAAAATAATTATTAAAATTCAGGAAAAATCCGAAATTTATATAAAAAAAATATTAAAAATTAAAAATTTACAATTAGTGCTTAGGTGGATAAAAATATTGCTTAGTTGGACAACAAATGCTTATGTGGCATGAAATTTGATTATTTGGTTGAGGTGGCATTGAGGTGTCATTAATGCCAAATGCCTCCTGTTATATATATATATATATATATATATATATATATATATATATATATATATATATATATATATATATATATATATATATATATATATATATATATATATATATATATATATATATATATATAAGTTGTTTGCGTGCAAAGTTGAATACAAATTTTCCCAGTGTTTTGGTCGCCACTGTAACACTCTCAGTTTTTAATAGCAGCGGAAGCTAATCGAGGATATTACTTATTCGCACAAAGTACACATTACAGAAAACGACTCTAAATGAGACGTTTTAAAATACATTATCATTCGAATTTATTCATAATATCATATTAGAGGTCTCATAATGTACATAATAAGTTTAAAAGTTTTTTGAATGATAATATGCATAGTCTTCAAAATGCCTATTCCGTGTGCCTTCATTCGCGTGCCAGACATATCTTACGGACCTGAGATAAAACATGTCGAAAAATCAACACAATGGTTGAGTGAATTCATAGTTTTAAAAACAGTAGTGGACAATAGTTTGTAGTATAATTGCAATGTGTACAATTATCATCTTGATAGTTATTATTGCTCTAAGCTTATGGAACTCACGACTGACTGTTGTATATATATCACCGGACGATATATATATATATATATATATATATATATATATATATATATATATATATATATATATATATATATATATATATATATATATATATATATATATATACATTATATATAAGAGGAGGCATGACACATAAAATGCCACTTGACATCCCATAATGCCATGTCATATTTCCATGTCATCATTCTATTTTTTAAATGACATGTGGCGTTTTAATATATGTACATTTTTTTTTTTAAATTTTAAAATTCGTTTTTTTTTGTTAAATTCGTTTTTGTTTTTGTTATTTTTTAATTTTAAAATTCTTTTATTAAAAAGAAGACATTTGTTGGAGTTGAACTTGGGTCATTCATGATTTTTGTAAACAACTTACCACTAGAATAAGTTGTTTTTTGATTTATATCTTTCAAATCAATACAAATAAGGAGATGATAAAAAAAATCCTGCAATTTGTATTTTAGGAATATATATTGTGAAGATAACAATTAAAAAAAATTATGATATATATTACTTACAAGATAATTATACCATATATATTTTTAACCTATTTTTGTGTGTATAAATACACCCTTTTATGTTATTCGTAAAAATACTAATCCCTAATTTGTTTTATCGACTTTTGAGTTTAACAGTAATTGAGTTTAACATATTGAACCTTATTGTATCTACGTTTGATTCATCGGTTTGCATAATAATATGTATTATAATATTAACTATAATTGAAGAACTACGTATTAATCTCATAGTTGTTCAAATATTATACTAATAGATGTGTTATGTGTTGTTATTTATTGTGAGACAAAAGTAAAAAACTTCATGTGCTATATTGGAATTCAAGAGTTGCTATTTCACTGCTAAAAGGTTGTGGTTGGAACAGTTGCCGTTCTAGGACAATTAGGTATTGTGTTTCTAAGGATGTGTATAATGAGTGCTTAAAGCTAATTCCTCACAAGAAGTTCTCTTTTGCAAAAGTATGGTTATTGACTGCCCAGTTTGAAATCAGGCAGTTAAATCTCTCGGGTGTACATGCAATTCTTGGAATGCAATTGGGATTGCTCCTAAAGATAAGGTATAGATTGAAATTTTAAGTTATTAAGCATTTTGCTGATTTTTATAGTATGCTCTTGGTCTGACCACTAAAAATCACAGTTTTTCAAGAAGTATATTGAGATTGAGCTGCAGCTTGGTAACATGGACCGTTGTCGGAAGCTATACGAAAAGTATTTGGAGTGGTCACCTGAGAATTGCTACGCATGGAGCAAGTATGCTGAGTTGGAAAGATCTTTAATGGAGACTGAGCGTGACCGAGCCATTTTTGAGCTTGCAATTGCACAACCTGTACTAGACATGGCAGAATTATTGTGGAAGGTAAATACTTCTTTTTATAACCTTAGTTGTATGGTAAGTTCTTATATCTGAATACAGTAGTGAGAGTTTCAGATTTTGCATCTATGTTTCTATTGCAGCCTGTATAAATGAGCACACCATACTTTATTGTAACTTTGTTGTTAGACCATTATGATTTTTTGCTTCTATGTTTCCAACAGCTACAGTTCTGCGAATGGGGAGATCAGATGGCTTTGCAGTAAGGTCTGTGGCCAGAGGTATTGTCAACTGGATATGGGTATGCAAAGGATCAAGTTCTATTATGAAATGGTTACCACAAGGACACAACTGATAAATGAAGTAATTCCATAAGGGCACTGGTATGTTCTTAAGCTTTTTTCAAGCTCATCAACCCAGATCAACATCGAATAAGATCGACTATATATGCAACTTGATCATGCAGATGAGGTAATAATCTTATAAATCCTATATATACTAATGTCATAGGCTACAAATATACTTTACATAATGTATTTGATATTCGATGTAGATGTCAAATATGATATTTGACTTTCTTAGTTCAATGTTGTAAAATTCAAATGGATATAATTCTTTAACAAGGTCCATATCAAGTTTGAACCAAGTGATTTTGTTTCCCTTAAAGCCAATATATGCCTCTGGCTCTAAATCATGTAAAAGAATTTGCCAGTTTAAGACAATTTTAGTATTTTATACTTGAATTTTGGAAGAATAATATTGGCTAATTTGAAGTTTGGCCATCTCGCTTGTAATTTAACCCTTTTACACAAGTAAGGCCACCTTTGCTTTCGTTATGGTTATCATGAGGTTTGCGGAGTTTACTACAAAGATGGGATTAGTCATACAAGAGGACCTTGTGAATGTCTACAGCTTAAGACCGCTTCTGGCACCGAAAACATTGTATACTGTTGTTTGGGCTGAAAACACGGATGAGTAGGTCCCGATTCGTGCAAGTTTCTAGAATGGAGCGTTAAAATCAATTATCACTTGCCTTTTTTAAATTTGTTCTTGAGGCTCGGTGTGAGATAAGAACGCACTTTTTTATGTCTAAATTTGTGACTTTGTTTAGCTTTACAACCTACTTAAAGCATCAGTATTTATACTGTTGTTTCATGTATGAAACCAAGGACCATGTTGGAGTCTACTGTGAGAATCTAAGTCAAGTTGTGGACTAATCTTGAAAGTGATTGTCCTTTTCGTTAACTATTTATTAAAGGAAACTATTATGTAGTTGCCAATATGCTTGAAAATCTTAGTTGGTCTAATTGTTCATCTGAGAATCAAGAAAGGCATAAGTTATCTTATGTGGTCTAACAACTATGTGACGGGAGGAAGGAGGATGGGCAGTTGAGCAAGTTAATTCAAACCCATTGCATTGTTCTTTGGACCTTAAAGTCAATATCAATCCACACAACTACTGTAAGCTTCTGTTTTAAATCAATGCTTACTATTTGTTCTATTAGTTTACTTGGAGTTCATATATTAGCATTTGAGTTGAGTTTGAGTACACGATCATGTTTCTGACCTTGATAATCTTTCTGGCCTTACTATCTGCTTTTACACGCCCATCATATATCATATCATGTATGTGCTCAATAAAGTTTCAAACAACTTTGTTCTGGATCTCTTATAGGACCAAGAATCTTTAGGTTCCAGGGGATAATTGGTACAACAATTACAACATTATTATTAAACAATTTCTGCTACTGTTTTATGATATGGTTTTGATTTTCAGTAGTCTAAATTAATTTCTAGGAAGGATGACACCTGGGTTTGGCGTTGATTGGTAAGTGTGTGGATTTGGTGCCTGCAAGGAAGGTTTTTGATAAAATGGGTTGGAAAAACATTCAATGCTATGATTACACGATAAGTAACGAACATACTTCCTTTTTTCATATCAAATTTTTTTGTTTCGTGGCTTAAGGTGGGAAACCAAACTGCTATAATCAGAATTAAAGAATTCATGTTTTCTTACAATCATATTACATACCTTAAGTATTATACACATGAAATAAAAAATAACCATGATTTTAATAGGAAATAGAATTAAGAAATAGAAATAAATTACGAAATTTGATGGAATCCATCAAGAACAGAACCAAAAATCTTACCTCTACAAGAAGTGATTCGGGCCAGTTTGGATCAGTTGAAGATAAAAGCAGCCTTCTTTTCATGAGATCCTATATGTGCTCAGTTATTCAAAGGCGGATACGAATTCATATCGCTAATCAGCAGTTGACTGTTTATTCTGACATTCCGTAATGAATTGATGGTTTAGTTGTTACTTTTATTCCTACAGATCACAGAGATAATTGAAGGTTTGGTTGTAACTGACTTCTACATTATGGTTGGTGAGGCAAAAGAGATGTTAGATCACCTACAAAGCGTCTTGTCAAACGAACCTGGTACCGTAAAAAATGGGCAATATATCATTGAACTTCCACATCAGGTACGTTCTTTATTTTCGTCCGCTTTTCACTAACCACATAAAACACTTTCAAAAAGTTATGGATTTTCATTTGTATGTATTTTTTATTGATTATTTGTTCTGCTATATTTCGTTTTCAAGTTTTAAGGTTGACATATATATGTTAACTGACCCTCCATGGTATTTTTCTTTTTCTTTTCACTTTATACCCTTTTTTTTATTTTTAGAAAGGGTATTAATTTCTTTTCACAATGAGACCAGATGGGTGAACCAAGGAACGCCTCCTGGTACAGATGTTGTAGGCATTGCTGATGCTGCTTCAATGAGCCCACAAATCATATTCACTATAAGGTCACCTTTCATTTCCCTTTCACTTACAATGCACCTAATCTTGAACCCGCGATGGTCATTTTAATGATTAGTACATCAACTATAACACGTTTGAGTTGATAATAGAGGCGCACCCACTGGATTTTCTTTCACTCTTGCAGTTATAATTTAGTGTATGGTTTTATTGCATATGGAGATTGGTATAGCTTTATTGGATGTATTGCTAATATTGTGCTAAACGGACCTAGGGGGTGTTTGGATTTATCTCAACAAAATATCTTTGGTTATTACATACATTCCTATATTTATTTTTCGCTAACAATATTTTTTAACTCTTTTAGAGAAAGGATACTGAACTGGCTCTTCCACATATAGGAGATACCGAGAAGATGAAAGAGTCTGGCTATATAATTCTTCAAGAAGCTCCTAAACACAGTTGGTTGATGAGGGGGTTAGACGCTGCACCAAACCGTTATGATGTAAGACCTGGCCGACATTGGGATGGTGTGGATCGTAGTAATTAGTACCAACTCAATCTAATGTCATCTTAAGTAAGACTTATCATTGCTATCTGTTTAGTGTTCCTTTAAACGCAAATAAGCAGATTCAAACATTTGGATGGAAAAAAACAACTTAGGATTAACGTGGGCTGAAATAAGAACTTCTCTATAAGCATCATTAAAAGTGTGTATTTCAAACAGCATTAGGAACCATAAGCTGGGAAAAAAATAAATACCAAACACCCCTTCCTCTCATAAAGCATAATCATCAGAAAAGTGTTTCACGGGGGCTTCGGAATCTTTAGGTAATTTATTGATCCTTATATTTGTAGTTCAAAGTTTTCTAGGCATATCTATTCTAGAAGCCATTATAAATTAAGGGTTGTTTGGATGGATGAATTGAAAGGGATTATGCACTAAATAAACAGGCAGAATCATATATACATGTGCAACGCAAAGTGGTGATGTGAGTTGTGAAAATCACGTTTGATGGACGAGTGTTTGAAAATCATGATTATTTTAGGGGATAGGATACAAGTATTTAAGTAAGTTTAATAGTATATTTGTTATATGATAATCAATGTTGTTCCAGCTTATCAAATTCATTATTTACTGGTGTTTGGTACTATAAACTATGTACTTTGTTGGTTAGAAATAACACCAACACAATTCCAAACACCCTTTTAACTTATAATTTTTTATGTACTTATAATCTTTGACGAGCGGTCCACGAAAATTTGTATGTTTAAGGAAAAAAAAAGTTCTTTAAGCACAACTTCTTATGAATAAAAAATAAACCACAAATTTTTATGTAATTTACCGGGTATTCTATTTGTAATGACGTAAAATCTACTGTTGGTGACTCATTATGCAAAAATAAACCACAAATTGTGTTGCAAATGCATTTATACCCCAGTTAAGAGTATAAACTTCATCAGGAAAAAGAGAGTAAGGCATTTAACGGATGTTTTTTGATAACTTTAGTTACACAACTCCTCATATCGTAATATAAATAATAGAGGATAGTCGCAAGGTCAAAGTCAGAGGACAAAAGGCTGGCTATACTAGATATCAGATGGTAAGCACTTATTGTGAAAGTTTCGATTAATTTTAGAAAATTGATAAATACTCTTATTAGGAATGTAAATTTGCCCCATCAATCCGAACCTTTTGACACCCCTACTGGTGGCCATGGTTAGTCTGAGTGGTTATGTTTTTCAACAGGTGCCACAACACTTGGATACCCTGTCGTTCGTATATTAACATATTTGATAAAATGTCTGGTGTAGACCACCAGTTAGTCTTGAATTACCAAAAGCACTCATCCTTGAAACTAAAGTTGTTGCTTTTTGGCGTGTTCCGATTAATGATGCTTAGTTTGCAGCAAATTAACAAGCACATGCTTCAGAACTTAGATCTCTCCTCGAAATTTCATTTCTTCAAAGAATATTGTTTTGTAACGCTTTCCCAACCTCTCTGTTGGGGTTTTTCATGTAGGATGCCTCGCTCTCAGTTTTGTTTAATAGAACTTTTTTGGCATTTTCACAAAAATGGTGGTTAGCTTGCAACATATTACAACCGCGTGATTTAAAACTTAGATTTTCCATAAAATTACAGTAACCTTTTACAAGCCTCCCAGTTTTGTAGGTCCAATACATTGATGACTATCTCTTTGCACCTACATTGAACGTTCTATCTTACTTGTAAAATAAACCTACCACACGTAATGAACCACATGGATATACTGCTGGAAAGTTTGGGATTTATTTCATTTTCGTATACCTTTAATCAATGTTAATCTCATTGATATGTAAACTGATGTTCATTTCGTACATCAATGTTCTTTAGGATAAATATGCTCATTGGAGAGTTGCAAGTTAGAGAAGTCTCCTTGAGGTCATGGAAGCGTTCATATCAGCTAAGCCTCCTCTTGGTGTTTTTTGTTTTCGTTGCCCATGCTTGCAGCCTATACTATTCAATTTCTTCTTCCTTAAAGTAAGTGCAATGAGTTGGTCTTGGTTTGCAACAACTACTTTGGCAAATATAAATAGTTTTTAAAGGACATATGAAATTAATATGGGTTTGATAATTTAGGTTTGCGCCAAATAAAGTTCATGTAACTTGTGCATTGGCGTATGAGCAAACATATTCAGGCCACGTTGACAAGGGAGTCTGTTCAGCATGGAAGAAGGTACTAGCTCATTTCTTTACTGGTGGCCGAATATAGCTCGATTGTATTTGATGGTTTATTTTCATAATGTTGTACCTATGACAGAAATCCAGGATTAAAGTTGGGCCTCAATTTCTGTTAGAACATCCAATTTCAAACTTCCTAATGATCCTAAGGTCTCAATCATAATGATTGGACCATGCACTAGAATGACTCCATTTAGAGGTCTCCTTCAGGAAACACATTTTAATGTATTTTACTTAAATTAAATTTTTATAATTTTTATCTACAATTAATTAATTTTTCTAATTCATACACTCTCGGTATAAGTTGTTACTGAATATATACAACATCTCCATTAAAATATTGACTTGGTTTAACATAAATCCAAACATCCTTTAAACTAAAGATAAATCCAAACAACCTCTAAGTAATCAAAACCACATGATAGCTGCTAATGTGTATCTAATAAGCACTTATCCCCGTTCCAAAAACAAGCACTTCATTCATAATCAAATAGGACACATTGTATGCCATTGCTCCACGGCTCGATCGATATCTTTTTCAACAAGCTGGAGTCGACATGTCCATATGGTAACATCAATTATAGATCTTAACCGTTTCATTTAACTTTTAATTACTTTTTAGTATATATTTGTTCTACTAAGTCCTAAAAATAAAAACCACAAGTCATACCCGTCCATCGGACGGGTTTTGCCACTAGTATATATATATATATATATATATATATATATATATATATATATATATATATATATATATATATATATATATATATATATATATATATATATATATAAGTAACTTGCCCCGGATAGGTATTTTGCCATATACCTAGGTAATTCAAATAAAGTGCGTTTGGTTACCGATCCGGCTAACACAAACGGGATTCGTCAATCCCGATAGGCCTATCCACTCTATTTACGCTCACTCCCAGTGATTAGTGGTCCATGATGTTGGGGACTTTTGGCATAAACAACTTAGGCATGCAATAATACAGTCAAGGCATTCAGTTTTCAAGTAATTGTCCATAATTAAACATTTTAGCATGTATCTCCCCCAAGTAGTTTATAAAACAGTTAAACAAAAGTTGGGGCTATGAACTCACCGTAGTTATCAGTAGTAGTTTATAGCAACAACATTGTATGTCGAGACTGCGATCTTTAGTGATTACCTATGAAAGTATAGTAATTATGTTTTAGTATAGTTTTCAATATAAGTGTACAAGTATATGTAATTTGTTGGTTTATGATGTTGTACATGGATATTAAGCTAAGGTATCGCTTAAGTGTTGGTTTGGCTCATAGCCTTTTTATAAATGACCTTGTACCACCGTTCGGGCTAACAAAATCAAGAGGTCAGGTAGTAATCGCACGAGGAGCCAGGACACTTTAAATCGTAAATCCACAACTCGTCGATACGATACCCCGAAGAGGCCTCTTTATGATTATGAAATTCCCTACTATTGTAGTACTTATCATTTATAAGTAAGTATTTCACGAGACAAATGTTGTACAAAACATATGTCGTCTTTCTTCAAAGACTATTTGAGTGGTGACGTGATAGTATAAGTTGTGTGTCGTGAAGTATTTACCATGTGTAAGTGTTGTGATGAAAATAATTTCGGCGTGTCATATTATGATGTTGTGGAATATAAAGGTTTCAAAATAGGTTTTAGATTAATAAGTTCATGGTTTTAAATAGAAGTTAAAACTTGTGAAAAAGGTATTTATATAGTTTATATATCATATAGTTATTTTGTCAAAATCTTGTAAAGTTTCATCTAATGACCAAGTTTTTTAAACAATTTTCGGGTTAACATACCCAAACTAGTCGTAACTTAGCCGCACGAAACAATTTTGAAACAACAATCATGGTAATATCTAGTGGTTATATTCAAGATAAAATAGCTTGAGACATTAGCCTTGGCTTAACCTTGGCTTTGTTTTGTCTCAAAGAATCAAAATATAAAGAGTTAATTACATAATTGGTCCTTGTGGTTTGTCGGATCTTGCAGAAAATGTCCTTGAACTTTTTTTTGACGGGTCATGTCCTCGTGGTATGCAAAAGTTACGGGTTTGGTCCTTTGACGGGTCATGCTGTTAGTTAACCGTTAACTTGGCAAACCACAGGGACGATTTATGTAACTGACAAAAAAAAAAAAAAAAAAAAAAAAAAAAAAAAAAAAAACTTTAAAAAAAAACGAAAAATTGTGTAAAAAAAACGTTTACAAAAAATATTTATTACACTTAAATTGGTGCTTATGTATAATGTGAGGGCCTAAGAGAACTTTTTTTTTTTTTTTTTTTTTTTTTTTTTTTTTTTTTAATTATTATACTTAAATTTTGGGCTTATGTACAACATGAGGGC
Organism: Chrysanthemum seticuspe; assembly: GCA_019973895.1. NCBI lineage: Eukaryota > Viridiplantae > Streptophyta > Magnoliopsida > Asterales > Asteraceae > Chrysanthemum > Chrysanthemum seticuspe. Next base: position 235,801,466 of record BPTQ01000006.1, on the reverse strand, counting down.
CTAATTTTTTTTTTATTAAACTCTAAAAAATGAAAAATAAAAAAATTAGGCCCTCATAACGTGAGGGCTTAAATTTTTAATGCGTATTTTGTACGTTTTTGTACAAAATACGCATTAAAAATTTAAGCCCTCACGTTATAAGTTCTTATACGTTTTTGTACAAAATACGCACTAAAAATTTAAGCCCTCACGTTGTGAGGGCCTAATTTTTTTTATTTTTCATTTTTTAGAGTTTAATTAAAAAAAAAATTAGGCCCTCATGTTGTACATAATCCCAAAATTTAAGTATAATAATTTTAAAAAAAAATTCTCTTAGGCCCTCACATTATACATAAGCACCAATTTAAGTGTAATAAATATTTTTTGTAAACGTTTTTCTTTTAAACAATTTTTCGTTTTTTTTTTTAAGTTTTTTTTTTTTTTTTTTTTTTTTTTTTTTTTTTTTTTAAATCAGTTTTTTTTTTTTTTCTTTTTTTTTTTTTTTTTTTTTTTTTTTTTTTTTTTTTTTTTTGTCAGTTACATAAATCGTCCCTGTGGTTTGCCAAGTTAACGGTCAACTAACAGCATGACCCGTCAAAGGACCAAACCCGTAACTTTTGCATACCACGAGGACATGACCCGTCAAAAAAAATTCAGAGACATTTTCTGTAAGATCCGACAAACCACAAGGACCAATTATGTAATTAACTCAAATATAAATAAGTTTCCTTAACTATGGCTATTTTCTAGTCAACAACAGGTCCGTGTAGTATTTGCTGTTTTTAAGACTTTTCCTTCACTTTCAGCTTATGTGCTCCTTAGTTTTTGAAGAAAATTTCATTCCGAGAAACTTTCGTGTTTTACACTTTTGCTGATTCGGACCAGAAAAGGGTTTAAATCGCGTTTTAAAATCGTTTCAGAAGACTTTTGACTCAATATCAAGTTTTCATCTAGCCATCTTCTTTTAACCATAACTTTTTATCTATAAGTCCATTTCAAGTGATTCAAAAGCTCAAATTCTAGTTTTTACTTCCTCTAACAACTTCTTAAACTTAATCAAGTCCAAAGTTTATGATTTTTATGTTAAAACTCATGATAATTCACTAGTTTCTTACTAGTTGTCTTAATGAGTTTCTACACTAGTTTTTACCCATCAATTTTATGTACAACATCAAGCAAGCCTTATTACATGTACTACTTATATCAAATTACATCAAATAATTATAAATATCATTACAACCATATTGAATGACAAGAAATTTAAACAACTTCTTACAAGACTTAGGTTGAATGGTCACAAGAACAATCAAGCCTAAACGCCCTTCAATCTTTAACTCTTGTCTTCTACCTCTTAACCCAAGCTTACAAACCCTTTTACCCTTGTAATAACCTTCTTACTTCAGCCCTAACCTTCTTGTGTGGCTCTTGTTTCACCCTTGATATCAACAAAACAACCCTAGTATCATGTAAGAACCAACTCTAGCTCCATCTTCTTAGTGATTTTTGAAGTATGAATCAAAGTATAGATTGGTGTTTGTGTGTGTATAGTGGACGGCAAGGAGGGAGACCAAGAGAGATTTGGTGTGAGTTTTGCATGTGAATGATAAGTGTGAGAAGTTAACTCTTCTAGTGGGGGACAAAATGGGTGAGTAAGAGTGGAAGTGTGAGGAAATGAAGCCATGTGGCTTGTGAGAAGGCATTTCAAACGCCACCTCTCATGAGGTGGTAGTTTGTGTCTTCTTTTGTGATAATATTTGATTTTTAGGGTATAGTTTGGTCCCGGTAATTACTAATGTTAAGCCCTTAATTCACGAAACTTAAAACCGGGTAACGTAAAAATGTAATACTTCCAAAAATGTTAAAACTTATCAACATACTCCAACTAGGTATATTAAAAGTATGATAAGTCTAATATGGTGTTTCTATGTTGTTAAAACCTAATAACGTAGGTTCGGGCACGCGTATTACTTAAAGGTAAAATGTGTAACTAAAATTGGCAAAGTGGCAATAATTCATATGAATTATGATTAGTGGTGAAACTAAAATTTTTTTGAACACATAGACTTTTTCTAGTCATGTGTTGGTTGTGAGGATAATTCACACTATTTAATTTTTTTGAAATTACTTATATAAACAATTAAAGTATTTATATAACATTAAATAGTAAAATATGGACTTGAAATATGTGAGGTGCTACAGCCACTGTAGGGTTATATGCTTATGAGCATGGTCAATCAAATACGACTCATCATATGAACTGCTTCAGAGGAGGTGTAGGAATAAGAAAAAGTTCTGATAAGCTTCCCAGCATTGGTGTTCAACACCGTTATGCAGTACCCGACTGTCAATCTGATTCAGCCAGTCGTGTGGCCATTGGTGGTCAGCAATCTGCTTCCTACGCAGCTAAAGGTTCTCTCATGTTTTTAGTTTTTACAAAACACTTTAGAATGATTAAATTAGATTCTCATGGTATTTTTTAAACTGGACCAGGGTCAACTGCACATGATGCCAGATGTTCACAAGAAACTCGAGGAAGAGGAAGGCCGAGAAAACCGGCGGCCAACAAAGAAGTTTACCTTACCGGTTCATCCAATTATGTGCACACCGTTGGTCAGCCAATCACTCCTAATAAGATGGAAGTGAACAAAGGTACTCTGAGGTATTTTCTTTTTACACAACACTTTAGAATAATTGGATCAGATTCTCATGAGATTTTTTAAATCGGAGTAGGATTGACTACAGATGATGACGGATTTTCACAGCAACCTCGAAAGAGAGGCATGCCGAGAAAACAGATGGCCAGCAAGCAGGTTGACCTGGGTGGTTCAGATGCTCAGGTGGGCGGTTCATCCAATTATGTGCACACCGTTGGTCAGCCAATGACTCCTAATAAGATGGAAGCGAACAAAGGTACTCTGCTGTATTTTCTTTTTACACAACACTTTAAAAAAATTAGATTAGATTATCGTGAGATTTTTTAAATCGGAGTAGGATTGACTACAGATGATGCCGTATTTTCACAGCAACCTCGAAAGAGAGGCAGGCCGAGAAAACAGACGGCCAGCAAGCAGGTTGACCCGGGTGGTTCAGATGGTCAGGTAGCCGGTTCATCTAATTATGAGCACACCGTTGGTCGGCCAATGACTTCTAATAAGATCAAAGCGAGCAAAGGTACTCTGCTGTATTTTCTTTTTACACAACACTTTAGAATGATTAGATCAGATTCTCATCAGATTTTTCAATCGGGCTAGGATTCACTAGACATGATGCCGGATGTTTACAGCAACCTCGAAGGAGAGGCAGGCCGACAAAACAGATGGTCAGCAAACAGGTTAACCTGGGTGGTTCAGATGCTCAAGTGGCCAGTTCATCCAGTTATGTGCATACTATTGGTCAGCCAATGACTACTAATATGATAGAAGTGACGAAAGGTACTCTCATGTATTTTTTTTTACATAGCACTTTAGAATGATTATATTAGATTTTCATGAGATTTTTTAAACCGGAATAGGATTGACTACACATGATGCCGGATGTTCACAACAACCTCGAAGGAGAGGTAGGCCGACAAAACAGATGGCCAGCAAACAGGTTGAACTTGGTGGTTCATCCAATTATATGTGCGACATTGGTCAGCCAATGAGTCCTGATATGATGGAAGGTGCCTTCTCTTCTTCTCTTATAAAATGCAGTTTCAAGAAATTTGTTGCTTGCTATGCAATATTGAATTAGAGTTTCATAGTATCCTTTGGTGTCAACAGGATTACCTACACACAATATTGGTCCTTCAAAACATAGTGGGAAGAGAAAAAAGCCAGCCAAATGACATGGCTAGAAGCTATGTGCAGGCCACTCATTTACATGATGTTGTGCAGACCGGCACGGGCCAGGTGACTTTACATGTCGCTAGGGGTCATTAGCTGTCTTTTATTTTGCCAAAAAAATGTTTTTGATCCTACCTGTTTTAACTGACTTTGAATTTTATGTGTTACTCTTCCAACAGCCACACCAAATGTCCATGATCATGTTGGCAATGGTGTTGCATCTACTGCTTGGCGTTCGACACAAACTCGGGGAACAAAAAGATGCCGAGATCAGCCCTCCACATCATGCATGCACCGATCAAATTCAGATACTCATGTTCATACCATTGGTCAACCCATGAATACTCATGCAAGTGAAAGTGAGTATTTTTTGGGTTTTCCCTTTTACAATGCATTTTGTAGATCTAAAAATCGATTAAAGTTTTGTCCTGTTTTCTTTCGGTAGCAGCGATAGGTGTGAATGACAATAGCCAGACAAGTGATGCACAAAATGTTAGCCATCAGTCACAAGGCCAAAAAATAACTAGGCGCTCAGGTCAGCCCTATAGAAGGTCTAAACGTCAGTGTTTTCTTATGAGTAGTTTCCATCATGACACGGATAATGGATCATGCAACAGTGATGAAGAATCGTCTTCTCATACAACACAAGGTTGCTTCTTTTAATAATTTTTTTTAACATGCTTTATCTTTTTTCCAAACATATATTCTGATACGCGTCCAACGCGCGTTCGGGGTCAAAAGAACTTCCTTTTCGTCGAGCAAGTTTTTCAACACCCTAGGCAGTGAACCTAATCGTTGTAGTGTAGTATTAGGGTAAGCCTCGGGAATTGATATCGTTCTCTAGGGGAATAAGAATGCTAGTGAGAAATTACTACGCTAAGGTTGGGGTTGAGGAAGATTATTTTTTATCTTTTTTTATATTTTTTTAGAAAATTGAAAGGTACGAATTTCGGGGTATTGGATTTGGGGGGTTGGTATTTTTACCGATTACTCTACTTATCTATTCTAATTAACTAAGCTAAGGTGAGTGTAGTCTATGTCTATTTTTTTGTGCTCTTATGATGATTTAAAGATGTGTTTACCTAGATGCTATTACTCCCTAGTTATCTCATATTGATGGTTGAATTGTCACGTCCTTATTCTTAACACGTTGTGTCTTTTAAGGTCGTAGGGTATGCGTTTTTCCCTAACTCTTTGAGACTACCTTGAGGTTATTGCCTACGAAATCTCTAGGATTCATAAACTAACTCTAAGGTTACCTTTGGATGTTTAGACTACAATAACTCTAGGTGATTATAAACTAATGTTCACAAAGATTACTCAAGCATTAAAAACACAACGAATGACCTATCGCAATACTAGGTCAATCACAATTAAGATAAGAGACAACCAATAAATATTTAATACCTAGGTTTCATAGATCTAAGCAAACACACAAGTAAATTAGCCGGACATGGAAAACATGCAAGCATACACACTAGGGCTGAGCTTGACCGACCGAAACCCGACAAGCCCGACAACCCAACCGACCCGATTAGCACTCGACCCCGACCGATTAGCATACGGGACGGGACTCGGTTTGGAAAATCACTTGTTGTCGAGATCGGGCCGGGTCGGGGAAAAAACCCGAATGAAGCCCGAAAACCCGATTGCCCGAATACTACTTAGGTTAAGTGTAAAATATGCGCCCCTTTTTGGTTTTTCATTCCTTTCTCAGTCTCCAATCCGAATACCAAATCCTTTCTCAGAAACATTCCAAAACTTAATCTCAATAACAAGAACCAAATAAACCTCATCTCTAAATCAAGAACCAAATCCATGTCATCTCAAAATCATGAACCAAATCAAATGGATGAAGCTCATATCAAAAACCCGACACATGAATCAATCTCATCTTCGAGGCCTACGTATGAATCATTTGTTAAACAGTTTTGGAGCTGTTTTGTCATCAGTAGTCAAACTTTTTTTTTTTTTTTGGATCTGTATTATGTAACATCAACGAGACAGTAGATGAAATATTTAGTGTATGTTTATGGATCTGCTAGGCCTAAAAGCTGGAAGCATGGAACTTTCAAGTGAATGTTTTGGATCAAGTGAATGTTTTTTGTTTTGGGCTGGAAATCGGGCTAGGCCCGTTAGTCTCGACACCCGACCGAAATAGCCCGACAATATCTCGAACCCGACCGAGTATAAACGGGTCGGGACTCGGTCCAAATTATAGCATCTTCTCGGGTCTCGGGTTAGTCGGGTCAGGTCGGGTCGGGTCGGGTTCCAACCCGATGCTCAGCCCTAATACACACAAACAATTGAAGACATAATTGAATTAATGAAGTAAATCACTTATCTTGTTGTAAAATAGGGTATGGAACCCTAAGATATTGTCCAAGACAGCCAAAGTTCGGTTTAGGTTTTACTCCACAAAACTACCTCCCTCAAATTCTGAAAATTTGAATTCTATATATAGAGTTACAATATGCGACGGCGTCACTCTTTATTTGTGACGCTGTCGAATCGCCGCCATTAGGTTTTCGTCTTGGCCACGTCAACTCTGTGACGGCATCACCTTATGCTTGTGACGCTGTCGGCTTCATCTTCTGATGCCATCGGGATCCAAATCTAGGCCATTTGAGTTGTGACGCCCTACTCTTTAAAACCTGATGCCGTCAAGTGCAAAATAGCAATTTGGCTTCTGAGTCGTCTCAAAACGTGTTGCGACAGCGTCGCCATTTGGCTGTGAAGCCGTCATGTAACATATTGGATTTCATAAACACACAAATAAGCTCAACAATGGATCGAATAGTATAGAGTTTAGAGAGAGAAAGTGGGATCCTTTCTAGAGAGAGAAAGTAAAAGCAAACATAGAAGGTTCGATTAAGAATGAGAAAGGTCCAACCCTCTACCTTGGGAGGTAGAGGGTATTTATAGTTACATAATAACCGTCCTCATTCAGACTGTGGATCAGGCATACAGTGGGTAAAGACCCGTCCGTCCTCCACGGTGTTGCACTAAACAAAATAACTAACTAAATAACTAGTAAATAACGTAATGTCTACGAGCTAACTTATGCTAGATTATATATGGGGTGACCGATACTTTACTATGGAATTTCCAATTCCTAACAATCTCCCCCTAAGGGAGGTCACCCCATGTTTTACATTTAGAATCTTAGCATTCTATTCTTGACTTCGTTCTTGAGCTCGTAGACTTTAATTCTTCAACTTTCATATCATTGTGCTTAAGCAGTGACTCTTCATAGTCTGATTATATTGTACTTTGAGTGGAGGCCTTTAACTGATCCACATCTTTGATGATCTTCGAGCTTTCTTTGAGATCATCAGCCACAGTAAATCTCTGGATCACTCATAGTTGTGTTGCCATCATGTGAAGTTGTGACTTTTGGACCGACATGCTCACACTTTTGAATCATGACATCTTTCCATCAGAGTAGCGGAAGCTTTACTGGTTCATGATATTTGCAGCAGCATAGCAGAAGCATAGTATAAAAATATCAGAACCAGGTTATGTAGATATGCACCAGTCATGATTTCTTCAATTAAGTGTGGATGCTGTGAGCATGCGGCTTTGGATTGACTCCTCAATTCTGATCAGCTACAACCGTCCAAATGTACCTGCAAACAACAGTTAGCAATAAAACACACGAAAGTGTCTTTGATCACTTTCGTTGAATTGAGGTACACGGCCCACAGTTCCCCGTTGATCAGTACAAGTACTGCCTGTGATCAGGTAGGATTCCTAAAAATCTCCTTGACAGGGTTTCGCAGCTATTCTAGCTATTCTCAAACCGAAACGTCTCAAAGAAGACAACACGGAGTGAGTGAACCAGCGAATTGAGATTCACTGATTGATGAAAAATGATTTGAAAAACAATCGCGTATTGCTTAGAAGAAAGAGTTTTGCAATACGACGAAGGTTTTATGAGAAAGATCAATTTTCAATCATAAATACTTTTTATATTTGAAAAGAGTACACATTCGATGTGCTAGATAAAAGAAGAGATTCGCACATCGAACGGTTTTTCCAAAAGTATTTTTTCAATCAGAGATACTTTTTGTGTTTGAAAACATAAATACACATTCGACGTGCTAAAGAAAAGAAGATTTGCACATCGAACGGTTTTTCCAAAAGTATTCGTCAATTCCATTCCTGGACCAAGGTTGATTCAAGAATGAATCGCCCCATTGTTTCTATCCAGTTGTCACAAGCTTGATCTTTTGAACAAGATTTCACATGTCACCCACCAAGAGCTTGTTTGATGTTGGCTCTAGAAGGATTTCCATCTTCATCATGAATACTTTTACATATCACTCGGATGTTCTGGCAATACCACAAGGATAATGCGTAGGACTCTCAATATATACTTACTTTCCACATTGTGTGAAACAGCAAGTCATCATTAATTTTGTGTCCTAACGAGATATTGTGGATGATCTCTTGGCTCTAGACTCAATGGTGCACATTTGGTTCCTATGTCGGAGACTTGGGAGAGGTTCTCCTTCTTCAATATCAGCAAACTCTAAGAGAAAGTCGATAGATTATGTCGGTTCCCCTTGAGAATGAAACAAGCCCTTTTAAAAGGAACTTGAGTAGTTTGGGAAGTTAGGTGCAGTGCATCACTGGGTCCATGATGTCTTGTCTTCAATACCAGTGTTACCTTAGTAAACACCAGTAGCATATGTATTGAACCCGGTTTATGCCCTAAGGTTGAATTATTGGAGGGCTATTTCTTTTCACCCTTTTCATATTCATTTCTTTTTCATTCTTCAACCCCTTCAGTGCTTACCGAGACTTCATAAATAGAACCTTGTTGGGTTTATTCCAGTACTAGCTCTGTCTCAGTCCGCACTCTTCCCATTTCTCATTTTTCTCCTTTTTTTCAATATTCCTAAGGACTCTACACTATCTAGTGGATTGTCCCTGGGTAGATCCCTCCGGTTCTGGCGGATCGTGGGAACTAATACCTAACCTCACCATCCTTATAACTCCATGCATAAAGTAAAGTGGTCGGTCTTTTGGTACAGTTCATTCCTTCTCGAAACCAATTGAAAAATCATTTGGAAAAACAATCAAGGTACTTGTGATACGAGATCAAAGAATTTTGTACCTTAATAGTTTTGATCATTTAGAAAACCTCCCCCTCAACATGTGCATATGATTTAGAAATTTTTTAGCACATGGAGGCAAGAGGACTTTGAAATATTTTCTTTGATCACTATTTTCATAGAAAAAGCCATTTGATTTTCTTGGTAAAATTCTCCCCCTCAATATGTGCATAGGATATTTGAAATCATTTTATCACATAGAGGAAGGAGTTCTTTTTTAAGCACATTCATGATCACAAAAGCCATTAAGAAACCATTTGCTCCCCCTTAATATGTGCTTCGAGATTCGAAAGCGTTTAGCACATATGAGAGAGCAGCCTGCACATTTGAATCAAATCGATCATCATTTATCAGATTTCATTATTAAATCACAAATTCTCCCCCGATCAAAAATATCAAACCCTTTGAGATTTTGGATCCCAAGTGATTTAATAAGGTTTATAAAATATTGGAGAATATGTGGCCAGGTTTAAATACTCATCATGTTTTTGGATAAATCATCCTCCTCAACATGTGCATTGTGTATTTGAAATTGTTTGGCACATGGAGGCAGGAGTGCCTTTAAAGGACTAAAACCAATTCCATTAAAACAGACAAGAGATTTAAATCACGATCTCTCCCCCGATCAAAATATTCAAACCAATTGAGATTTGTGATCCCAGTTGATTTAAATCATTTAGAAAATTTTAGGAGAAAGACGTGGCAAGATTTAATTTTGAAAAGTGACTGATAAGGACCAGATTTAGACATTAAAGATTGTTAGTGTCAGGTATGATTGTTTTTAAGAGATCTTTAAGTAAAATAAAACAATTTCACAATCAAACAAGAACAAAAAAAAAAAAATCATTTTGTAAGATCTTGATTCTAAAGAAAAAATCATACCATGACATAACATTAAATCTTTAGATCACCACTTTATATCGTACAAATCGGAACTTTTGTGAAGAAATATCGTTTGAAAATAATTTATTTTAAATCACTCTCCCCCTCAATCGATGACCATAGTCGATGATTGAGTGACTTAAGTTTTGATAAAATGAAGTCCGGTGATTTTCAAAATTTAGTCCAATTAATTTTCAAAAACAATATTTTCCATTTTCAAAACAATTTTATTCAAATTTATCAAAAATTGTTTAAAAATGGTATCCTGCACAAAGATACATTAGTGGTTGAGAAGCTTTTGTTGTTGTTGCTGAGGGTTGGAAGAAAAACCGTCTGCAAATGCAGTGAGACTTCTTACGTTGCATTTTAATGCCAACTGAGGTCAAATTAAGCTCCATTTCTTCAATCACTTAGAAGAAAACCATCTGCTGATGCAGTGACACCTCTTACGTTGCATTTATGCCAACTCTCTATTGAAGTCCAATTAAGCTCCGTTTCTTCATTTGTCAACCCAAGATATAGTTACCCTTTCCTTTCGGCATCCAATCATCATATTATGTGGGATCTGGATCGGGAACATACTTATATACCATGATATCTGCATATGTTAGTGGACACAAACAGATATATGGTGGTCGACATCACCCAAACAGCAATCGACTAATGAAAGTCAATTCAACATAGAAAAACATTCAATCAGATCATATAAGGCATGGGAATTATGTGTTCATCAAACTCTAATAATCTAATCCTAACAATCATATCCTAGATTCCTAGTCCTTCAACATAGGTCAACATCTTTTTCAGTTAAGCACGTAGGATAATTAGATAAGTCTGTTAGATGATATAGATTCGAAAACATTCTCCCCCTCAATCAATGACTCATTTTATAAAAGATTTAAAAGCGCTAAAGTCATTGATTGAGTTTTCAAATTATACGAAAACTCTGAATCTGATTGATTTTTCAAGCAACTCATTTACCACCATTTTGAAACAACAAATATTTTTCTGAAGAATTTGTAGAAAGAAAAACATTTGTGTAGGATCAGCAGTCTTTTTGACGACATGCTTTCCTTATTTAGTTTTAGGATAAGTGCACGAAATTTTTGAAAATCGTTTAAGCGTAGCACTTTCCTTCTTTGAAAAACGGGTTGCTATCTGAAATAATAGAAAGCCATAGTTTAAGCACGGGTTGCAGTCTGAAGTAACTGCAAGCCACATTTTGAGACATGTTTAGAAAGAAATATATACACCTCCTGCTCGAACTTCATCTAAAGTCCCGTGCCATTATTGAATGACATTTCTAAGACCGTAGATGTTATCGATACCAGAAGCCATGTCTAGAGGAAGCATATTTTTGGTATTTTTCAATTTTCTGATTTTTTTATGGGCTTTTGTTGATTTTATATTTTTCTATTTTGTTTTTGTTGGTTTTATATTTTTGTATTTTGCTTTTTGAAAAATATTTACAACGATAGAGAAATAGTTTAAGAAGATGATGATACAAGTACCGAGATAAGGAAATCGTTAAGCACTTTGTAGAAGATAGAAGACATCATCTCTTAAACTTTCACCACCAAAGCATTCGAGACTTCTAAGAAAATCGTCTGAACATGAGCCTTCTCAATTTGAATCTTTGGTAGCTTCCCCCCAAACCGACAAACATCGAATAAAGACCATTTCCCTAAGAAGTAGAGTTGAAGACAAAGCGGTCTCATTGAATGAAGCTCAACACCCCGAAGAACTTGAGAACACCGAAGTAACAAGTTGAAACATTGATCGTCTCAGTGGTTATCAAATCCGAAATAACTGATTAAGACCGATCACATGAACTTGTTGTGCGTCCCCGATGTACACATTACTCTTCGAGATTGACCAGTTGTCTATTCAGGGGAACAATATATCAACATCTTCATTTTACCAAGTGCATTCCAGTTATCTTCCATATTACCAATCAGCCCATAATGTACACAAGTACCCAACCAGAGTAGAGACGACGACATCACAGTAACTGGTTGAATCACTGATCTTCTCTGCAGATGTCAACTCTGGAATAACTGATTAAGCTCGATCAAGTGATCATGTTGTATGTTCCTGATGTACACAAATCTCTCCCCTGATGGTTGCGATCTCATCGAAATCATCATTACATAGTGTATATGAAGCAGTTACCAGAAGCACTTTATCATAATCATATCGAAGATGTCGATAAGCAATATCATCTCACGCTCCAAATATTCTTCTCATATTTCTTCCAACTGAACACTGAAGTAACACATACCAAAAGTCTCCAGAGACCACTTCCCCCAAATAGTTGGAATAATACACCAAAGGCTATGAGTTAAACACTGAGTTTCTCTACGGTTATGACCATTGTCTTTCTGGGATAACTTCAATCAGGTAGAAGTGTTAAGTTCATCATGTGTACTCGTTGAGCTTTTAGATATATGTCTCCTTCCCCCTTGCTGGTTTTGATACCTCAGAATCAGCAAAACATAATATACCCATAAACTTGAAATCTTGTGAGAAGAACTCAAATAACCCAAATGAATCATGTGAGAATCAACAGCTATAGAAACTCTCTCTGACTATCTTTATCAACCCATATGTAGACAATTTGAAGTGACCACTGTTGAAGAAAACCCGATATACCAAACTTGAAACTGAAGTCGAATTCCCCGCATTTGTATCTTAAGCTTGCACTTAATGATGGAAGAACGGTGTCGAGAATCTATGCTTCAAGCAAATCTTTAAGTACTCACTACTCAAATAGAGTATGAGACATTAAAACCTCTTGAGATTATCCACATCGTCATCAGCATGTGACACTGAGTTTAACAACGTAACTCCTAATAGTGATAGTTAACCAGGTCTTCAACCAACCACCCCGACTACTGGTAACTAGATAAACCAAGTCTTCACCTCAAATTCTTAAGCCCGAGCAAGTTATCAAATAAGAACACGCCTTTGTGAAAGTCAACTTCAATCTCAAATAAGTGATAAATGATTAACTCTGAAGTCATCAACTTGTGTCAAATGCCCAAAACGTGAAAACAACATACAATCGGATGTACATTGACCCACTGAATGAAACGGAACAAATGATTCCTCAACATCAATGCATTCTTCCTTAAAAGTATACATGTAGAGATTGATCTGAAAGATTCACCAATAATGTCTTCGAACGGATGAGGTAGTCATTTTCCTTTAAGTTCATGTGGTTGATTTATAGCGTGCACATTGAAAGGAACAATAATCCGTAAAGATTTGGAAAAGGAATACCAAAGAGCGGATCATTATTCATGAACAATAATCCGTGAAGATTTGGTAAGGAATACCAAAGAGCGGATCATTATTCATGAGTGCAACTGCAATATTATGATAGTCATTATCAACGTCATGAGGAATAACTGGAGATTGGGCTTCTTGAGTAGTCTAAGAAGTACTTCTTAGATGATCAACATTCGTTAGCGGTTGGAAATACTCATCAAACATATCTTGAAACAATGAATCCCAAACAATAAATCCCATTTATCCTTGGTAAGTGAAACATTAGGCGTTTGAGGAGAGAAACATGAAGTTGCCATCAACATCCATCAACATGTAGTAAATTCACTCTTCTCCCCCTAAAAAATTGCATCCGAAGTTCCCATTTTTGATTTAACCAAGTGAATAAGAATATACACCAATGTACGTAGATCCACTTGATGACTGAATGAGCATGGGAGAAACATGAAGCTTGTTGATGAAGAATGTCGATGAGAATGGACATAAACATGAAGATTTCTCTTCTTCTGAAGATAAAGCGCACTGAAGCGTACACCTTTCTTTTCTATGAGGAACGGGGCCTGAAGTGTTATCATCAGACGCCATAGTGTTGAAGAACGAGGCCTGAACTAATGTGAACAAACGTCATAGCCGATTGAATATTAAGGTTGAGTTACTTAAACCCGTGAGTTATGAGATATCAATCCTTGTGTTATCCACACTTTAAACCAGTCCATGTATTGAAGGATCTGTAACCACCCGCATTTTTAGGTTACTTTTTATTTTCGAGAATTTACTATTCACTTTTACTATTCAAATTCACTATTCATCTCGTAAAATTTTTAATCCACATTCTCGTAAGATAAATTATTTTAGTAATAACCTGAGAGTTCGACCATCGTTAGATCATTTTCGCAAAAATTATTAAGTAAACATCGTTTTAAAGTTTCGTTTTAGACGGTCCACCGTTTAAACATCACGCGCTTAACGAAAATCAACCCTGATAATTTTCCTCACATCAGATAAATTTTTAGATCCTTCATGATTAATTTGAGAATTTTTAAGAATTATTATTTTTAATATTACCAAATAAGCCCAGCGCTGAACAAAACTAAACTTATGTTTTAAACAATTCTACTTACATCCAGACTTAACGATTCCTGCACTGTGTTTCTAATATGTTTTTGACACTTTTACATTTTTGGAAAAGTCAAACATATTTCCCTCCTCCTTTGACCATAAAGGAATTAACCTTGTACGTTCTACATTTCTGCTTAAATCGCGTAACTTTTAAACTTCACGAATAACTGTAAAGTTATCCCGCGTATGACGAAAACCATATTTTGACATCTCATATCACTTTTAGACTAATTTTAGTCTACTCAAAATAAATTCACGGTCATTTCCCTGAAATTTCGTTCTTTTCTGATAAACTGCGAATTACGCGTTTTTGAACCGTATTTCCAGTTTTAAGCAGCGTTTTTGCACCCAATGAGACTTATCACCCATTTTATATTTTTATATGGAGTATAATGATGAGTTTCATCATTCCTACAAATTTCGTATTTTTACGATACCCGGTTTTACGTTTTATGGCTTCGGTTAGCGATTAACGAAACCAAAACTCACTCCGTAACCAAGATAAGATCAAAACTAACCACATAAGTCATCTTATCTCTTCCATGACAGAACTTAGGGGGGAGTCATCATATTGGTGGCATCATCCTAACCTTGGTTCATTAAGATCATTACAAGTGTCCTAAACCTAACCATGGTTAATATTTAACCCAATATATGGTTAACCAAACTTACCCTCCTATAAATAGCAAGTGATATACATCCCAAAGACCTCCACAAACTGAATTGAGTCGTTCATACTCTAAAATATCCATATCTTCCATCATTTGATCCATAAACTCCAAGTTTATGCAAGGAAGTTCCAAAGATCAAGCTACTACATCAAATCTCTAGCAAGTTTAAGTGATCTTCTTGAGTTTAGATCCACTCAAGTCACTTAGAACTTCATCACCAACTCTTCATGTTTGCAAGGGTGCCAAGGTGTGGAAAGCTAGCTCAATCCAAAGTCTTAAGCGATCAATCAATGTCCGATCCTTACTAGTTACTCCTTTCTTATTGAAAGCCAAAAGTTGTAAGCAACTTATCACCACCATCATCTCATCTTTATTATTCATAATTTTAACTATTTCATGGCATATATATAGTTACTATGTTGATTCATGATGTACATATACTCAATCACTTGTTTTAATTCATATATTGTCATAAAAGTAACAAACTAGTAAACTAGTCATATTATACACGTATGAGACCATTAAAAACAATAACATAAGGACTTTATAACTTACATAATATGGTAGACAAGATAAAAAGGTAAACATAGCAACTTGAACCACCCGAAACGGACAAACGAGTCAAAAGTTATAGGCAAAAGAAGTTAGCGAAACCAAAACGCCAAAACTGCCATTTTGAAACTGTTAAGGGTTCTGCCATTTTGAAAGTCATACTTCTGGTCCGAATCATAAAAAAGTTAAAACACGAAAGTTGTCCGGAACGACGTTTTCCTTCAATAGTAAAGAACCTCGGACCTTGAAAACGCTTAAACAGGCCATAAATCTTTCAAAAACAGCAACTGCCGTAAATATAGTCTCATAACTATACTTTTGTCACAACTAAAAGCAAACCAAGAGGCCTAATGGCCATAAACCAAGACCACGGCTACGGCTAAGACCAAAGTTGAGTCTCAAGACCATGGTAGTCATGACCAAAGTCACGGCAAGGCCATGGCTAAAGCCTCAAGGCTTGTTTACCCAAGATCGTTAACTAAGGTAATCATATATATGAAACGACGAGAACTTGTAATAACCAACTTTAAAATTTAGAAACTTGTAAGCTTTTCTTTAAACACTTGTGATATAAATTATGATGATATTTGTAATAACCATTATGATTCCTAATCAAAACCAAACAACCTTGTAACTTGTGTTTACAAACCATATGACACTTATGATATATAAATAAAAATTATGTTTTATCTACTAAGTGCTACAAAACTAGGGAGCTTCATGTGAGGGGTTTCATTTGAGTAAAACGTATCGACGAGTTGCTGGATTTACGATTTAAAGTGTCCTAGCTCCTCGAACGTTTACTACATGACCTCTTAATTATGATAGCCCGAACGGTAGTACGATATATATAAACTAAACATGTTTTCACAGCTAGACCATTTCTATAAATGACATACACAAATACCATGTACTACATCATGATCAACATAGAGACGTATATAGGATGATTTATGTTTTCCTAAACATTATTCCAAACCTAAGTCGCAACATTCTATTTTAGGTTGCTCGTAGAAGTTCCCACGACATATCCATCATTCTCATTATACATTTTCTATCATTTACTTTGAGGTGAGTTTCGTAGCCCCACTTTTACTCATTTTAATACTTGTTTTAAACTCTTTGGGGGAGATACATGCTCAACTACTTGCTTTTACTTGCATAAATATTCAAAACATTATACTTGATTGCATTATACGTTATTGCATTATACTTGGTTGCATTATACTTGATTACGTTATACTTGATTTCGTTTTACATACTTGGAAATACTTAACTCGCTTAAATACATGAATTGTATTTACAAACGTGCACAATACTCTATGATGTCGGAGAGGTATTGATAGACTATAAGTCGGGTATGCCCCGCCCATGGTACCCGATTCATGACCATGGGATTAATATAGTACTATTTGGGAAGATTCCCCCGCCCATGGTACCCGATTCATGACCTTGGGTGAATATAATCCGGTGTATTGTGCAAACTATATTTTGGCAGTGGGTTGTGAACACACAGGTTTCAAATTCTATACTTATCTGATTATTTTACTTGCACTAAGTTACCGCATTTGCCAAACTTAAGTCCCTAATCATGAATCATTAATCACGAGTGAAGTGAGCGCGAATATTGTGGATAGATCTATCGGGATTGACGAATCCCGTTTGTTTGACCAGGATCCGGTAAACAAACGCACTATATTTGAGTACATCAGGTAAAACGGAAGGCACGGTCGAAGGCTGTAATACCTGGACTTTATGTACGAATTTTGACAGTTGTGTTTCCAACTCACTTTAAGTATCTCAAACAAACTACCAACTTGTGTAATACAAACATCACACTCGATATCTGAGTGTGGTCACCAAACTTTTGTTTTGTCAATAATAAGTGATTCGTAGTACGTTAGTTCCGCAATTGAACGACAGTATATTATCATTGGCTACGGGGTTCATCCATTTTAAACGGCAAAATGGACTACATGAGTTTATATCACGCAAACAAATGGCCTAGGACCAGTTTGTTTGCCCTAAGCAGTTAGGGCTATCTAGATAGGTGTTATAAGCGCGAGTGAAGTGAGCACTAATTACTAAGTACTAATCCCTGAATTCAAACCGTTTACGCCATTGAATCACGTTCATTTTATTAGTCTATTCATATCTTAAACTTTGGACACACAAGTGTTGGGTGACGGTTTTATATCAAACGTGTTATGTGGCCTAATATAAGTGGGTTCCAGTACTTAGCCCATGGTACCCGCCCCCTTAGAAGGGTTTATCATGATATAATTAGGGTACCAGTACTTAGCCCATGGTACCCGCCCCGTATGGGCTGAATATCAGATAGTTATGGAGAGGCTGTAGTATCTCATAACACGTGCAAACATTTATGTTAAGTACATAAATTCGCTCAATTCATAAAGGTTCATACATTTTGCTTTAGTTCATATTGCATTAGTTCATATTACGTTGGTTCATATTACGTTATTGCATATTACGTTAGTTCATATTACAAAACTTATAAATACGTTCATTTTCGTTCATCAACTCGTACATAGAGGGGGTTTCTCAAATTTTGTTCATAATTTTACTCATTTTCACCCCGATGCTTTGAGTGGAGTTTCATTTACTATCTTTTACATATTACTCTTACTACCTATACAGCACCCTTGAAGATGCTCGTTGGATTTTATCTTACAACGCTGAATCCAAACCTTATTACAA
>BPTQ01000006.1:235583619-235782122 GCA_019973895.1 Chrysanthemum seticuspe | reverse complement strand
AATTCTGAGAATCTAAAGAAGGAGGCATTTGGGAGCCTGTCATATTGTTCGTTTGACCCTTTAATTGAGAGATTTGGGCTTTCAACTTTCTGATCGTGTTACACTGAGCTTGAATATGTTCATCTCGTTTGTTAATTTGAAAAACTGCATCAAACTCTGGAGCATCTGAAGATGTCTTGATATTTGAAGTTTTGACATTTTCTTTGAGATGTTGATATTTTAGTTGTAGATTAAAATACTCAACTTCTAGTTTAGAAAAATGTTTAACCAAATTGTCATGATCATCCAGTTCAATTTTCTCATTTAGTTTAGAATTAGTTTTTTCAAGCTCAATGACACGATCATGGGAGACTTTCAGGGCCACAGATAGTTCATGAAATTTGGAAGCATTAATAGAGCAATTTGAAGCAGTGAAAAAGACATCTTGAGCAACACATTCAGTAATAAGATTCTCATTTAATGTATGCAGGTTCTTTCTCTCAATCTCATTATATTTTAGTGCACGCTCATAATCACTAACTTCAACAACCATTGCATCAAATTCCTTTTCCATACCCTTAATATCAGTTTCTACCCCTTTTTTAAGACTCTCAAAGTGATCTTTTAGAAGTTTAAAGAAGGGCATGACCTCAGTTAAATAACATTCTTTCATTTGTTCAAAACCTCTTTCTCCTTCAGTTATACCAGTGGGTGTGATCCTTTTCTTGCAAGTTTTCTCAAAATCAACAAATAGTTGAAATATAACGTATTGGCTAATTAATGTCTTGCTTTTAGTGGCAATTGTTCTAGGAATAAGATGCATTGGTGTATTAGGAGGATACACAGTCGCTCTAGGCATTTTCAAAAGGGGAGGGTTTGTTTCAATAATGTTTTCCGCTTTCTGCTTATCTAAATCCTTTTTCCAGAAGACTTGTTCGGGAGTCAACAAAGTCTGAGGCTTAACCTTGTTCAAGGAAATCCAGTTTTCCTTCTTGTAATCATGAGGAGAGATGATTATGTTTTTCTCTTTGCATTTGGGATCATTTTGTTTCTTATTCATCTTTTCCCTAGTGATTTCATTTAATATCTTATCTTCCTCAGTGCACTCAACGCAACTAGGTTTCTGCCTAGGCTTAAGGACTTCATTACCATCATAAAGCACCTTATGAGCACTTCTAGCCTTTTTAATTACCTCTGGATTTGGTTCCTCAACAAGGGGAATGCTATGCTTATCGCTTAAGACACGATGTTTCGTGACCATGTGAGCAGTCTGAATGGTGTTTCCTTGTAAGTACAACTTGTTTTCAAGTTTGTTTTTCAAAGTTTTCAGATTAGAAAAATCTCTCAAGAGTTTTGATTCCTTTGCATTAAATTCTTGCTTAAGCATTTTCACATTTTCTTGAAGTTCTTGTTTTTGCTTAGCTGTTTTAGAAAGTTTTTCTTGCAAGGAATTTAATTCTTGTTTCAATACTTCTTCTCTAAACTTACTTTTTCTAATTACTGTACTCACTTGGACATCCATTTCCTGCTCACGAGTGGTCAACTCAAATTTTGCACGTTGTTCATAAATAGCAACACGTTCCTTATAGGCATTTAGTTCAGAAATTATGGAATCATCAGGAGCACATGCAGTGTATTCATCAAAGACATAGTCATTGTTGACTGCACAAGATGCATCACTTGGTACAACTTCACTTTCACTTTGTTTCACGTATTGATCGTATGGGACAATATTGATATTACCCATATTTTCAATATTTGATTCAATAGTTTTAGTTGGTTGTACTTTGTCATACATCTGTTGCACATCAGCATCATCGTATAGCTTTAATACCTCTGAGATGAGTTTGTCCTTGGATGGGCCAGCTTGTGGTGAAGAAGAGATCTTGGGAGAAACCATTGGAGAGATGCTAGCCATAAAGATTGTGTGCGCAGTAGGTCCATCATCTACATCAGAGTCGTATGCATCACAGTCAGCGACTTGAAAGGCATTCTGATGATTGTGACCTATCTCCTGAATAGGCTGCTCATCCACATCTGCATCATAGGTCTTGGCATTGCCCTCAGCAAGAAACAGCAATTCCTCTTCATCCAACGCAGCACCATTGTCCTGAGCTTGTGCCAGCAACATCTTATCTCTGAAGTAATCAACATTCTGTGGACGCTTTGGAGATGTACAGTTCCTTGCAATGTGTCCTTCACCACCACAGTTATAGCATTTGATTGGCTTAGGTTGACCTTGGTTACCATTTCTTCCTCGATTCTGGTTTCCAACATAACCTCTCCCAGCTCCACCTCTTCCCTGATCATACTGTCTTTCCTGAACTGGTTGCACCACGATCCTTCCATCTTTAACAGTGGCTTGATTATGTGGGTTAGATGCAGTTCTGAGGTTGTTGTTGGTTTGTGGGAGAGAATTCATGTTTTGACTAATGAGAAGAGCTAGTTGATTGATGATGTTACCCACGTGTGCATCAGCATCAGCTTGTTTGAACATGGGATCAGGAATGAGTTTGTGATTACCATTCCCCAAGGGTATGACTTGTGATGCTTTGGTTGTGATTCCAATGTTTGAGTAGAAGGCTGTTGAGTCATTAGACGAGCTTGTCTCTCCCTGGTTGGTTTTGAACTGATTGAGAATCAATTTTTCAAACATGGCATGTCTCTCATTCTGAAGGAGGAAGGCATAGAGTTGCTCATAGTTTGTATTCTTCAATCCTTTAGTGAGCTTCACAGCTGTGACAAACTTGTGCCATTCGGGATTCATGTTGTTCACAAACTTTGAGTTCAGCTGAATGTTAGGCATAGTCATTCTGATGTTCCTCATGTCATTCACTAACTTATGGAATCTCACATAGTACTCATAGACACTCTCATCTGGTTTCATCTTGAAGTGCTCAAATTCGTCATAGAGTTGGGATTCTCTGTCTTCCATAGTTAATTCTGAACCCGAGAGAAGCATCTTAACATTATCCCAAACTGCCTTAGCATCTGTGTTATGATTGATCAGCCTGTAGATGTCTTCAGGGAGACCTTGAAGAACAATGTTTGAAGCCCTGATATCTGCATCGAATCTCTTTTTCTCCTTATCATCAAGCTCATCATACATCTTAGGTCTGTCCATTCCGCAAACAGGAGTACCATCTTCATTAGTATCAAGTATGTCTCTAGTCGTTTCAACTCGATATGGTCCTTCATCAATGGATTTGAGAATATTGACACCATTTTCCTTTCCAAGGCAATACAATCTGATTCGTTGAGCCCAAGAATCGTAGTCAGTTCTGTCAAGCATGGGTGGACGAGTATCTGAGCCAGCTGCTTGTACATCCTCGGCAACAGTGGAGATGACAGTAGGGACGTTGGTAGACATGTTAACAGATTATACGGGATTTTATAACTCAATGATTAAACCGGGAAATAGATTCTTTCACGGGATTTTACTAAATCAAGAGAAAACCGTAAACAATCACTCAAGTCGCTAGATGATAAAGCTCTAAGTCGCTAGAAACAAATCCACTAAGTCGCTACCAATTAATTCGCTAGACAGCCAAGTCGCTAGAATCCCAAGTCGCTAACATAAAAACAAGTCGCTAAGTAGTAACTCGCTACGGACCAAGTCGCTAACCAAATTTTGGCAGCAATTCGCTACACAAGTCGCTAGAAACACAAGTCGCTAAAGAGCAACTCGCTACTGACCAAGTCGCTACCACAAGTCGCTACCCGTAGTGGAGATTCCACTACTTGTACTTTAACTCGCTAGATCTAACTCGCTACCACCAACACTGTAAGTCGCTACAAAAATGTGAAGCAAGTCGCTACCAAGAAACTATTCCGTGAACTAAGTCGCTAGCTTGAAAAACCATATAAACATCAATTTTCAATCCAAAAACAACCCAACCAAGATGATTCAAGCTTACCAAATGAAAACCTAAACACTTTTGATGATTCTAAACATAAAAGTACCAACAAAATTCAAACTTTAACACAAGAAATCACCCAAATGATGCAAAAACCACTAAACTTTTTCAAACTCAAAAACCACCTAAAAACCACTATAAATCCAAAGATGTGCAAGATATGATCTAACCATGGCTCTTGATACCAATTGTAAGATATAAATTTTCACATACACATCAAACCATAACACAAAGTAGCATATAGATGGAATTCTAGAGAGAGAAAGTTAGAGGTTTAGGGAACTTAGTGAGAGAAAGTGAAAGATATTATTATGAGCTCCAACTCTCTACCTTGGAAGGTAGAGAGTATTTATAGTCTTACATAACTCGCCACACTTTGGGCTGTGGATCAGGCATACATTGGGTAAAGACCCGTCCGTCCTCCACGGTGTTACTTAACTAAATTACTACTTAACTTAAAAGAACTACGACTACGAGCTTTCTAACGATTACATATACTTGAGGTGACCGACTCTTTAATACCGGGAATTTCTAATTCCTAACAAACAAAATCCTGGCTATGGCACCGTCGTCTCTCACATCTAAACTTTCAAACTATCACCAACCTTGCTCGACACAAACTAGTTGAAGGTCTCCCATGATTCCGGTATTCAAAAGATCACCTTTGCTCAGCTTCTGAACAAGGAAAAAGCACTCGTGCTCATTTTCCTTCAAAGGTGGAACACAGCTCTCAGCATGTGCTTCGTTTTCTTCACATGGATTTGTGTGGCCCGATGCGCGTGCAAACGATCAATGGCAAACGCTACATCTTAGTAATTATTGATGACTACTCACGATGGACTTGGGTCTACTTTCTTCGAAGCAAAGACCAAGCTCCACAAATGATCATCACCTTTCTCACGAAAATACATGTTCAGCTCCGCAACACCGTCAGGCTAATCAGAACAGACAAAGGAACTGAATTTGTTAACCAAACCCTTCGTGAATTCTATGAGAAAGTGGGAATTCAGCATCAAACATCTATTGCACGTACACCCGAACAAAACGGAGTTGTTGAAAGACGAAACCGAACGTTAGTGGAAGCTGCAAGAACAATGTTAATCAATGCTAAACTTCCAGATTACTTATGGGCAGAAGTTGTATCTACTGCATGCTATACTCAAAACCGTTCTATGATCACAAAACGCCACAACAAAACACCTTTCGAGCTTGTCCACAACCATAAACCGAATCTCAAACACTTTCATGTATTTGGATCCCTTTGCTATCCGAATAATGATCGTGATGATTTTGGAAAGCTCAAAGCCAAAGCTGACATTGGAGTCTTTATTGGATATTGTGAGAATTCTAAAGGTTACCGGATCTGGAATCGTCGTACAAAACAGGTGATGGAAACGATTCATGCTCATTTTGATGAACTTACAGAAATGGCTTCTGAGTATAACAGCTTAGAACCCGGTCACAACCGTTTAAACTTCCCTCAACCCCCATCATCAGCTGAACAAAGCCCCCAGCTCACTCGTCAACAAATGGAAAGGTTATTTGCTCCGCTGTTCAGTGACGATATTGATGAACGTGCTCCAGGTGTATCCGCTGTTTCCGCTACACAACCTGATAATATTCCTATACCTGATACACCTGCTACAACAACTACTATTGAAGAAGCACCACCAGTTGACTCCACCACAACAGTTGAACAAACCGCTTCCAACAATGATGAACCGGCTGATGATATTCTGAATGAAGTACCCCCACCTGCAGATTTTGATCCAAATACATTCTTTAACCCGTTTGCTAATGACACTGTTGCACCTGATGTCGCGGAATCATCAACAAACCATTTGAATCCTCAGAATCTGCACAATGTATACCAACATCAACCCTCTACACATTGATGGACAAAAGACCATCCTCTGGATAATATTATTGGCAACCCGAATCAACCAGTCGTTACGAGACAACGTCTTCACACAGATGGTGAACATTGCATTTATGCACTCATTGTCTGCCAATCTGAGCCTAAAAACATTAAAGACGCAATGACAAAAGACAACTGGATTGAATCCATGCAAGAAGAACTCAACCAATTCAAACGTCTTGAAGTATGGGAACTGGTTGAAAGACCAACAGGGGTCTACGTCATTGGTCTCAAATGGATTTGGAAAAACAAATTGGATGCTGAAGGGAACGTAATCCGAAACAAGTCACGTCTAGTTGCTAAGGGTTATCGTCAGGAAGAGGGTATAGACTTTGAAGAATCTTTTGCTCTGGTTGCTCGTCTTGAGGCTTTTCGGATATTTCTCGCGTTCGCGGCTCATATGAATATGACGGTCTTTCAAATGGATGTCAAAACTGCGTTTCTCAACGGACAACTGAAAGAAACGGTTTATGTCAGCCAACCCGAAGGATTCGTTGATCCTGAGTTCCCGAACCATGTCTACAAACTGAACAAAGCTCTTTATGGTCTCAAACAAGCCCCTCGGGCATGGTACGATAAGCTATCATCTTTCCTCATTGCTAATAATTTCACCAAAGGTTCGGTTGACCCAACTCTCTTTATACAATATCACGGGGTACATATCTTAATTGTTCAAATTTACATGGATGACATCATTTTTGGGTCTACACATAAAAAGTTTTCAATCGCTTTTGCAAAACTAATGAAGAAAAATTTTGAAATGTCCATGATGGGTGAACTTACGTTCTTTCTAGGACTGCAAGTTCATCAATCACCCCGTGGTATTTTCTTGAGTCAGTCCAAATATGCCCTTGAATTGTTAAACAAATTTGGAATGAAAACCTGTGATACTTATGCCACACCAATGACTCATACCAAGTAGCTAGACGCTGATTTAAATGGGAAATTAGTGGACCCTACCAAATACCGAAGTATTATTGGGTCTCTCATGTATCTAAGAGCTAGCAGACATGATATTGTATTTGCCGTTTATCTATGCTGCCGTTATCAGTCGCGACCAACTGAAACCTACCTCTCTGAGGCTAAAAGAATCCTCCGATACATCAAGGGAACCATTAACTTGGGGATCTGGTATCCGAAGGATTCTGGTTTTGAACTAATCGCTTTTTCATACGCTGACCATGCAGGATGCTTAGACTCAAGGAAAAGTACTTCAGGAGCTCTACAATTTCTTGGTGATAAACTGGTGTCTTGGCAATCGAAGAAGCAGGATTGTACATCGCTGTCATCAACCGAAGCAGAATATGTAGCCATGTCTGCGTGTTGTGCTCAAGTCATCTGGATGAGAACACAACTCAAAGACTATGGTTACGTATTTGACAGAATCCCGATGTACTGCGACAATCGGAGTGCCATTGCGATCTCGTGAAACTCAGTCCAGCACTCGAAATCAAAGCACATCGATCTTCGTTATCATTTCATCAAGGACCACGTGGAACAGGGTACTGTTGAATTATACTTCGTGGGTACTGAATACCAATTGGCAGATCTATTCACCAAAGCCTTGCCTCCCGCTAGGTTTAATGAGTTGGTCCACCGGATTGGTATGAGGTGTTTGACTCAAGAGGAATTGGATGACCTCCTAAAATAGTCTTAAAAACCTGTCAAACACCAAAATCTCTTTTGTAAATATTTTCTCAAAAACAAAATACAAAAATATAAAATCTTATAAAACGACAAAAATATTCTTCTAATCTAATTTTCTTTCAACATGACAAGTACATTTCTTCCGTCAACACTATAATCGTTCAAAATTCAGTATTTTTCCGATCAAGTGTTGAGGGGGAGAAAATAATCACTTAACTGTTTCAAAACATCTGTGTACTTGCATGATTATCATATCCCGGTTGTTTCTTTTATCAATTGTGGTAAACTTTTCTGGCTAAATGACACTCCTCGGACTAAAACTTATAACCTTTCATTATTTTCTTAAGTCGAGGGGGAGTGTCGTCAAAGTTATTTCCTAAAATCTTTTGTTTGGTAACCAAAATGGAAGTTAAATGGCTTTGTATAAAAATGGAAAAGGTGGAGGGACCAAAACTGTCAAAAGATGAAAGTCATTTTAATAAAAGTCCTCCACCCAACATTTCACTTCACATTTATTACTCCTAACCAACTAATCCTACGCATAGAATTCATTCAAGAAATCCGAAGTTTTTATCATAAATCTGTAAGTGTTTTTGCGTTTGTAACACGTTTCTAAACATTGGTTTTGATTTTCAAACGAATCCAACGGTTAAAATTACGTGTATGGTTGATTTTGTGTTATACACATACGCGTAAGGACACATGATCATACTTATGTGTTTGAGGTTAAGATAAATGGGTCAAAACGGTTCTTTTACATCAAGGATACTATTGGTACCCTCTGAATCCACCCAGAAACACAAAATGATGGTTTTTCAAAATTAGGGTTCTTGAGTCGAATTGGGCGTTTTCAAATGTGAAGGGTTTTTGGTCAAAAATATTGTTGTGTGATGTTTATATTATGCTAAATTGATGATATCCAGGCTCTATAACAACCCAGAAACACTAATTAAGTCAGAATTAGGAATTAGGGTTTAATGTTCTTGTGTTTGGGTATTTTTGATTCACCACGAATTGGGTGTTAAAACTTGGTTATTAGACTCTCACAACTCCTAAAAGCTACCAGAAAATATTTGGTGCAAATCCTATGGTTAGAAATCATACGCGTAATTCTTAAACTCTAGGGTTTTGACCTACGCGTATGACTTTCTACGCGTAACTTCTTAACTTGCTTTCATGCCATGATCTGTGTTTAATATGACTATACATGTTAAGATTGATGATATGATGGTTTTATTTCAGGCTTGCTACTCGTAAAATTCAGAATCAAGGTCGATTATTACTCTACGTATAAGGATCACCTTACGCGTAGGCAGTTATGCGTAAGAGTAATCCTACGCGTAACTACTATGCATAAGGTTCTACAATGGGACTACGCGTATCCTGTGAAGGATATGCGTAAACAGTGACCTCTACCCATAAGGTCTACTCTTAAGAGTAAGCCTTACGCGTAAGGTCTTTATACGCCTACGCGTAAGCCCTATGCATAAGGTCCCCTTTTCCTACGCGTAACGTTTCTTACGCGTAAGTTAAGATCCTACGCATAAGCTTTCGTCTATGCGTATATCACTTTTGTTTACGCGTAACTTTGCCATATCTACGCCTATGCCTTGATAGACCTTCATTATGAATTGTTACGTGCACAAACTTGTTAATAAACAAATCATATTGTCACGAAACCAATAATGTCACTAATAAACTCAATCGTTTAATATGTTGTGTTAAATATGTGATAACATAAACTTTAAAACTTAAAGTTAACTAACTCACAAAACTTATCACGACGACATTGGACTATTGAACAAACAAGTGACTTTGGACTCGTCACAATCTTTAACACTGTAAATTCAATAATTAGACAATAAAACCTTTTGTTGACTAACATTATGTCTTTCGATATGTTGGTTCTTTTGGCTAATGTTATTTCAGATCACGACATGGCTGCTCAAATGAATGTGGATGCACCTGAAATTCTCACAATTGCTGACATCTTCCCTAATGGCTATCCTAGAAAGATTGGAAAGAACAACCTTAGGGTTGACTTTGAAACCCTCACCTGCTCTGAATCTTCTTGTCTCATTGCTGTGGATATTCTAAGGAATCATCCCTACCAGAACATGCTCTCACACTCTGCTACTGTACCGGAAATCTATATTCAGTAATTCTGGA
Source organism: Chrysanthemum seticuspe (assembly GCA_019973895.1). NCBI lineage: Eukaryota > Viridiplantae > Streptophyta > Magnoliopsida > Asterales > Asteraceae > Chrysanthemum > Chrysanthemum seticuspe. The sequence continues at coordinate 235,772,492 of BPTQ01000006.1, read as the reverse complement.
ATTCTATGCAGAGGATCACAGGTCAAAGTGCAGTGACAGTGACACTTAATCACAAACAAGTCACCATCACTCATGCAGACTCACGGGCTGTTCTTCTCATTCCTGAAATCGAGCCAACTGACTTCTTTGCCACACCTACTGAGGAGACAGTTCTACAATTCTTGCTTGATATTGGCTATGATGAAGCTTCAGGAGTTATCTCTAAGCATTCTCATGTGGAGCTTAAGAACATTCCTCAACCGTGGAGAACCCTCTACATCATCATCACCAAATCAGTCTCTGGTCGTGATAGTGGCTATGAGCATCCCAAGCTAATGGAACTACAAATCTTCTGGTCATTAATCAACAAAAAGGACATCGAAATCGAACCACTATTATGGGAAGACATGATGTCATTTCACAAGAAACTTGGCTCAAAGATTCCCTATGTCAGATACACAAAATTGTTGATCCAAAGAGCACTTGGACTTAATCCAGATATTTCACAAAGGCTCAATGACCCAGACAATCACGATATGTTGACTGAACCTATCCTATCTTTCAGAATCAAGGAATCGTCAACAAAGAAACAGGGTGCTGTGTCACCTGATCACCTACTGACTAACGAAATCAAGAAGCTTGAAACGTACAAAAGGTATCGGGTAGCAGTAAAAGAAGGAAAAGTTGGTCATCTTGATGAAAAACCTTCAGGAACTCCTACTCGGAGAACCAGAAGAGGAAGTGCTGGAAGTGCAGTAAGTTCTGAAAGGCAAAGGAAGTTTCGCAAAAGGAATCCTCCTCGTAAAAGGACTGTTCCTTCTAAGGAAGCTGTTCCCATTCCCTTACCTAAACCTGAACCGCAGAAAAAGCTAATTGACGAGGACTCAGAAGGTACTGAATCAGAAGAAGAGATTACATACTCTGAAACTGCAAAGGATGACACTCCATTAGTACCGAAACCTCCAAGTCCTATAGCTGAACATGGCAAAGGGAAGACACCAGTGCTTGTGCCATATGATCAAAGCTCAAGCTCAGAAAGTGATGAAGAGCAACTGGATACTTCATACAGGAAGAAGTTTAAATTCGTTAGACACCTTCAAAAGGATGAAGAATTTGCAAAAGACCAAATGGGTGGCCCCGGAGGATCAAGTGGTGTTGCCCACTCTTCACCAGATCCTGATGCGGTTAATCAACCCGATAAGGGATCTGGTGCCACCACTCTTGTGCAACAACAAACGCTTGTGGAGGTGTCTACTGAACATAACATTGAGGAACCAGAAAAGGATAAGACTGAGAAAAAAAAGACTGATGAAGATGCTAAGGCTTAGACGGAAGAAAAGGCTAAATCTGGACAAGATGACGAAGAGAATTATGATGATTATCTTCTCAACAGTCCAACTCGTTCCATGGAGGATACTTCTGCACCTCCTAAGGACCCCGAGCCTCCTCATGTCTCCTCCTCATCAGATTCATCATCTCATTCCTCACCACCACCATCTAAAAGATCAACCAAATCATCATCCAAATCAGTGAAGAAGCCTACTCGATCTTGGATATCTCATACTCATAAACGAATTGGGAATGCTGTCAAACAAATCAGAAAGAAAGACATCTTCCAAAGGAAGATGAATTTTTATGCTGATCAGATACAGTATATTCGTGATGATCTCGACAAGATGCAAGAGGAAAGGGAGTATGTCCAGAAGCTCATGAAAGATGATCTTCAAGGAAAAATGGATGAAATGATCAAAGGATACACTCAACAGTTCCTTATGGAGGTCGTTCCGAATCTGACAAAGCAGATGTATACCAGAAAAATGTATCCAAATCTGTTGCATCTAGCCAAACAAGCCATGAAATCAACTCCGATGAATTTAAGCATCAATCCAGTTGAATCTACAATCTTCTCAGATGATGAATTGGTGAACCGGCTAGTAGCGCAAATGTCGACACGCTCTGCAACGTTTGCCTCACATGAAGCTAAACTGTTTGAAGCTCTATTGGAATACCAACTCAGGTCCTCATTCCGAGAAGAAGCTGTTAGGCCCAAACGTTCAAGAGATGATGAAGACAAAGATCAGGATAAGGATAAAGAGCCCAAACGCTCAAAGAAGTCTGATGTATCATCCTCTATTCAGTACTCGATGCAACCTCCACCATAACGTAATCCTACTCAACAAAGATCTTCTCCTCCATCTTCTACTGATAAACCTCAGGATTTATCTGAGTTACCGCCCGAGACTCAAAAAACCGGTGATCACTTTGAGTATACGGGTGGTGACGATGAGGAAGTCCGTGAGCCCCTACAACAACCCACCTCTCCCAAACAAGTTAAGAAACCAGAATCCTCATCTAGGCCAAAACAAAAGAAGAATAAGGCGCCAATGACTGACGTCGTATCATGGTTAGATGAAGATACAACACATGAGTTTGAATGGTTTTCTACACTTGTCAATTCCACTCCCTACCCTGAAGAAGGTCAAGATCTGGTAGACGGTAATACTTTGGAGCATGCTAAGATTATGCAAGAAAAGTTCCATGTGAAGAAGATGACGAAATCCGAGTTGAGGCGAATCAAGAATGAAGCTTTTCAACTGTGGAAAGATAGCTCAGAAAGTGCCATCAAGGTCGAATATCACCTTGAAAACATTGCTCGAGCTATGTCTAACAACATGGATTGGCTCAACCCAGAAACAAACATCAACTTCACCAAACGGGACAACCCTCCATATTACACCGACTGGTCTAAACCACTACCAACGATCGGCCAACCAGATGAACCTAGGATTCCATTCAGATATTTCTTCAACAAAGACTTGGAATTTCTTCTACACGGTGGCGATGGATTAAGGAAATACGCTACATCTTTGACACTTCCATTCCCAGCAGCCATATACTCAAACTGCATAGCTATCGAGGAAAGAGCTAATCACTTGTTCTCCAACAACGTGGAAGCATACGACCGAGATGCAATGTACGGGATTCATCATTGGCCGGAACGCCGAAGATCTACTACCGAAGCTGCCAGGTTCAGAAGTCTCAACATGAAGTGTTCAGTACTAAGGATATCGTTGCCATCAAACACGTTGACCTGTCGACCAAATGGGACTACACGTTTCTCAAGAAGATTGTGGTCAAAAGGCAAGATGAACGGGACTATGCATTCTCTGAAGCTGACTTTGAGAATTTGTCTCTCAACGACATTGAAGACATGTACCTTGCCAAAGTACAGGGTCGCATGAGGCAATTTTCAACTGAAGTACAACGTGATTTCATCAAGTCACTGCCCATCTTCATCAGAAGCATAGTCATCAAGGAACGTGTAGAAGATCTCCAGCTAGCTGTTGAATCATATCAAACCCGTGTTAACTTCACCCCACCTCAGCTTGATCTTCCCGACATCAACCAGCTCTCACAATATACACTCATCAGCAAACCATTCGGAGTCGTTTACCGCAGTGAACTTCAACGAAATTGCTTAATGGCGTGTAGTGATCTTCATAATTTTGGGGATCACACTTCGAAGGGATCAGTACAGAACGTTGGAAAGCTTTGTTGGTGGTCGACCCAGGATTAACATCACCAGCTATCAACGCCCTGTTCGCACTCCTGGCGACATCACTGCACTTCCTGGTACCCCTTGAATTGCTTCTTTCATTCTAAATTTGGATGTGTGATTATATATGTGAATGGCTTGTGCACACATAACAGTGTACAACCCGTAATTGTCAAGAAAGGACCCTGTGGTAGGCTTCAGTGCCACAATCCTTATAAAAGGAGCGAAAGCTTCTTACTTTTGAGTAAAACCTATCAAACCTTTCATTTTTCAAGGTTTTGCTCAAAAGGACAAATACTTCCCCAAATGATTTTCAAAACCTCAACCGTTTATATCACTTGTTGAGGGGGAGTATTTGAATTAAAACTTTGTTCACAAGTTGTTCATAGTGGTCATCTTCCCGCAACACTCGAAATGGTCTTATTTATTGTCAACTTTTCAAAAATAACATTTGATATGCCATTTTTGAGGGGGAGAAAATTGTGTGATAAGAAATATGTTGTGTAAACGCAAATGAATTTTTTGTAATAGACTTAACCAAAGAATTGACGGTACTAAACTGTTAGTAACTCAAAAAGACTTGTCCTGGACGGGTAATAATTTTGTCCGAGTAGAAAGTACCATTCGAGAAACTCTTGGTAGACATGAACTCTGACGTGTATGAAAACCTTTCGAGGTTTGTCTACACCTTCAAGGTAGTTATTAGAGCTATTTGTCACCTAAAAGCTGACAATGTAACTCTTTAACTATGCAACGTAACCGTGTCTCGCGGGGGATTGTCTATCTTGAGTGGATCAATTCAAAAAGTGCGCGCTCTTTCCTCACTGTGCAAATAACTGTTAAAACTCTTAAAGCACATGTGGAGGGGGAGTATTTATGCAAAATCTTATCTCAACAGTGGTTCAAAATGTTTTTCATTCACAAACACTGTGAGAGATTTTTCAAGTAAATGGTTTTATGGCAACATAGGTTAGTCATGGAGTGATAAGGTGACTAAGGTTAGGAATAACCGTCCTATGATCCGCTAGAGCCGGAGGGATCTACCCAAGGACATTACAAATATTTAGTACTTAGAAGTCCTTAGGTATGATTATAAAAAGGAGAAAATGAGAAACGGAGAAAGAAGGAGTTGTAGAATTAAAAAGAAATGCAAAGAAAAGGGTGAAAAGAAATAGCCCTCCAAATTATTCAACTTAGGGCAGACACCGGGTTCAATTCATATGCTACTGGTTGTCACTAAGTGACACCGGTATTGAAGATTAAAAGTCGTCATGGACCCAGTGACGCATGCACTAAACCTTCTTAGCCACTCAAGTTTCTCTCAACAGAAGCTTGTTTCATTCTCACAGGGAACCCTACGTAAACTATTGGCTTTCTCTTAGAGATCGCTGGTATTGAAGAAGGAGACCCTCTCCCTAGTCTCCGCTCAGGAAAACCAAAACGCACTATTGAGTCTAGAGCCACGAGATTCATCAAAAGATCTCTTAGGAACACTTGACATTTCATCACTTGTTGATCACCAACTAAGATCATCAGTGGTTCATATCGAGTCCTTCACAGATCTTAGCAATCTGTCGAGAACATTTATGAGAGGTTCACAACTGTGATCCTCAGTGATTGAATGGAAACTCCTGCCATGGTCAACATCAAACAGCCCTAACAGCAGGTCACTTCGTTAACTCCCCGTGGATTACGCTTAGTGTGTCTCAAACGGTCTACAGTCGTGAGGTGATGCTTCGGTGTACCTCAGCGACTCATCTGAACTGTAGATGTACTTCGGTACATCGCGTTATCTCACTTGTGGGACTCCAGTTCAGGAACGGCCTTTGTAAGAATTTGTAAGATATAACTTTTCACATACACATCAAACCATAACACAAAGTAGCATATAGATGGAATTCTAGAGAAAGAAAGTTAGAGGTTTAGGGAACTTAGTGAGAGAAAGTGAAGGATATTATTATGCGCTCCAACTCTCTACCTTGGGAGGTAGAGAGTATTTATAGTCTTACATAAAACGCCACACTTTGGGTTGTGGATCAGGCATACAGTGGGTAAAGACCCGTCCGTCCTCCACGGTGTTACTTAACTAAATACTACTAAACTTAAATGAACTATGAATACGAGCTTTCTAACGATTACATATACTTGAGGTGACCGACTCTTTAATACCGGGAATTTCTAATTCCTAACAATCTCCCCCTAAGGGAGGTCACCTCAATTATGTACCAAAATTACATTGAATACAAATAGATATAACATTTAACAATTGATCTTGCATTCTTGATGTAGTCCTTTGCTCCTAAGCTCGTAGTCATTGATTCTTCACAATGCATGTTTGGTTATTCCAAGTGGAGGTCTTTTACTGATCCACGTGATGATAAGTTTGAGCCATCTTTGGAGATCATCAGCTATCAACAATCTCTGACACATCCTTTGTGGTGTTGGTATTTTGTGATGTTGTGACTTTGGGACCGACATGCTCACATTCTGGATCATGAAATCTTCTCATCAGAGTAGCGGAAGCTTTAGTTGATTCATGATATTGGCAGCAGCGTAGCAGAAGCATGGAGTGAAAATATCAGAGTCATTGATGCACTAATCATGATTTCTTTTGAGATGAATGTGTTAAGTGAGCATGCGGCTGTGGATTGACCGCTTCATTCTGATCAGCTGCAAATGTCGGGCGTACCTGCATACAACAGTTAGCAACAAATCGCACGAAAGTGTCTTTGATCACTTTCGTTGAATTGAGGTACACGGCCCACGGTTCCCCGTTGATCAGTACAAGTACTGCCTGTGATCAGGTAGGATTCCTAAGAATCTCCTTGACAGGGTTTCGCAGCTGTTCTAGATGTTCTCAAACCGGAACATCTCAAAGAAGACAACACGGAGTGAGTGAACCAGCGAACTTTTTAGTCCATTGATTGATGAAAAGAGATTTGAAAAACAATCGTGTATTGCTCAATAGAAATTGTTTTTGCAATACATCGAAGGTTTTATTGAAAATCAATTATCAATCATAAAAATACCTTTTGGTTTGAAAAATGAGTACACAGTCAATGTGCTAAAGAAAAGAGTTTTTAAGCACAAAGACACGTTTTTCAAAGGTATCCGTCAATCCATAACCTGAACCAGAATTGATTCAAGAAATTGAATCGCCCCATTGTTTCTGTTCAGTTGTCACATGGTTGATCTATATAATAGATCTCACATGCCACCTACCAGGAGCTTGTTTGATGTTGGCTCCAGAAGGCTTTCCATCTTCATTATGAATATGTAAACACATCACTCAGATGTTCAGGCAATACCACAAGGATAATGCGTAGGACTCTAGATATAATCTCTCTTTCCACATTGGGTGAAACAGAGAGTCTTCATTGAAAGTGTCCTAATGAGATTTATTGATGATCTCGTGGCTCTAGACTCAATTTGTGCATATTTGGATCCTATAACGGAGACTGGGGAGAGGGTCTCCTTCTTCAATATCAACCATCTCTAAGAGAAAGTCGATAGATAATGTTGGTTCCCCGTGAGAATGAAACAAGCCCTTTTAAGAGGAACTTGAGTGGTTTGGAAAGTTGAAGTGCAGTGCGTCACTGGGTCCATGACGTCTTGTCTTCAATACCGATGTTACCATCAGTAGCATATGAATTGAACCCGGTTTCTGCCCTAAGGTTGACTAAATGGAGGGCTATTTGTTTTCACCCTTTTCTCATTCAATTCTTTTTAATTCTTCAACCCCTTCAGTGCTTACCGAGACTTCATAGCTAGAACCTTGTTGGGTTTATTCCAGTACTAGCTCAGTCTTAGTCCGCACTCTTCCCTTATCTCATTTTTCTCCTTTTATCATCATACCTAAGGACTTCTACACTAACTAGTGGATTGTCCCTAGGTAGATCCCTCCGGTTCTGGCGGATCATGGGAACCAATACCTAACCTTATCATCCTTGTATCACCGTACATAAAGTAAAGTTGGTAGGTCAATTTGGTATTGTTCATCTGCCATTGGATCTAATTGAAAACCATTTGAAAATCAATTCAGATACTTGTGATATATTATCAAAGCTTTTTGTACCTGAATTGTTTTTGATATTTTTAGAACGAGAACTCCCCCTCAACATGTGCATCAAGTATTTGAAAATGTTTTGCACATGGAGGCAAGAGAAAGAATTAACTTCTTTTGATTACCATTTTCTAAAAGATATCACTTCCCTCAACAGATCAAGTGGGTATAGCATTTCCGGGAAGGATGAGGTTTCCATGAATTTGCTCCCCCTCAATATGTGCCTCGAGGTTTGAAAAGAGTTTTGCACATACTAGAGGGAACCTGCACATTAGGATGAATGATCACGTTTCAAATCAAAGGTTTAAGATAGATGCTCCCCCTCAACATGTGCATTGAAAATTTGAAATAGTTTGTCACATGTGGGAAGGACAGCATGTACATTCATGTGAAACCATTTACCTTAATATCAGTTTAAATCCAATTTAAATCACACATTCTCCCCCGATCACAATTATCAAAACATTTGAGATTTGTGATCTCTTATAGATTTAAATTGATTTTGAAAGCTTTTAAGGAGAATTGTGACTTGATTGTGAAAGCGTTTGAACTGATAAGGATCGGATTTTAAGACTTTAAACTCCATTGTTAAAACATGCATTTATATTTTTTGAAAAACAATTTTAATGCCAAATAACTTTTTATTTTAATTGAAATCATTCTCCCCCTCGATCAATGACATAGGTTGTTGATTGAGAGATAGAGATTTTGACAAATAAGTCCTGATGATTATCAAAAATAGAGATTGAGTTATTTTTCAAAGCATTTAGTTTTCAGCAGATAAAAGTTTATAGATCAGAGCATGGAATTTTGAAAACATGATAAAACATGGCTCTGTTCTTTCTTTTAAAACCGGGTTACTGCCTGAAATGACAATAAACCATTGTTTCTCTTTCTCCCAAAATTGTTTTTTTTTTTGATTTTTTTGGATTTTTTTTTTTTTTTTTTTTTTTTTTTTTTTTTTTAATTTTAAAGAATTCGAACAACATCTAAAGTCCCGTGTCATTCTTTGAATGACAGCACAAAGACCGTAGATATTATCGAACCGAGAAAACCATGACAAATTGACAATATTTTTTGAAGATTTTTCGAATTTTTCAGATTTTTATTTTTTATTTTTATTTTATTTTATTTTATTTTTTTTAAATATTTACAAGAGATAGATGAAGATAGACCTTTACTCCTCGTCTTCCTCCTGAAGACGTTTGAGAGTTTCTGGTTGAAGGCTTTTCAAACCAAGACGTGGAAGAATAAACTCAAAACGTTCTCTTGGAAGAGCTTTGGTGAAGATGTCCGCTAACTGATATTCAGACCTCACAAAATATAGTTCCACCACACCTTTTTCCACTTGTTCCCTGATGAAATGATGTCGAATGTCGATATGCTTTGCTCTTGAGTGTTGAACGTTGTTGCATGAGAGAGCAATAGCGCTTTTATTATCACAGTACAGAGGGATTTTGTTGAATTCAAAGCCATAGTCAGATAATTGAGATCTCATCCATAAGATTTGAGCACAACAAGATGACATGGCTATGTATTCAGCCTCTGTAGAGGAAATAGAAGTACTCATTTGCTTCTTTGAAGACCAGCTCACAAGCTTATCACCCAAAAACTGAGCACCTCCTGACGTACTTCGACGTGTATCTTGACAACCTGCATGATCAGCATCTGCATAGGCCGTTAGTGACATACCGGTGTCCTTCGGGTACCATAGTCCCATATTGATGGTTCCTTGGAGATACCGAAAGACCCGTTTAACTGCTTCAAGGTGCTTTTTAGTAGGCTTAGCCTGGTATCTAGCACACATGCACACAGAGAACAAAATGTCTGGTCTACTAGCAGTGAGATACATCAGGGACCCAATCATACTCCGATATTTTGTTTGGTCAATCATGATCCCTGAGAGGTCCTCATCTAGTTTGGTTCGGTCAATCATGGGGGTGTCAACAGGGTCACATGAATCAAATCCAAATTTCTTTAAAATCTCTGTTGCATATTTAGATTGATTTATGAAAATGCCTCCGGGACTTTGTGAAATTTGTAATCCCAAGAAAAATGACATTTGTCCCATCATTGACATTTGAAACTTTGAACTCATTTCATTAGAAAAACGATCACATTCCATTGGGTCAGTCGAGGCAAAAATAATATCGTCAACATAAATTTGAACATGAGTTAAATGTTTGCCTGACTTCCTGGTGAACAATGTAGGATCAACTGCTCCTTTGCTGAATCCGGTTGATAGAAGAAACTTTGACAGTGTATCATACCATGCCCTTGGAGCTTGCTTAAAACCGTAAAGAGCCTTCTTCAAACGATAAACGTGAGTAGGATGCTCTTGGTTCACAAATCCTTCAGGTTGGCTGACGTAGACAACTTCCTTAAGATCTCCGTTCAGAAATGCCTTCTTTACATCCATCTGATATACCACCATGTTCTTACTAGCAGCATTAGCCAGAAAGATTCTGATTGCCTCGATTCGAGCAACTGGAGCAAACGATTCTTCAAAGTCTATACCCTCCTCTTGACGATATCCTTTAGCAACTAATCGAGCCTTGTTCTTCAACACATCACCATGCTCATCAAGTTTTACTTTGAAGATCCATTTTAGAGCTATAATCATAGCACAGTCTGGAGCAGGTACTAACTCCCATACATCAAGACGATCAAACTCATGAATTTCATCTTGCATAGCATTGAACCAGCTATCTTCATTCATAGCAGTTTTAACATCTTTTGGTTCGATCTTAGATAGTACGGAGTTGAAGAAGCACCATAAGGCATCGGTTGCGAGTTGCTTCCGGGTTGATACAGGACGAGAGGGATTTCCAATGATGTTGTCTAATGGATGATCGTGAGTCCATTTTCTGAGGTGTTCATGTGGCATTTGTTGAGGAACTGAGGTAGCTGAGTCGATGTCTCCTGAAGAAGATGGTTCTGATGATGATTCAGGAGTAGCAAATATGTTTTCAAATGGAGCATCTTCAGGAGTCGCAAAGGGATTAACTTCATCATTGATGCCAGAAACATTTCCATGATGTACATTTGAAGAATGATGATTTGTTGATGAGACTGAAGGATCAGCAGCAGGTGCTTCTTGACTTACAGACATTGAGACTGATGGATTGACTTCATTCACTGGAATATGAGCATCCTCTATTGTAGGGATCAACACCTCATTAGTAGTAGACTCATACAGTTCATCAAACATGGGATCAAACAATTTCTTTACATCATCTTCAGATGGAGGTACATATGGAGTTTCTTGAGAGGAGTTTGGAACAAGGGATGAACCAATAGGACTATTTTGAAGTGCGGGTCCTGAGCTGGAGTGTCCAGGAGCCATTTGACCGGTTAGCTCATCAAACGTAACGTGAATTGTTTCCATGATATTTCGGGTTCTTTTGTTGTAGATTCGGTATCCCTTTTTGTTTGGTGCATATCCTACGAATACTCCAATGTCAGCTTTAGCCCTAAGTTTGCCCAAGTCTTGACCCTCATTAGTTGGATAGCACAAGGCACCAAACACACGAAGGAAAGATAGATTAGGTTTTCTGTTGTGGACAAGTTCATATGGAGTTTTTCCATGAATGGTGTGAATCAGGGAACGATTTTGTGTGTAGCATGCAGTGGCGATTGCTTCAGACCAGAGAAACATTGGAACCTTTGAGTAGATCAGCATTGTTCTAGCAGCTTCAACAAGAGTACGATTTCGTCTTTCAACTACACCATTCTGTTGTGGGGTTCGTGGAACACTTCTTTGATGGCTGATTCCAACGCTTTCATAGAATTCACTGCAGCTGTTTGATGAGTTTGATGATGATATCAGGAGTTTCATCCTTTGTCCTTAAGAACTTGACCCAGGTGAATCTAGAGTAATCATCAACCACAACTAACACATATTTCTTCCCAAAGATGTTCTGCACCCTCATTGGTCCACATAAATCCATATGAATCATGTGAAGAACTTCTGTGACAGAGTTAGTAGGTTTGGGTTTATGGGCATACTTCTTGCTTTTTCCCAATTGACATGCTGAACAAAGATGATCCTTTTCATACTTTAGTCTAGGTAAACCTACAACTAAGTCCTTTCTGGAAAGATCGTTGATGGTGCCGAAGTTCAAGTGATTGAGACGACGATGCCATAACCATGACTTTGTTTTTGAAGCCTTAGATAACAAGCAGATTGGAGATGCTCTCATCATGTCATCGATAGAGATGGTGTAAAGGTTTGAGCCACGAGTTCCTTTCAACAGTTCCTTACCATTAAGATCTCTAACAAAGCAGGTATGTTTTCTGAAGGCTACTTCCAGATCAGAATCACAGAATTGACCAACAGAGAACAGATTATGACCTAAACCTTCCACATAATACACTCTGGAGATGACACTATCACCAACAACATAATCTCCATAACCCATAATAGCACCGAAATGATCATTACCAAATCTAACAGTCCCGATGAATTTGCTCACGAAGTTCATGAGCCGTGACCGGTCTCCAGTCATATGCTTGGAACAGCCTGAGTCCAGGTACCACAGAACGATTTGAACGATCTGCAGTTGAACACAGACAAGAATGGATAACTGGATAATTGGGATCCCCATGCAAGAATGGGTTCCATTTGGTTAGTTACAATGGTTGGACCACCCACATCAGAAATAGAAGCATTCATATCAGAAAATGAGGTACTGGGATCATTGTGAATAGATGCAATACTAGTGTCTGTATTAGCCCTGTTTACAGTGTGACCACTTCTTAAGGGAATAGTTCTACCAGTAGGCATCCATTTTCTAGTGGGCATTATCTGATTGGTCTTATGACCAACAGGTATCCAATAAAAACCTATTCTGCTGAATGTTCTTCCTGTGGGTTTCCATTGTTTTCTAACTTTCTTTCGCTTTTGCTTTTTAGCCTTTTTAGCATGAATTTTAGCATTAACAATATTAACTGGACAATTAACATCATTAGGCGAAACATTGACACCACATTCATGATTAGAAACAGAATTCAAGCAGTCATCAGTACAAGGTTTGCAAATAGTATCAGAATTCGAATTAATTACAGTACGCCTATGGCTAATACTAGAATCAACACGATTCGTTTTATTCAATTCAAGCTTAAAGTTCCTAGATTGTTCTTCTACTCTTTTCCAGTGCACATTTTTAGCTTGCGAGGTCCTATCATTCCTTGTATTCTCTTGAGACTTTGACCTGCTCCCTTTAATGTCACTGATTACTCCTGTAGAGGGAATGGGAACATTAGTTTGTTTTACTACTCTTTGCCCCACCTGTTTAGATGTGCTGGGATCTGAACTACATGCAGGTGCACTACGGTTCACTTTCTTAAAGCTAGATGTACTGAGATTAGTACTCCTAGAAGGCACATTTGAGTTCTCTTTCCTAGCATTGGCATATCTAGAATCTGAACTATTCAAGGGTACACTATGGCTCTCATTCAAAACATTGGGAATCGAGTGCATATCATATTTGGCCTTAGGCATTGAGCAAGGAATCAAAGGGTTAACTCTCTCACCTAATGTCTTAGGGCATATAGTGATCAAGCATTCTAAGATTTCTTGAGATCGTTTGGCATATGAGCATGCATGTCCAATTGCATTATCATGAGGTTTCTCTAGCTTATCCTCTTCAACAATCTCACGCAGGCATTCTAAGCAATCCTTAAGGGATGAGAAATATGTTTGAATGGCAAGTTTGTTGTTCCTTAGGTGAGGGGGGACATATGTCACAGATAAAGCAGATTTATTACCAGAGTGAACCTTAGATACAACATTCTCCCCATTGATCATTGGCATTTTCCCTTTTACCTGACTCCTCAGATTCTCAATTTCCTTTTGCAATGAAGTTATTTGTTCGTTGTTTTTGTTACGAGTGACTTTAATTGATTCAAACAACTCATTGAAGTGACGTTTAACCTTTTCATTTTCTTCTAGAAAACTTTCGTTTTCCTTTTGTAAAGCATTTACTAGGTTTTGAAGATGAAACGTTTGAGAATTCTGATAATCTAAAGAAGGAGGCATTTAGGAGCCTGTCATATTGTTTGTTTGACCCTTTAATTGAGAGATTTGGGCTTTCAACTTTCTGATCGTGTTGCACTGAGCTTGAATCTGTTCATCACGTTTGTTAATTTGAAAAACTGCATCAAACTCTGGAGCATCTGAAGATGTCTTGACATTTGAAGTTTTTACATTTTCTTTAAGATGTTGATATTTTAGTTGTAAATTAAAATGCTAAACTTCTAGTTTAGAAAAATGTTTAACGAAATTGTCGTGATCATCCAGTTCAATTTTCTCATTTAGTTTAGAATTAGTTTTTTCAAGCTCAATGACACGATCATGGGAGACTTTCAGGGCCACAGATAATTCATGAAATTTGGAAGCATTAATAGAGCAATTTGAAGCAGTGAAAAACACATCTTGAGCAACACATTCAGTAATAAGATTCTCATTTAATGTATGCAAGTTCTTTCTCTCAATCTCATTATATTTCAGTGCACGTTCATTGATTGATGCTAAACAGTCAAGTCTAAACAGACTTAAAACAGCTTAAACACAAATGCAATTTAGATCAGAGGAATATAGGGGATTCCTGGGTCGTTAAGTCCCACGGAGGATGAATTGGTGTTTAAACAACTTCAGATGATAGAATGATCACTAAGGATATCAATCAGTAAGGTTTTCGATGGAAAATTATACTAAAAGAAAAGATTTACAAATAAAAGCGACTTAAATGCAAATTAAAAAGATTAAAAAGTTAAAATCTATTAAATAAACGCTATCACTATTTTTAAAGGCGATGAACGTTTAAAACCTAAAACTTAAAACTTACGTTTAAATAAAAATAACGTCTACGTACAAAATAAAAAGTGAGTTTTAAAGAAATAAAAGGGCTATAAATATGAAAATGATGTTTTAACAATCCTAATAATAAAAGAAAATTATTAGAAAAAGAAAATTATTTTTACAACTATTTATTTAATTATTATTAATTAAAAACTATTTATTAAGTATTTAAATTGTGCTAAAATACAAGAAAATACAAAATTAACCTAGAAAAATGAAATTATAACTTGGAAAAATCTAAAATATGATAAAACTTATTTTAAAACTAAAAATATATTTTTTTAGACTTATTATGTATTTATTATTAATTTAAAACTATTTAAAACTAATTAAAATGCTAAAAAATACTTTTTAAACTAAGAAAATTATGGAAAAATACTTTTTATTACTTTTGTATTTATCTTAACCTAAGAAAATTGAAAAATCATTTTTTTGGACTTTTTATAATTTATTTGTATTAAAAGCTATTTAAAAATACCTAAAAACTGTTTTTAATTAAGAAAAATAGCAAAAAGTTATGAAAAATAATGAAAATTTCAGGAAAAGTCTATTTTAATATGTAGAATCTAGGAAAAATAGAAAAACATGGTCTTGTTTGGAGAAATTAGCAACTGCAGTTACAACTGCTTAATAATAAGCACTTGAAAAAGCTGAATGATAACCAAAGACCACCAACTTGATACAGAAGCTAAGATATGCTATAAGCTAATAATACTAAGCTAGAAAACTCAATTAAGAACACTGATAAGCTATTTATAAGCAAATAAGCACTAATCTCAAACTGAGAAACCAAACAGTCCTGAGGACATTTTGCAGGCTAAAATAAGCTAGGTAAATAAGCTCCAAAGCTCAAAACAAAGACTTGGGTATCAAGCTGAGTTGGTGAGCTATCCAAAAAACCAAAGCTCACACTGTGGGGTCCACTGTGGAGCTTAGAAAGAGCTTATGAAAAAGAGATCAATTTACTGGGTAGCTGGTTATAACAGAAAAATGGGACAAGATACAAGTCAATAGCAGCCCTACTAAACAAGCTAAAAATTGAAAAAGTAAACTTGGGACCTCTAGAAGGCTTGATTGGCTATCCAAAGAACCAAGGTTTACAAGCTAAGGCCAACTGATAAGCTCTGTAGGAACTTATGATTTAGCAAGTAAAACAGGTGCACAGGGCACTATATTGAAATGGTGAGAAAAATAAGCTAAACAAAAAGCTATCAAATAAGCTGTAAATGGAAAATAGGAACTTGTAACCTTGAGACAGCTTGGTTGGCTTCTCAAAAAGCCAAAACACACAAGATAAAGATCACTAATAAACTCTCTAAGAGCTTATGAACTTGCTACCAAATCTGTGCACAGGACAGATTTTGACTTTTTGATTGAAATGAAAGGTTGACTTTTATGAACTTATGATTGATCTTAAACACTGATATTGATGTATTAAGGTATAATAAAACTTGTTTGATGCATGGTAACAACTTTTTAACACAAAATCATGATCAAAGAACCTAAAAATCCAACAGTTAATGTATAAAATGAGATTAAAAGGATTGTTGACTTTTGAACTAATTACCACTGGATTTCTTGCTTGTACTGAGTTCTTAAGACCAAGTTTGACACCAAACAATCAAAAGCACAAGTCTGCACAATCTTTTGCACAGTCAAACTACACAAACCAAACACTCCTTCAAATGACTGATTTGAGCTTTTTCAAAGAATATCTCAGGCTCAGACCATGCAAATCATTACAGAGTTTATATTATCATATATGAAGACTGAATAATCATAAAACAACATTATTAACAACTTAAAACTAAGAAATACCAATTATTCTATTTTAACTGTTAAAATAAGATTTAAAGTAACTATCAATTTAAAAGAACAAGCCACTGATTTTAAAGCTTAATTAGACTTAACTAGAGCTAGTGAACAAAAAAAAACAAAGATTACAACTAATGACTGATTAAAACAGTAAAATGCAAGAAATGAGCAAAAGCTTACAAATGGCTTTAGGTCACAAACTGAGAACTAGGACCAAATAACCAATCCTATAGCTTACCAATAAGCACTATACCCAAGACCATCCATTATATATCCTGCTCCAGTATTTTTGAACCTTGTACCATGATTTTTGATTTTTTAACTAATTAAGTGGTATTTTTGTGAATTTTTGATTTTTTCTTATAACCTGCTTTTAAGAGTATCTAAAAGCTTGCATAAGCTTTATAAGGAGCTTATATGAGTTTCTAAGTCCAAAATAACCACTGCTAACAACCTTTTAACATAATGAGATTTCTTTGAATTCGTAAAAATTGCATAACATAAGATAAGACCTCAAAAGTGAAATTGATGATATCAAAAGGTTTATATTACACTGATAACATGAAATACAAGATTTAAAAGCTTTAAAATACACTTGAATTAAAAATTAAGCTTAAACGACATTAAAAAGTAAAATTACTCTAGATATTCTTCTCTGTTGCTTCCTCTTGATATTTATTGACCATTTTCAACTATGTCGACACCTCTGAGAATATCCCACCATAATCCAACCGTTGGATTGAGCCAGATCATTGGAATTGCCACATGGCGATTTTGGCGCCAAAAATGTCTTCGAGCAGGTTTTTCCCATTAATGGGCTTTGGATTGGTGTGGAGGTGGAAGGAGACAGCTGGGAGGTGATGTGGAGTGAACTGGATTGGAAATCAAGTGGTAAATACCACTGGTATTGGTGAAACAAGGGAGAAGGAGACGATGAACAGTGTAGGCGGTTTATTCGAATTTAAAAATTGGGCCGGGTAATGTGTTGGGCTTGGGTTGGGTTTTATATTGGATCCGGTTTGGTTTTTAGCTTAGATAACCATAAGGACCAAAAATGTAATTTGGCCAAACCTTCAAGGATTGAAATTGACAACTTTCCAAAGCTCTTACAAGGACTAAAACTGCCAAGTAATATTAGTACAAAGACCATTGTTGAAAATTTCCATTTTTTACAAATCCAGGGACTAAAACTGTCAAGTTTAAAACTTGAGGGACCAATATTGTAAATTCTCAAAAAGTTTATCATAAGGACCATTTTTGTCATTGATTAATAGAACAAGGTTAAAACTTGATAATTTTCACTTTTTAAATTAACCAAGGACTATTTTTGACAATTTTCAAAGTTCAGGGACTAAAGTTGTCATTTTGTGATTTTTGAACTTTAAAGGGTTTGTTTTGACAACTTTTGAATCTCAAGGACCTAAAATGATATTTTACAAGTTTTTGAATTACCAGGGACTAGATTTGACAACTTTTGAAACTTGGGGGACTAAAACTGCCAAATATGCAAACTTAATACGTTTTTCACCAGATTTTGATGTTTTTGCATTTAAAACATATAAAACACTTGTTTGTGATATTTTTATCATTTTGAAGCATTTCTGAGTGTTTTCAGATGTTTTTGGCATTCTAACAGTATAAAAATGATGAGTATTTAGACACTCATCAAAGAGCAAGGATACTCAAGAAGGCTATAAATTTTATTATCATTCGAAAACCTATTTAATGTATTTTGTAAACAATGGAACCAACTGGGACCTCATTTTTGTAAACTCTGATATTTATATAAATCGAATGATAAATCTTTTAAAACGACTCCATCAGAGTACGTTTTCTATTGTTATGACTGTTGTGCCATGAAGTAACACCCAGTTTGAATTCCGCTGCGTATCATGAAATTGGGGGTGTTACAGGATCGAAGTATCTGCAACTGAGTAAGGACTACCTGCACTAACATTACAAGCTTGTTTGCATATATATTGTTTAGTGACATTAGTATCCAAACCCTTTGGGGTTTCACGGTCAACCTTGATTTTGCCATCAGAAAATAGCTTTCCGGTAGGTATCCACCTAAGTCTAGCATCCTTAAACATTCTACCAGACGGCATCCACTTATGGCAAGGTCTACGATTGTTGATATTCTTATGCAAATTGGAAGACTTATCGTTATTCCTAGACTCCAAAGATTTAGCAGTTTGGATCCATCTAGACGAAGTTTTAGGTTTGTTTTGCATCATAACATGTTGAACCTTAGCCATGTAGGTAGTCTTAGTGGATTATACCTTGGCATGTGAATTAGGAAAATGTTTCTTATGTGGAAAAGACTCAGAATTTCTAGTTTTGTTTTCTACATGCTTAGCATTCTTATGCACATAACTACTCTTTGATGCACGCCAATCCCTAGTCTTTTGAATGTTCCTAGGTAGTGGTTTACAACTACTAGCAGTGTCTTGAAATCTCGTAGAATTCCTCACCCTAGGTCTTGCACCTAAAATTCCGTCTTTTCGGATCTGTGCCTTTTTCCTAGCTTTTTCTAGATAATAGTTCTTCCACAAGTCATTCATATCATATGAATTCTGGGTTTTAATGCTTGGTTTTGACACTGTTTTCGAACTAATCCTAGAGGTGCTGGGAGTAGACTTGGCTACGTGTTGAGAGTTAACGGAGCTAGAAGCCTTATTCTTAGGTAACTCTGGTGAAGTGACTGGTTTTGACAAAACTTGTTTCTCATCAACTTGGGAGGCAAACCGTGTTTTAGAAAATTTTGTTCTTTCAGATTTAAATGCAGTAGGCTGCCTAACAACGGACCGGTCTCTAGTGGGATGAGAAACTGGCTTCCCCGAGGTTGATGGTTTTGTAAACTTAGTGTTCACACTTTTCCCTACGGTTTTTCTAAGCTCATTCTTTAAGGCAACAATGGCGAAACTCTTTTCCTGAAGTTGAGCTTTGAGTTCATCAATATTTGCTATCAAAGGGTTTGTTTGTTCCATTGAATTAGTTCTAGCTTCTTTGACAGAGTCACTTAGTTCTATGTGATGCTTTCTCAAAGACTCATTTTCCTTTAGTAATTTAGCCACATAAATTGACAGTTCATTATTTCTTGTTATAGTAGCATCAATGTCTTGTGTATTCATGACTAATTTACTTTTCACATTCAAGACAGAAATATGTTTCTTCAGATTGTAAATGGTTGAGTCTTTGTCTTGAAGCTGAGCTTTCAAAGTGTTAATTTCAAAAAGTTCACAGAATTCAGGAAGTTCCGGATTTTTACATGGTTTGTTAAGTTGAAAACTTTCTTCTTTACTCTGTATCGCAATTTCAAGTGAAATGCAATGTTTTTCAAGATTTGAGAATTTGTTTGAAAGTTCATCAAAAGCCTTTTTATCAACCATATCTTTTGTTTTGAAACACTTAATTTCAGACTCAGCCTCAGTTACAGAAGATTTATCAAAGTCATGTTCAGCATCATGATCAGTTTGTTTAAGTACTTTAGCAGATGCATTGTGTTGAACAGTAAAGGGTACCTCATTACATGACTCCTATTCAATTTCTGGTCTGATATCTACATCCACATCATGTATAACAAGAGTCACTGAACCGCTGGCTGTTTCAAGCTTATCTGTCTCTGAGCCTCTGTATTCAGTGTCAACTGATCCAACATCTGGTGCCATACCGGTCTCAACGCAACAATTTATTGATTGTACCCGAGATTCATTCACCTTTCTGATCACAACATCCACTTCTTGTGTGACAGGAGTTACTGAGCAGCTGGTTACATCATTCTTTGTTGTTTCTAATATTCTGCATTCAGCAACACCCGACCTTTCTGATACATTACCCGACTTATCACAAATATCTCTCAACTGTACCCGACTCTCATCTACTTTTTCATCTTTCTGAGTAACTTCCTCAATATACTTCTCCACATTATCCATGAGATGGATAAGTGTCTTCGTGAACACGCTAATTTCCATTCCAGTGTGTCTCTTGAAGGACATTTCAGTCATGTCTTGATCATAATCAGATGTAAATTCCCTTCTAATGTATGACTGAAAGTGTTTGTAGATCACTTGAAGTGCAGCGCTGGAACTATCCTTATGAACCTTCTCTTTGTCAAGTTGTAGCTCCAATTGCTCTAGGTTTAACAGCAGAGTTCCTGTTAATGTGGATAAGTCTTGACGGAAGAGGGCAATACATGTTCGTTCCATTGATGTAGGTAGAAGTAACATGAGGTGAGAGTGAAGTTGTTGATAAGGTTCAATGCTGCTTTCCTTTTGCATGGCATTCTGTAGCCTGAACAGGTGCAAATCTTTCTCATTGGACTCGGAGCATGAAGAACTCAAATCATCATGGATTGATTCCATCATCTGTAACCGTTCAGTATAGCTAATATTCTCATGGTTGTATACAGCATCATACAGTTTGAGTACTTCTGAAATCACTGAATCAGGAGTGTAAGACATGATGTTGATGAATCCACGGGATTTTACAAGTCTATGATTTAAACCGAGAAATAGAATCTTTCACGGGATTTTACTAAAATCAAGACCAAACCGTTAAGCAATGACCAATGGAACGTGTTAAGATGACTGATGTTGTTTGGTTGAGATTTGGATTGGTTTATGCTCGTTTCTTCGGAGAAATTTAGGTCTAAAAACATAAAAACCTCAATAACTTCTGTTCGGAGCGGATTTAGGCCTCGAAGGTTGACCCGAATGAACTTAGTTAGTTCATTTGGCGTGCCATTCTCCTCGTTCTCACGGTCGTTTTGATGGGTAGAACGCTGAAAACGGAGTTACGAATCAAAAGTTATAGCCGTTTGAAGTTTTGTCAGGAAAAGTCAACAAAACGCACTGATGAAATGGTCAAACCGCTTCTAACAATCCTTTATGAAGGCAAATCGCTAGTTACAAGTCACTAGATGCTCAAGTCGCTAGAGACAACTCGCTATGAACCAAGTCGCTACACACAAGTCGCTATGAACCAAGTCGCTACACACAAGTCGCTATGAACCAAGTCGCTAAACACAAGTTGCTATGAACCAAGTTGCTAAAGAGCAACTCGCTAAGTGGCCAAGTCGCTAAAGAGCAACTCGCTAGTAACAACAGAGACAAGTTGCTAGAAATTGTAAAGACAAGTCTCTACCAAAAATAGGCGCCAAGTCTCTACGAAAATAGGCTACAAGTCTTTACAAAAAATAAGTGTCAAGTCTCTACCAAAATGGGCTACAAGTCTCTACTGAAAATAGGCATCAAGTCTCTACCAAAATAGGCTACAAGTCTCTAGACAGATACATTGAATCTAGACATAACCACAAGTCTCTACGAAAAACATAACTGCAAGTCTCTACGAAAAACATAACTGCAAGTCTCTACGAAGAACATAACCACAAGTCTCTACGAAGAAATATAACTACAAGTCTCTACGAAGAACATATTCAAAAGCACCACTTTCCAATCCAAAAACAATCCAACCACACTGATTCAAGCCTTCCAAATCAAAACCTAAACACTTATGATGATCCTAAACACAAAAGTACAATCAAAATCCAAGCTTTAACACACAAAATGGTCCAAATGATGCAAATACCTCTAAACTATTTCAAACCCAAAAAAACCATATAAAACCACTAGAAATCCAAGAACATGTGATAGATGATAAAACCATGGCTCTTGATACCATTTGTAACATATTGGATTTCATAAACACACAAATAAGCTCAACAATGGATCGAATAGTATAGAGTTTAGAGAGAGAAAGTGGGATCCTTTCTAGAGAGAGAAAGTGAAAGAAAACATAGAAGGTTAGATTAAGAATGAGAAAGGTCCAACCCTCTACCTTGGGAGGTAGAGGGTATTTATAGTTACATAATAACCGTCCTCCTTCGGACTGTGGATCAGGCATACAGTGGGTAAAGACCCGTCCGTCCTCCACGGTGTTGCACTAAACTAAATAACTAACTAAATAACTAGTAAATAATGTAATGTCTACGAGCTAACTTATGCTAGATTATATATGGGGTGACCGATACTTTACTATGGAATTTCCAATTCCTAACACGTCACCTTCTGTTCCAGCAGCTTGAGTGTCTTGATTCTTGACTTTGGCCATTTTCTTCATATATTCACGCCTTTTCGTCCGAATAAGTGTCATTCCAGCAATTTGCCTTCAAGAGACCTAAAAAGTTAAAAGGAACGAAATTAAGTAGTAACGGATACAAAAGTGATCGATTAAGGGCTTAAATGACCCCTCAAAAGTGTACCTTTTAAATCCTTATCATATTCTCAAAGCTTTGAATTAATTATGGTTCTTAATCAATGTAGATACATCATATGCATATGATGATTTAGGAGACTGTACTGAGCAGTGCTATCATTGTAACGCTGTTTTTTGGGCTGGGGAACAGCTTATAGGCCATCGGTTTAGAAATGCTTTACCTTAATACCATTTATGTTGTGGAGGCGGTAGAATATTTATGCAACCAGAAGCAGAGCCGCCTTAGTATATCAAGCAGCTGCTTGGGCAAAGAGCTTTTATGGAAAATATCTGAACCTACAATCAGATGTTTGCAATGACTTCCTTTGGTGCAAACGTTGACAACACAATCAATAATGGTGGAGGCCCATATATTTTCAAAGTTTCGGGCCAAAATTTTTACAGCTCTATATCTATGACACGCAGAATGAGGTCGATCATAGGTTGAGCCATTTTTCAAATTGAGATGGCACTGATTAGGATCCACAGATCGTGGAAGGACTCATTCACTTTTTAGATGCCCGCAATGAATTGGTCCAGATATTCAGAACTGCACACGACAAATGTGCTCAACATGATGTCCCAGAATTTAAAGTGAGGCTTTACAGTGGTGAAGGGCCCCGTGGTTATGAGGTTCTAGCATCGCAGACTCTTGGCGCCATTGTCTTTGACAGTGGCCCAGAAAGTGAATCGAATTATGATGATATACTGGAATACAGAGACGGTCCGGTAAAGAGAAGCATCAAAATTCATAAGTCATACATGTCATTAAAGTTTCCATTGATTTTCATCTATGGTCAGCCAGGGTATCATACAAAGTTAAATTAAGAACAGCAGATCCATACGATGAGCCAAGACATGTTTTAATGAATGCATTCTACACATACCAGCTGCACCCAAGACACGACAATTATAATCTGCTTTTTCGAACTGGCAGGTTTTTTTAGCAGTATGTCATCGGGGTATATTGTTGTATATAACAGAATAGGATGGATTTTTATAGAACACATCAAAGTGATATTCGAGTAGACTATTTGTCAGGCCTGTATGATGCAGTTTCAAGAGGAGATCGTAAAGGGTCAAAGGCAGGTTCACGAATTATATTACCTTCCTCATTTACTGGAGGTCCAAGATATATGTACAACCATTACCTGGATGCATTGGCGATTTTCAGGGTGCTTGGTAATCCATGCTTTTTTATAACATTCACATGCAATGTAAAGTGGCCTGAGATTCAAAGATACATGGGTCAGTTTCCTCATTTGAGTACAGCGGATAGGGCGAATATAGTATATAGAGTATTTGAGCAGAAGATTAAGTCATTCGTGAAGTTCATGAAGCAAGAGCAAACATTTGGGCATGTCACAGGAGGTATGTCTATGTTTATTTATAAAAAAAAAACTTGGATTTTATCTTTCAGCCACGTTCATTCACTCAATGACTACATAATGTGGTGTTCCAAGATGTTGTTCTAGTTTTAGTTGTTTGATTTTTTTATATGCAGTATTGTATACTGTTGAGTTTCAAAAATGCGGCTTACCACATTGTCACACACTGCTTTGGATTTCTTCATCAACCAAGATTGACAACGCTCAAGATGTGGACCAATACATTTCTGCAGAGCTACCTGATCCTGATGTTGATCTGCGCACTTATAAAATTATTTCAGAGATGATGATGCATGGACCCTGTGGCAGGGCCAACTTGAGTGCACCGTGTATGTAGGACGATATGTGCAGTAAAAATTTCCCAAAGAAATACAATAATTAAACTTTCTTTGATGATAAGGGTTATCCACATTATCGAAGAAGGCAAGGACAATTTGACGCAAGAAAAGGGCAGATCAAGCTTGACAATGGGTATGTGGTGCCGTATAACCGCGATCTTTGCTTGGCGTTTGAAGCTCATATTAATGTGGAGTACTGTGGTTGGAGCATGCTAATAAAATATCCGTTTAAATATATATCAAAAGGAACCGATCGAATTTTTGCCAAAGTAACAAGGTCTCTTGGTGAGGCTTCTACTTCGTCAGCACAAACAGAGGCATGCATTGATGACATTCAAAATTATCTTGATGGCCGGCTTATATGTCCTCATGAAGCATGTTGGAGAATCCTCAAATTCGAAATACACAGCAGAGAACCAACAGTGCAGATTCTTTCAGTCCATCTAGAAAACATTCAACATGTGACCATCCGAGACGGTGACAATTTAGAGTCCGTGGTTAACCGTCATGATCTCAAACTGACAACACTCACAGAATGGTTCACCTACAACATTGAAAATGAAGATGGAAGGCATTTGACATACTTACAATTTCCATCAGAGTTTGTATGGTATGCAGATCGAAAGAGTTGGTCTTGTAGGAAAACTAACGCATCTTCTATTGAATGGCTTGCATATATACACCCAACTTCAGGGGAAATTTTCTACTTAAGGATGTTATTATTTCATCAAAAAGGGTGCAGAGACTTTCCAGAGCTAAGATCAGTCAACTAAGTTGTGTATCCAACATATCGTGCTGCATATAACGCACGTGGTCTACTTGGTGATGACAAAGAATGGGACACAGCTCTTGAAGAGGCATGTGGCTCAGATTCATCAGCAGAACTGAGGTTCCTTTTCGCACACCTGCTTACTCATTGCGAAGTTGCACAGCCTTTACAGTTATGGAACAAGTATTGGCAAGAAATGGGCCATGATATTCCAGGAATTGTCTCACAACAGATGCGCATTCCCAACTACCACGTCAATGATGATGAATTGCAAGGATACATATTGTATGAACTGGAA
Organism: Chrysanthemum seticuspe; assembly: GCA_019973895.1. Taxonomy (NCBI): domain Eukaryota; kingdom Viridiplantae; phylum Streptophyta; class Magnoliopsida; order Asterales; family Asteraceae; genus Chrysanthemum; species Chrysanthemum seticuspe. The sequence continues at coordinate 235,747,169 of BPTQ01000006.1, read as the reverse complement.
ATAATACTTACCAGTTGTGGCAAATCAGTAAAAAATTATGGTTTGCAGCCACCTCCAAAAGAACTGTTAGATCAATTAAACAACCGACTATTAATGGAAGAAAAGAATTACAATAGGCAAATGTTGGCGCAGCAAAGAGATGACTCGGTTCCAAGGCTGAATAATGAACAGAAAAACACATACGACCTTATCATAAATGCTTTTAAAGTGGGTAAGCAGGAGTTGATATTTGTATATGGTCATGGAGGGACCGGTAAAACCTTCCTGTGGAAAACAATCATTAGCACTATACGGTCTGAAGGTAAAATTGTGTTGGCGGTTGCTTCTTCTGGTATAGCTTCTCTTTTTCTTCCAGCAGGCTGAACTGCCCATTCAAGATTCAAGCTTCCATTGGAGCTGACAAATGAGTCACTTTGCAACATTAAAAAAAACACTCTAATAGGAAATCTTTTAAAAGAAACCGATCTCATTATCTGGGATGAAGCGCCAATGAATGACCGACGATGCTTTGAAGCATTAGGCAGGACTCTGAGAGACATATTAGATGCACCAGATGTTTTGTTTGGTGGAAAAACAATCATTTTAGGCGGTGATTTCCGACAAACACTTACGGTCAAAAAAGGCGCGCCAAAAATGGAAGTAATAGCATCGTCTATTGCAGAATCTCACGTCTGGCCATGCTTTCAGGTTATGACACTTAGAAAAAACATGAGGCTGTTCCGCTCAGATTTGAGTCTAGAAGAACAAAGCTTAGCGCACTCATTTGCATCATGGCTTCTTGATATTGGTGATGGTAACATTGGTGAACCTGATAAAGAAGACGGTAGAGATGCAGCATGGGTTGAAATCCCTTCTAGATATTGCATACAAGATGATGACCAAGGGCTCTTAAATCTCATAGATTTCATCTATGATCAGCCTACACTTCAAACACCTTTAGCAATTACTCTACAAGAAAAGGCAATCGTCTGTCCAAAGAATGAAACAGCAGACATTATTTAATCACAAGTTTTATCCATGGTTGATGGTGAAATAACAACTTATGCAAGCTATGATATAGCCATACCGGTTGGGAATAGCGGAGCTGAAACAGAGATGTTATACCCTCCTGAATATCTAAACACCTTTAAGCTGCCAGGATTCCCGCCACATGAGTTACAGCTTAAGGTTGGATCACCAGTGATGCTGCTAAGGAATGTTAACTTAGCAGGTGGTCTGTGCAATGAGACACGTATGATAGTCACGCAGCTGATGTCAAGACTTATTGAAGTGCAAATCATCACAGGCATAAGAGTCGGCGAAAAAGTTTTTATCCACAGAATACCACTAATCCATAAAGATCCAAATCTTCCTTTTGTTTTCAAACGAACTCAATTCCTAATAAAGCTATGTTATGCTATGACAATAAACAAAAGCCAAGGCCAATCTCTAAACAAAATTGGCGTTTACCTTCCCGAACCAGTCTTCGGCCATGGGCAGTTGTATGTCGCTCTCTCTAGAACTACATCTCCTCATGGGTTAAAGGTTCTTATTAAACAACAAGAAAATGAAAGACAAAATGTCACCAAAAATATTGTTTACAAAGATTTTTTGAGAAAAATATAAGACACACCCTTTGTTTTCACAATACAAATGTAGGCATTAATATTTGCTTTTTTTTTTAAAACAAACTTATTGGTTTTTTTGTTGCTGATTTGGTTCCCTTTAATTTTCAGTTTATGGTTTCTTTTTTTTAAATGTTTTTGCGTGTGTCTTTTATTATCAGCACCGCCTTAGGATTCAGGTTTGCTTTTGCTTTAGGTTCATACAAAATTTAGCACAATCTTTTGCTCATAAACATTCTTTACATAATGCCATCAGAACCGCATATTAGTATCTTTTGCTTTTATAAACTTATCGTAAAAGTCATCAGCCACAGGTAGATTTTCAAACCACCAGTTTTATGTACCGTGCGTCTTAATCTTAGTACTAAAATACTTATTCCCTTTATCATTGTTAGCTTTTGGTTCCTTTTTTGTATCTAAGTTTCTTTTTTATCACTTGCCAGCACAATGGAAGGAAATGCAACTGCTCTATGCCGCATGCCTCCAAAGACAAAACCATTAAACCTAGCAGTGCACCACAGATTATGACAATTCGTCAGTTAACGCCAATATATCACAGCAAAGTCCTTGAAGCTAGAGTATACAGAAAATGGATTTTAGTCATTTATGGCAAAAAGGATGCAGCTGGATTCTCTGGGGGGAAAAAGAGACCGGATTTTGTTGTATCTTGATAGATCAAGAGGTATGTGTTAATTCACATAGCATAGATAGGATGCACCTACAGTTAGAATTTGTCTAATAAGAAATAACCATCGATAGGGGAATGTTATACAAGGGAACATGAATGTTAGAGAGATTGACTACTTCAACCCAAAAATCAAACTTGGAGAGGTCTATAGGATTTCAGAGTTCATGTGTGAGCCAACCAATTCTTACCAACAAACCATTAACAACAAAACAAGCCTCAGGTTTGGGAAAGCCACAAAATTTGATGCTATACAAGCGCCAAGCATCCCGCACCACTACTTTGATTTTGTTTCGTATAACCAGCTTCAGTACAGAATTCCTACAGAAGATGCAATGGGCAAAATGCAATACCCAGTTCTGACATGTCATCTTTCTGCTCTCAAATTTTTAACAGCAAATAAAATGGTAAAATGCTAACACTTGTCTACTCACAGATTACATAGGTTGTTTGCGGTCAGCAGGGGAGCTTATACGCAAACCAAATGCCAACCAAGAAGCAACTGTGTTTAGAAAAGTGGATATTGAAAATTTAGGCTACATTAATTTATGTTTAAATTCTTTTTTTTCCAAAAAATAAACCAGCAAGATTTATCACCTCTCTTATAGCTTGTGGATCTTTCCAGTGGTAATGTTGTTGAGTTCACTATGTGGGATGAAATGACTGAAAAATTTGAGGACGTTGAACTTGAAACAATGCAGCAACCAGTTATAATTGCCATCAGCTCTTTTTGAGTCACAAAATTCAGAGGTATTGCACTAACAATTTATAAAAACTTAAATGGCAATTTCTCACGACATTTTTAAACGATGCAATGACAGATTTTCAGCTAACAGCAACTTCTGCAACACGCTACTACTTAAACCCGCAGATACCAGAGGCCGAAGAAGCAAGGGCAAGGTAAAATCTTTAGACCCCAAAAAATTGAATATTACATCATCTTCACATAAAATATTTGCCCATTCTAATTTTGCAATACGAAACATGCACAAAGAGAGGCACCAAAAAAACCACCACTTTGGATTACCAAGACTCCATATGAAGCTATGGAAAAAGAAAAGTTCCGCAACAGATTCCCTTTAAAGACACTTTTACAACAGGATCCTGAAAGTTACACGATCAGTTTTCTGTCACACAAAATTGAATAACTTAACATTTAGTTACAACTTTGCGCGAAACTTTGATGCCAAAAAAATAGCACACCTAAGCGTTTGCACAAACTTTTGTAGGGAGTGCAATTCACAACTGAAGCAACAATTACCAGCATCAACATAAAAAGAGATTGGTATTACATGTCTTGCAGCGAATGTGCTTCAAAGGTGAAAGAAGAAGAAGGGATGTATCGTTGCCTAAACCATGGAAACCAAGCAAAACCATCTTATAAGTACGTAAATTTCTATGTCAACTTTACATAATATTAAAAAAAACAAATGGGATACAAATGGAATCCTGATCATTTGACTCCATGCAATGCACAGGTTTAATTTCAAAGCCTTCATCACAGACCCATCTGCAACAGTTCCGGTCACTTTCTTTAGCCCTGCAGCAGAAGATGTTACAGGATATTCATGCTCAGAGTTGCTAGCAAACCACAAAAACAGAGGACCCGCATGAAATACCATCACAGATTTTTGCAATTGAAGGTTAGAAAAACATTTTCCAGATCCATTTCAACACATCAGGTCAAACAACAGATTTTGTTGTCGATAAAGTTTTCAACAAGAACAAACAACAGAAGGAAACAATGAAGGTGATAGAAGGAGGCTCAGGTAACATCATTCAAATCCACTATTTCTGTTATTTAAATAAAACACTCCTAACTACAAATATTGAACATTTGCCTGTGAACAACTAGGAACACCGGCGATAACTCTCACGCCAGCAAACCAACAACATCTTGACCAAAGCGAAAATGAAGAAAGTGGCATCATAGAAACAAAGGATTAAAAAGGTAACTCCTACAAATTTAATATGCCATTTTATTAAATTAAAAATGTCACACCCATACCATTTGCAAATTCAAATACTGAATCTTTGTTTATGAATAACTAGGAACTCCACCAACACCTCTTACAGTGACAGTCGAGCAAGATCTGGAAGAGCAAAAAGATAAACCAGCAGAGTCAAAAAGTGCAAAGAGGGCATTGTTCCAAGATGATCACGAAGATGCAAAAAACCAGAAAGGTAAGTCTTACAGAATTAATAGCCATTTTTATTGAATGCAATATGTTACAATCATCTCTCATGGCTTTCACACAAATACTACAACAACACTGATGATAGAACTACACACAGGAATAATTGCAAAGACAAACCAACAACAGAAACCACACTTAATTGGCACACACTCAGAAATCCATCAAACCCCTAAGTTTCTTAACAAAGATATCATTGTTGCGAGCATTCAGCTCCAATTCACGCGCCAGGATGCGCATCTGCATGATCTTTTGGTCATCTCTAGCTTGAACACCCCTTAGATACTCTGCTGTTTTCTGAGCATACGTGTTCCCAACACTCTCTAACTCTTGAATGAAACTCAGCCTTGCACGAGTGATGCCAAGTAATCTTCCAGCAAGTGCAGTCATCTCCTGTGCCATCTTAATATCTTCACCTAAAGATTGGTAACAATACAGCACCAGGATTTCAGATCAATTGTTAGAGTTAGCCTCAGCTCTAAGCTGGTCGCATTTTGGGTGTCTAGACATCTCCTTCTCTTGCTTCTTTATGACAACTTAAAAAATATATTGCTCCAATAACAAGCTGCCTCAATTGTCTTAAATAGGCAAGCGGCAGATAAAAACAAAAGACCAATAGCTACACCACTGTTCTGTACATTTTTTTAGCTTAATTTATCCATAGTTAAATTACAATCTTTATTATTGCTTTTATTCATTACAATATCTTACACAGGCGTGTTACACAAACATATATACCACTTTGCTAAACACATACACATTATATGACACTGCACATCGACAGTTAGAAATCCATAATTCCCTTAAGCTTCATCACAAACACATCCTTATCACAGGCACTTAAATCCATTGCATTTGTCATTTTTACCATTTGATTAACCTTTTGATCATGTTTTCTTTGAACTTCTCTTAGGTATTCTGCAGTTTTCTATGCAAAAAAGTTTTCCACAATTTCTACCTCTTGGATGAAACGCCCCCTTTCAGTAATAATGTTAACTAATCTTACACAGAATGCATTTATTTCTCGAGCCATTTCAATGTCCTCTATTGAGGCTTCATGACAATAGAAAGCCAGCACGTCTAGCCAGTCACTAGAATTAGCATCATTTCTAAGGTTATCACATTTAGGGTGGCTCACCATTGTTTTTTGTTACTTATTTTGCACAACAGAGCACTTGCTTTGTAAAAAATTAGCATCCAGATTACATCTTTTAAACACAGAAAGTAAAGACAAAATTCTTTTTTCACATGGCTATTCACAGTTGCAATCAAGATCCTCACAGTTCAATCCTTTAGATAATGCACAGATGCTCCACTATTATTGAAACAGATGCTCCACTATTATTGAATAACAACAAAAGAAAATCACAAGTTCTGCACCATTTATACACCTACATTTATAATCTTTGTCTGAAATCACATGCCATTTATTCAGGCTTTTAAATAATGCATGCATACTCTACTGTGAATTAGTACCAGCATCAGAAAATTGTAAACTACCTTACTATTTGTGCAACAAATTTAAAATGCAGCCACAAATTGCCATTGAATTTGCTTTTTCTACTTACACATTTCACAAGAATCACTATTTGTAAGCAGGCATTCCAAACAGTAGAAGAAATTAATAATTTTGCATGTCATTTACATTTCTCTGGCTCTGCACACTTATGAAACTTTAATATAATAATTATTTATGTGCCCACTTTAACTTGCAACCACAGATTCACACTCAATCATAGATAATGCCATTTATCTTCAACCACCCACACATTCAAGACACTAAAATAATCATTGTTGTGCATGTCGTTTTACATAGAATTGAAATAAACATGCATCTACAAAAGCAAGGTTTTATTCATACCAAAATCAATTTAGTTCACTAAACAAAATACATCAAAATACAAAAAACTGAAAATTAAAACAACCTTGCTGGCAGCATTCTTAGGAACACCAGGCACCAAACCGAACACCACTAATCCTTTAGATCCATCAGACCTACATGACGCTGCTTTTCAATTCTCCCTTCACGGGCTAAATCCAAAACACCAATCAATGCAGCTAAGATATCTCGAAATCTCTGTTGCGTCTCAATCATACAGTCCACTGCATCAGGAGCCACATCATCAAATGGACCAAAAGATTAGCCCTCTTCGATTAGTTGGTCTCTTCTCTCAATGTTGGTCTCAAGATCAGCACATTTCTACCCGATGTACATGATAAGATTCTCATTCTCTCTCCATTCTTGCACAAACAGATATTTGAAGCAATGTTGAAGCTTGCTAGAACCACAAGAGTATTTTAAATGCTCAATATTGGGTGTTGCACTCATGGTGGTTAAATGGAACCTGAACAACAAACGGAACAGCAAACCCATCCTTATATAGCCAGAAAAACAAAAGAAAAGATAAAACAGTTAATAAATATATATATATATATATATATATATATATATATATATATATATATATATATATATATATATATATACATATACATATATATATATATATATATATATATATACATATATATATATATATATATATATATATATATATATATATATATATATATATATATAAAATAAAGAAATAAGAAAGACAAAGAAAACATTAAATTAGAAAAAATCACAAACAGAATAAAAACAAATCCATTGTCTTTAACCCACAAACAAAGTACCAAGTTTTATTTATAAACACAATATCTTACAACAACAGATGTAAAGATCGCATGACCATAATGTTAAACAATAATGCAGACCTACATGAGCTTCTACTCAAAAAACAGCAACACTTAAAACCATAGAAAGCCACCCTAATTATACTGCTCCATAGTGAGCACATGACGACGCTGCTCGGTACGCACTTCATGTGCTACATCAAAAAGAACAACCATTGCAGCCAACAACTGATAGTCCCTATTATGTGCTTCCTGCAAAACATGAGAGGCCATTAACAGCCACAGGGTCAGACAAACTGAAACTTTCACCCTCTTTGAGCAATTCCTTTTTTTTCACAATTCTTGTGCGCACATCATCACATTTTTCATTCAAAACCATGATAAGCCCTTCGACATCAGCCTCTTCATGTAAAAACAACAAACGAAAAGCACGATGTAGCTTATCAGAACCACATGTTGCTTTCAGTTCATCAAAATTAGGAGTCGCTGCAATCTTTTTTGCACAAGCTTCTTAACAGATGGTTAATAAAGTATGACCCATACTCATACTCACATGGGCACTAATTATATAGACAAGAGATATAAACATGTAACCAAAAACAGTTTAAGAAAGGAACCTGAAACAGTGTCAGCTTGAACTACATTTACTCTAAACAGTTTCTACCTAACCATCACATGCTAAAAAAAAATTTGTCACACCAACTTTTTACATGTTTTGTTCCTAATGTTTTTGCTCTTATTATATTAATGCAGTGGCAATGGAACCTACAGGTGCAGAAAAAAGGAGGACCATGAACACATAAAAAAAGAAAGACAACTAGATGTTGACTTAACGATGTAAATGTTTAAACTGCCTTTGTTAAAAAACAGATATGTTTTGCAACATATTTTTGCTTCAACTGCAGGAATATGTAGCAAAACATTGGTGATCTTTTATGTATGACTTAGACTCAACATATGGTATGCTTGCATGCCAAGGTGCTACTCTTTTGTCACACAGTGCCACCCAAACTGCAGAAATATGCAATATCTGCATAAAATTTCTTTTGTGTAAATTGCAGTAGCAAATGCTTGCATCAGTCAGGCCCGCAAATACATTACACCACTAAATGCAGATGAAACTTATATGCCTTGCTAGTAGCAGTTGAACTTTTCTTACGTTGCACGTTCTTTATCTTACACAAACTGTCGTATCGTTAGATACATGTTACTAATCTTTTTTGGCTCACTTGATATGTAATTTTAGGGCCCGCTTGGTTCAAAGTGGGGAAAGGGAAAGGGAAAAGGAAAGGGAAAGGGAATGCAAATGAATGAGTGAGGTGGGTAATCAATCCCTTACCCCTCAATTTATTCTATAATGGTTCATTACCCATTATGGGGTAATCAATCCCTTACCCCTCCCAAACCAAGCACTAAATCATAAGTGAGGTGGGCCCTTTTGAATACCTTACCCATTCCCCACCCTCTTAACCCCCTAACCAAGCACGCCCTTAGAAACACCTTAAGTGTCTATGTATGTCTACATCCATGTTTCATAGAACACACCGCGACAATGCGCGGGCACTGCACCTCGTATATATAGTCTATCATAATTATGTACTCTAGTATGAAAAGGTCACATCCTATACCCATACACATACCATACCTAAACTATACTTATGTCCCTACTTATGTATACGAGTCCCATCAATTTTATATCATTTTTTTTTGGTTTTTGCAAAAATTGTTTTATTAGAAATGAACCACTCATTTGTTTTATATTTAAATATGGATAAGGCACATAATTATGCAATTATCAGCTACAATGAAAATTCTTTTGCGTCCTTTAGTTGCAAAATTTATGTTTCCCACAATTTATAGCTACAGATTTATAGAATGTGCAATATGGTCATAAAGGCACATAAAAACGATCAGCTTAAAAACTATTTTCTATGACGTTTTGTACGTAGTCTTCTTTTGAGGAGTTGTGTTTCAAAATCTGTTTTGTTTACATATAAAAACTTAATAACTTAACATCCTTTGAAGACTTGCACCATTATTTACAAAATCATCAACAAGATATATTTGGAAGCCCCTGCATACAAATTCTACAAAAAGAAAAAGTAAATAATTGTTTATTAATTACTATAGTGAGTTCATCAAATAAATTAACAAGATTGATCTAAAAGTTAAAGTATCCGTGTATACTTATTTGAAGCAAAGGGGGCTGCACACTTTCTAGTACAAGTATTTTTTTAATTTAGATTTTTGCTGGATGCTACACAAAACTCTTTAGTATTTCTCTAGTATAATTGCAATTGTAAAACATCATTTTTTTTAACTATTAATTGTTGTAAATGATAATAATGTAGATATTTAAGTTTTTGTCAACCCTTTTTTATGTTAGAAAAGATACTTGCACGTGCTTATAATCATACTTGTTAAGATACCGATTCTTATCTTTAGATCTTACGATTTTACAAAGCAAAAACGATCCGGATCCTACGTAGGATCTTAACAAGCTTAAGATTTTATAGGATCCCGATCTTAACCATAGGATCTTAAGTCTACTCCGATCCAATCTTACTTTTGTCGAATCACACACTAAAAAACTACAAACTTATGATTTATGTTTTTATATAATTTAAAAAATGGCTAATAACCTATTAAAGCACTATACTTGTCAAGATTGGCAGTTCTGCGTAGCGAACTAAAAAAATAACTCTTTTAGACATTAATGTTGACATTTTTGTCTTTCTTTAAGTATTATGACCAAATTATGACCATTTTACCCTTCGAAAAATATTTCAAAAAAAAAGAAATTCGAAAAAAAAGTATTTCGAAATAAAAAATTCAAAAAAAAATTTGGAAAAACAATTTCGAAAAAAAAGTATTTCGAAAAAAATTTAGAAAGGGTAAAATGGTCATAATACTTAAAGAAAGACAAAAATGTCAACATTAATGTCTAAAAGAGTTATTTTTTTAGTTCGCTACGCAGAACTACCATTCTTGACAAGTATAGTGCTTTAGAAGGTTATTAACCCTTTAAAAACAATATGAGATTCTTCTTAAACATTTCATATTCATAATTTAGGACTAACATTTTCATGACACATTAATATAATTTCGTGTTTATAATATGTAATAATTTGTAGATGTGAATAATATTACAAGTATCATTAAAATATGACATTATTGTAGGATCTTAGGATCTCGATCCGATCTTATGATCACGATCTTGCAAAGACGAAAACAATCCTAGGTAGGATCCCGATCTTAAAAACCTTGCTTATAATTATCATATCCACTTGAATATTATGATCTATAATAACATGTCCAATTTTGCTTGGGTGTTTTCTACTTAAGTTAGATTTACACTGCTGATTGATCTTGGCAGATTCTTATGTACTAATGCATTCTTTCTTTAAGCTATTATGTTATGCATGTTATTAAGATATTGACGCCATGTCACTAAACATAGGGAACAAGTTACTACACTTGAAAACTGACTCTGAATAAATTAACTCGGTCATTGCTTATAAGGCCATCAAAATATATATCAGTGCCACTTTCTGATAGATATCTCAAAGGTGAAACAACTGCCACAATCAGTAAAAGTCATGGAACCCTTCTAATAGCTAGAGGAGGAAGTTGGTGATCATTTGGTGAAAGGAAATCCAACAAAAAAGAGCACAAGTTGTCGAATGTCTTTCCCTTTCATAGTAAAGCATTGAGATTTTCCTCTTGTAGCTGAAACTTGAATCTTTAGTTTCTTTAGCTTCCACCATGTACTAAGATATAGTCGAATGGATGGTGATTGTATGTATTTTACTTATCATATAGTTTGGTATAGTAATTAGTAAATGGTGTAGAAATGAAAGTCTGATGTGTTTATATGGGTAGACATGGGAATATGATGTATTGATATGTGTTTGATTTGTGTAGGATGCTTGTGTGCTGCTATGTTTCAACAAAAATTATCCTTGTAAGTTAAAGCAACCTTAAGAGTATAGAATCTAAATCTTAATTTGTTTGTTCTTTGTTGTAGGTAAAACATAGTTGTTGCAGGCAATGTTATGTCCAAGTAGGGGATATATGTTATGTAGTCCAATTCCTTCTACTGCATAAAACACATAAAGAATACATATTGATGTACGTGATAATATGAAAATGAAGCATTCTTGTACTAATTCAGTTTGTTAAGAGCTTAGTTGTATGGACCATTAACAACTGTCGAATATAGTTGTATCGAATTATGTTGGAATGGGTTATCAAAAGGTGCTGCAATCTGTATTTAATTAGTAATATGGTCACTTTTTTTGGTGTATAACTATTTTCACGATAGTCTTATTAGATTTAAACATCGTCGAATTATTAAAGTTTAAACCAAACTTAAATACTCCATTTTAACGTTCGTGTCTAAGAAAAAATACGAACCCTAGTGGGTCGTGCGTAGGCCGACCATAAGACTATCTTTTTTTTGAAAGGCAACCATAAGACTATCTTTATCAACAATCTATCATAACCCAATATCTGATTAAAGTATTATTTTTTTTATTCATCCACCTATACAACCAATACATACAACTAATCTCAACTTAATTACCATTTATCAACAACCCAACCTAATATATTATTTCTTTTATATTTAATTAAATTTTAAAGTGAAATTGGGATGTTTTGACGTTGGTTTTTGTGGATGAAAGTGTGAATGCAAGTGGCTGCATGACATGTGGAAAGATTGGATAAAAGATTTGCAAGTCACACAACGAACGGATCAGATGTTTCTCTTTCTTTCTTTTGTAAATTTTTAATATAATATTAATATATACCCCTCCAATCGGTTGGAGGGTTCCACCGATAAACATAGTCTAAAGGATATATATATATATATATATATATATATATATATATATATATATATATATATATATATATATATATATATATATATATATATTATTCAAGTGTGAATAAGTATACAAAAATCATAAAGAGAAAGTGAAATATTTGTCTCATTGGTGGACTACGTTACTAAAAATATGAATTTATGTTAGAAATTCTTGAATTGGTCCAAGCAACCAAGCTTCCCTTTGAAATTCTTGAATTGGTCCAAGCAAAGAAGCTTCCCTTTATTCAATCAGTCCTGGTTTGCTCAGTGTTTCTACAAATATGCCATTTGAATGTATAGTTCTTATTTTAGTTCAATCACCATACTTGCTTCCATGCTACCCAGTGCAACATGAGATCGGTGCTATCCCATATATCGGTTGTATTTCCAAGGATGATTATGTTCATCATTTTTGTACTTATTCATGCAAAACTTGGTTTTGTACAAGCACAAAATGAAGCATCAGTCCTTTTAGAATGGAAAGCAAGCCTTGACAAACAAAGCCAATCAGCTCTCGTATCATGGGCTTTAATCCTTGCCAAAGCTGGATCAGGGTCGATTGTAGAAACGGAAATTTATCGAAAAGTGTAGTGACCCATATTAGTCTTGGAAGTCTTGGCCTAAAAGGTAGTCTTTTGAATCTTGATTTTGGGTCATTAAGTAATCTTCAAGTTTTGGATCTTCATAATAATTCGCTCTTTGGGCCTCTTCCTTCCGTCTTGTCTAATGTTTCCCAACTAATAGTTCTTACATTGTCTCTCAACGACTTCTCACGAGTGATTCCTTCAGAGATAGGAAACCTAAAATTTTGTACTTGCAAATTCTGTTTTTCATAAAAAATTTAAATGAAAAATATTTTTGGATTTATATGACTTTTTATTTTTGTATTTTGTTTTTATAAGTATTGACAAAAATGGTTTTGGTGTTTGACTTTTCAAGATAGTTTTAAAAATTCATCCAGCTCTTCTGGAGTCAAACACCGCATTCTAATTCGGTAAACCAAGTCAGCAAATCTTGTTGGTGGCAAGGCTTTGGTGAAAAGGTCCGCCAATTAGTGTTCTGTACCTACAAAGTATAGTTCCACCGTTCCCTTCTCCACATGCTCTTTGATGAAATGGTAGTGAAGAGCAATGTTCTTTGACTTTGAGTGTTAAACCGTGTTGCACGAGATCGCAATAGTACTTTTGTTGTCACAGTACACCGGAATCTTATCGAATACATAACTATAATCCATGAGTTGTGCTCATCCAGATGACTTGAGCACAACATGCAGACATGGCTACATGTCTTGCTTCAGTTGACGACAATGATGAACAGTCCTACTTCTTCGATTGCCATGACACCAGTTTATCACCAAGGAATTGTAAACCGCCAGAAGTACTCTTATGTGTATTTAAACACCCTGCATGATCGGCATCTGAAAATGCTTTTAGTTCAAAACCAGAATCCTTCGGATACCAGATCCCCAAGTTAATGGTTCCTTTGATGTATCGGAGGATTCTTTTAGCCTCTAAGAAGTGTTTTTCAGTGAGTCTTGACTGATAACGGGAGCATAGATATACAGCAAATACAATGTCGGGTCTAGTGGCTGTTATATACATGAGAGACCCAATAATACTATGATATTTGGTAGGGTCAACCAGTTTCCCATGTAAATCGGCATCCAGTTTACTGGTATGAGCCATTGGTGTATTATAGGTGTCACAAGTTTGCATACCATGTTTTATCAAAATATCAAGAGCATATTTGGACTGACTGAGGAAAATACCACGGGGTGATTGATGAACTTGCAGTCCTAAGAAGAACGTAAGTTCACCCATCATTGACGTTTCAAAATTAGTTTTCATAATTTAGAAAAAGCATTTGAGTACTTTTGTGGGTAGAACCAAAAATGATGTCATCCACATAAATCTGAACAATTAAAATGTGCCCCGTTATATTTAATGAACAGTGTGGGGTCAACCGATCCTTTGATAAAATTATAAGCAAGTAGGAAGGATGACAACTTATCATACCACGCCCGAGGGGCTTGTTTGAGACCATAGAGAGCCTTATTCAATTTGTAGACATGATTAGGGAACTCTGGATCAACAAATCCTTCTAGTTGGCTAACATACACCGTCTCTTTAAGTTTTCCATTCAGAAATGCAGTTATGACATCCATTTGGTAGACGATGATGTTCATGTGAGCCGCGAATGCCAGAAAAATCCGTACAGCCTCAAGTCGAGCAACCGGTGCGAATGATTCTTCAAAGTTGATACCTTCTTCCTGTTTATAACCCTTAGCCACCAGACGTGACTTGTTTCGAATGACCGTTCCTTCAGCATCTACCTTATTCTTCCAAATCCATTTTAGACCAATGAAGTAGAACCTTGTTGGTCTATCAACCAATTCCCAAACTTCTAATCGTTTGAAATGGTTCAGCTCTTCTTGCATGGATTCAATCCAGTTGTCTTGAGTCATTGTGTCCTTAATGTTTTTGGGTTTTTTTTACTGACAGTGAGTGCATAAATGCAATGTTCTCCGTCAGTGTGAAGGCGTTGTTCTGTTACGACTGGTTGGTTTGGGTTGCCAATAATATTAACAAGAGGATGATCTTTGGTCCATCTGTGTGTTGAAGGTTGGTGTTGATATACATTGTGCAGATTAGGTGGATCCAGATGGTTGGTTGAAGATTCAGCAACATCGGGATTGGTTGTTTCTGATGCAAAAGGGTTGAAAAACGCATTTCCATCATAATTCGCAGGTGCAGGTACATTGTGGTTTAGAGGATCATCAGTTGGGTCATTGTCATTTGAAGCGGTTTGTTCATCTATTGTTAGAGATTCGACCGGAGGTGCATCAGCAACAGTTGTTGTTATTTTAGGTGTATCAGATATTGGAATTTGATTAGGGTGAGCAGCGGAAACAGTTGATACATCTAGAGCACGTTGATCAAAATCTTCATTAAACAGAGGAGCAAGCAACGTTTCCATTTGACGACGAGTGAGTTGAAAGGTTTGGCCAGCTGATGATTCAGGGAAGTTGAAACGTTTATGTCCGGGTTCTAAGCTGTTTTGCTCAGAAGCCATTTCTGTGAGCTCATCAAAATTAGCATGAATAGTCTCCATAATTTCCTTTGCACGACGATTCCAGATATGGTATCCTTTAGAGTGTTTGATGAGTGTGCAAATACTCATCATTTTTGTACCTTTTATACTGCAAAAACATCTTAAAACACTCAGAAATGCATCAAAATGATAAAAATATCACAAATAAGTGTTTTATGTGTTTCAAATGCAAAAATATCAAAAGCAGATGAAAAACGTATCAAGTTTGCATAATTGGCAGTTTTAGTCCCCCAAGTTTCAAAAGTTGTGTAATTTAGTCCCTGGTAAATCAAAATAAAGCAAAATATCATTTAAGGTCCTATGGATTCAAAAGTTGTCAAAACAAACCCTTCAAAGTTTAAAAATTACAAAATTACAACTTTGGTCCCTCAACTTTGAAAAATGTCAAAAATGGTCCTTGGGTTATTTAAAATGGAAAATTATCAAATATTACCCTTGTACTATTCATATATGGCATAATTGGTCCTTTTGATAAGTTTGGAAAAGTTGCAGGTTCAGTCCCTCATAAATCAGAAAATTACATAAATGGTCCTTGTATATCAAAACCAAACCGGACCCTCTTTTGTTATTAACCCAGCTGGCCCAACACACAAACCCAAGCCCAACCCAATCACTTGAACCTTGACCCCTAGACCCTTGAGCCAGTCCAAATCATTTTGACCCTGCCATTATCCCATTTTGACACCCCCCCCCCCGTATTATTAATACTCGGTCAAACCAAGTCAACGCGCGCCAAAAACCAGTATTACTGTTTATCTCCCTCACCAAGACTGAAAACCAAAACCAGAGTGGTTTTTCCACCTTTCCACCTGTTATACAGCTGTCTACCCACTCCCCTAACACCTCCACAATCTCCCAAACTTCTTTAATTGTAAAAACCTGCTCAAGACTTTTTTGGCGCCAAAATTCCAAATGTACGAATATGATGAGTTTGATGGATCCAATGGCTGAAATAGGTGGGAAACACTCAGAGATGTCGACAGAGCCTAAAAGATCTTTATAAAGAAGAAAGGAAGCAATGTGAAGATATATCTAGTGTAATCTTTAATTTTCTTAGTCGTTTTAATTAATTTAAGCTTTCCAGTGTATTTCTTAGCTTTCAAGTACTGTTTTTCTCAAGTTCAGTGTATTGTAAATCTTTTTCAATAATCAATTTCAGTGTTCAAGTTTCAATTTCAGTTTATGCAAATTTTAAGCTTAAAATCTCAATATGTTCGAATGTTGTTTTTAGTTGTTGTTAAGGACTGAATAAGCTCATATAAGCTCCTAGATAGCTTTATATAGCTATTAGAAACCTTAAAACTCTGTTTAGTATCAAAAAGAAAAAAATACCAAAAAAATTAGTTAAAAATAAAAAATCAATGGTGAAGGTTATTACAGCTGGAGTAGGGTGAATATTGGATTGCCTTGGGTTAGAAGCTTTGTGGAAAGCTATTAGGATTGGTCTTGTGCTTTGATTCTCAGCTTTCACTTGGAATCCATCTTGTAAGCTTGTTACTCCATTTTGGCATTTCACTGTTTGAGTCATTAATTAGTTTTAAGCTTTGTGTTTCTATGTTTATGAGTTGTATTTAAGCAGAATTAAACAACAAAACAGTTTGGTTGTTCTTTTTAATCTGTAGTTTTTAAAATTTTTAGTTTGACAGTCAAATTAGCATAAGTGTCATTACTAAGTTCCATGTTGTTATTGTTGTTGTTTAATGCTCATTTAGTCTCATTATATGATAATATAAGTTCTTGAATCAGTGGCATGGTCTTAATCTTTGAAATCCTTTGAAAATCATAAAATCAGTCTTTTGAAGAGTTGTTTGGTTTGACTGTGTAAACTGTGTTAGAAGGTATCCAAGCCTTTGTTCTTGTTTTTTGTTTGTCAAACTTGGTCTTAATAACTCAGAGAAACCATAAAAACCAGTCCTTGTTCAAGTAAAAGTCAAAATAGCTTTCAATATCATATTACTTGTTAACTGTTAGGATTTAGAAGATAAATTTCATCATAGTAGCTTATAACTTGTTAACATAGCTTAATTTCATCTTATCTTAGGTTAACATAACATAATCAGTGAGTAGGATCAATCCAAAGTTCACTTAAGTCAACTTTTTAGTATAACTTTAAAAGTCAAAATTTCAGTTTAGTCGTTTTTGAATAAAATAGATAATTTTATATAGGACTTAATTTTAAGTTTCAAGATTTGAGTTTTTGGGATATTAAAATATAGTTGCTCATCTTTATCATAGTAATTTTTATAATTTTTAGTTAGCTAGTTTAACTGCTTATTTCTTAGCTTATTTTGACCACTTTTCTAAAATAGTGCCCTGTGCACAGTTGAGTGACCCTTTTTCACAAGCTCATCAAGAGCTTATTAGTGAACCTCAGCTTATGAACCTTGGCTTTTTGGAAAGCCAATCTAGCCATTTCACAGGTCCAGTGCTTATTTTCCATTTTGCAGCTTATTTGGTAGGGCTGCAACAAGCTTTTAACTTGTCCCATTTCTGTGTACACTAAGCAATCAGTGGTTTACAAGCTTTTTCACAAGCTTGTCATAAGCTCATTAGTCAATCCCAGTGTGTGAGCTTGGATTTTTTAGAAAGTCCACCAGCCCATCTTGCTACCTCAGTTTTTGTTTTGAGCTTTTAAGCTTATTTCATAAGCTAAAATTGCTTGTGAAAATGGCTGCAGGCCTGTTTGTTTGGTAGATTAGAGTAAGTGCTTATTAGCTTATTTATAGCTTATCAGTGTGATTATCTGTGCTTTTTAGCTTCATCTAAGTAGCTTTAGCTTGTTTGTAGCTTATTTCACCTTTGGTTCCAGTTTGTAAGCTTGTTTGAGCTTAAAAACATCAAAATAAGCTCATAAGCTCACTGTTAAGCCAATAAGCCTTCAAATAGCTTATTTTTATGTTTCAAAATTTTTGTCTTTATTAAAGTTGCTTATTTTCAGTAGTTAAATAGTTTTGAAAAAGAAAAATCTCAAAAACATCATTTTAAAAATAGTGATAGCATTTATTTAATAGAATTTAGCTTTTTAAATTTTCTTTTTCAGCTTATTATTAAGCACTTTCTGTTTTTATAATTTTTTTAGTTTTCTGTCATCATAAAATATTTATATAAAAAAGTTCAGAATTTTCTTAGCTTGTTTAGTATTTATTAGAATTTAAAATAGTTAATAAGTATTAAATAATTAATAATAAATAAATAAAAAGCATAAAAAATATATTTTCAGTTTTAAAATAAGTTTTATAATATTTTAGATTTTTCTAAGTCATAATTTCAATTTTCTAGCTTTATTTCATATTTTATTATATTTTAGGGTATTATTAAATAGTTAAAAATAGTTTTTAATTAATAATAATTAAATAAATAGTTATAAAAATAATTTTAATTTTCTAATAATTTTCTTTTATTATTAGGATTATAAAAATATCATTTTCATATCCATAGGTGTTTTATTCTTTTAAATTTACGTTTTATTTTGTACGTTTACGTAAAATTTAGTAAACATACGCGTTCAAGTTTGTTTAATCTGATTGTTGTGCTTTATAATTCTGTATCCAAATACATTCCAATCAATCAGTAGTGTAATTACCAATCAAAATCCTTACAGATCATTATCCTTAGTGATCATTCGACATCTGAACGTTTTTAAGCACCATTAATCCTCCGTGGGACTTAACGACCCGGGAATCCACTATATTCCAAGGGAAATTGCATTGGTTTTAGACTGTTTGAATTTTATTACGGTTGACCATTCACAAGTGGTTCACTTGTGTAATAAACTTGACAGTTTTGAAGCGAACCAAATTTTGGCGCCGCTGCCGGGGAGGCTTTAGCGTGTTTTAAGCATTTTCAGACCCATACTTGCACATAGACCACCTTTTGTAAACAGTTTTTTTGTAAAGTTATCAAAAATCAAAAAGTTCATTAACACTTTTCCTAAAGTGTTAACAACACCAAAAAAAAATATAAAACAACAAAACAATCGTAACGTTTTCTATCCTGTATTTTCTTTAAGGTGATTCTTAAAGAGGTTGATGAGTGTGTAAATACTCATCATTTTTAGTCAAATCTGAACTGCAAAACGTCTAAAAATGCTCAGAAATGCATCAAAACACTGAAAATATTTCAAAATTGCATTTTATGTGTTTCAGATGCAAAATGTTTAAAATCAGATGAAAAATGAGCAAAGTTTGCATAATTGGCAGTTTCAGTCCCCCAAGTTTCTAAAATTGTCAAAAATAGTCCCTGAGCCATAATTTCAAAAGAAAAATCACCAAAGGTCCTTTTTAAATCATAACTTGTCAAATTTAGTCCTTTGGTGAAAAATGTCAAAAGTTTGAGAAAATTACAAGAATGGTCCTTCAACTTTGAAAATTGGCAGAAATGGTCCCTGGAAAATGTGAAAATGGCAACTTTGGTCCTTGTACTATTAACACTTGTCAAATTCAGTCCTTGGAGCAACTTTGAGATATTGGCAGCCTAGGTCCCTACAGTTTCAGAAATTGCATAAGAAGTCCTTGTACTTATTAACCTTTAAACACCTTTTGGACTTGTCAAAATGGCAATTGACCCCTGCCTACCCAAATTGGACCCTGTCACTAATACCTTTGGACCCTTTCTATTATTAAACCCTCAGTCAAATGCAGTTGACTGCTTTTCCCTCCCTCCTTCACGAGATACCCATCTCTTCATCATCACAACCTGCAAACCCTTCTGTCACACTCAACCATCATCATCCCTACTTCCCCCCTCCAAACACAACAATCCAAAGATGCATTTAATGCACCCTCTACCTACTTCTATCATCCCCAGCTGTTAAAACATCTTTTGGCGCCAAAAAGCTTTAAACGGCCAAGATTAAATTAAGCCATCCAATGGCCTCAATTGTTAGTGGGATATGTCCAGAGAGATGATAGAGACACTTTGGGTGTATAAAAAGACCAAGAGAAGCAGCAAGAGAGTTAGTTAGTTTTAATTTTTTTACAATGTATGTCGTTTTTCTTATTATCTTGTCTTAAATAGTTTTAATCTGTATTTTCAAGCTTAATTGTATCAAACAATAGTATTTAAGTGTGTTCCAACTCATTTCAAGTTTGAATTCAAGTTAATGTTCAGTTTCTTCATTTTATGTCCACTGTTGAGATTTTGATTTTCAAACCCCTGTGTTTAAACTTTTAACAGCTTAGTTTCAATATCAAACAAGCTTATAGAAGCTCATCTAAGCTTTGTGTAAGCTTAAACTTCAATTTCATGCAACTTTAGAATTTGGTCAAAATAAGTCAAAGATGGAGCAAAAGTAATGCAGAACAGAAAATGGGTGATTCAGGAATGAGAATGGGTTGATTTGGAAGCAATGGGTTGTTTAAAATAGGTAGTGGTTCTTTGTTTCACAGTTTGCTAGCCATAGTGGCTTTGGACTTTTGTAAGTAATTTTCACAAGTTCTTGCACTTAATGTATTTGTAGTCATTATCTGTCAAAACCTGTCTTAATAGTAGTGTTTAGGTTAATTAGACTTAGATTGATCATTAAAACAAGTTGGTGTATTGATTATAGCATTTTACTTTCACAATAGTTGAAATAAAGGGTGTTTGGTTCAGGCAAGAACTTGGGTCAAAACCCATCTTACCCACTTTGACTTTTGAAGTCAAGTTTCTTTTTGTAGTTTAAAATTAGTTTGGATCATGTTTTTAATGGGTACAAGAGTTTTCAAAAGTTGGATACATGTTTTTGAAGTCTGCCATTGTTGAGCCTGCACTAGTACAGGTGTCTTCTGCAGCCTCACAGGCTCCTTTTACTCAGAATCATACAAGCTCATATGAGCTTGAAAGTGCATCCAAGTTAGTTCTTTTGTGTTCTTTGGTTCATAAAGATTAGTGTTTGAGTTTCATTTCAGGTTTTCAAGTTTAGGAGTTAGCTTATTATTAAGTCCAAATGTCCCTCGTGAGTTGATTTTTCCACTGATCAGCAGACCTTATGGAGCTTTTTCACAAGCTTGATGCAAGCTTGTGAAAGCTCCTTAGAAGCAAGATACAGGGGCATTTGGTAGCTACCTTGGTGGACTCCAAGTCCCAACAAGCTTAGGAGCTCATTTCCCTTGGAGCTTATTCAAAATAAGCTGAGAAACCACCCCCTTGGCACTGTTTGGCTGCAACACCACATCAGCTAAGCAGGTAATTTTTCTGTTTCAAGTGCTTATTTAGGATTAGTTTTGCTTATTTAGATCCCTTAGGACCCCATAGGGTGATTTAGAATAGGTTAGATGGTATTTCAGCTTATTCACTTGCTTTTATAGCCTAGTTAGCTTATTTGCTCATTTTACTAGTTTAGGATCTCCCTAGTGCAATTTGTAACCAACTGCTTATTCCCTTATCATTTGTAGCTTATTTACCCTGTACTCCGCTTATTTTACTTGGTCCTAGAGTATGTGAATTTTGGTGATGCTTGTTTAGTTATACATTGCTCCTTTCTTAAATTGGTTGCTTATTTGTGTCTTAAAAACCCAAACTGTGGAGTGTTTGTTTGGTTGGGTTCTGTCCAAACAAGCAACAATAAGCTGTTTGAAACATCTTATTTGCAAGTTTTCAAAAGTTGAGATTTCACAAAATGTCCCTATTTTGATCTAATCTTCAGGTTCAAAAGAGAAAATTTCCAAAAAAAACTAAAAGTAGCAAAAAGCTAGGAGGCAGGCTCGAACCTGAGACCTCCTAGCTTTGAAGTTGATAGCATGTGTACCTGTACCAATAGCGCCCTTGGGTCTTTCTTGTCAATGTTTGCAACACTTAATACATAAGGGAGTTGGGCAGTTTTTGCCATAAGCTCTCTTTAGCTTATTTGGAGCTTATTTTACAAGGCAACCACCACGTTTTTCATTTTTCTTAGAATCAGTATTATCTAAAGTACTTTCTGTGAATTTTTCAGATTTTTCTTAAATAGTTTAGTATTTTTAATTAATTAATTAGATTAAAATAGTTTTTAATTCGTAATAAATAATATAAAAGTCAAAAAAATACCCGGCTTTTTCCTAAAATTATTTTTAGTCAATTAGAATGTAGGAAAATTGTTTTTACACTCGTAGGACTTTTATTTTACAAATTTTACGTTTTTACTTGCGCACTCGCGTAATTTTTACATATCACGTGCGTTTTCATTCTAGGTCACGTTTTTAGGTAATTTAGGTTTACGTTTTAATTAAAATAGTTTATTTAAGTTATTTTGTTTTAAAAAATCAAAAACATCATATTTTAAATATAGTGATAGCGTTTATTTAATATTTTTTTTATCTTTTTAATTTCCTTTAATTTGCATTTAAGCCTCTGTAATTTGTTTGCTTTTTCTGTAGTTATAATCATATCAAATCCCTCTTTTCTGTTCAAATTCCTCGATCACTCTATGTTTGGTGATTCATTGCATAGCTCGCTGGGACATAACAACCCGGGGAAACACTATACTCCTCAGATCTTCATTGCATTTGTGTCTGAACTGTTTTAAGTCTGTTACGGCTGGTCATTCACAAGTGACCAGTTTGTGTGATTAGACTTGACGGTTTTGCGCAGATCAAATTTTTGGCGCCGCTGCCGGGGAGCTGTGCTGATTATCTTACGTCTAGCAGATTAGTGATTTGAATATTCACTCCTTGTTTATACCATCTGTATGTGTTTATATTTTCTTTTAAAAATCAAAAATCCAAAAAGATTTTCATTCTTTGTTTTTACAAAATGTTTTTCAAAAATACCAAAAATATCCATCTTTACCCTCTCACATCTTTGATTCTTCATCCCTACCCCTCTGAAAACCTTTGATTCTTTCTATGTCTTATCCTCACCCTCTTGGTTGTCAATGGTGTGGTGGTCCTTATAATGGTGGCAATTGCCCCAGTTGTAGCATGGTGGAATCAGGAAACGGGTCTGTCTATAACCAGGATCCCTATTCCTACCATAACACAACTGATTTATTCCATCAGCTACCACACTGTGAGACTCAGCAGTTTTACTGTTGTGAGTACTGTGGTGGTTCACACTCCAGTTCTGATTGTCAAACAAAGAATCCATTTCCTTGTAACAATTACGACTTTTTGTATCATGACCAACCTCTACAGTACCAAATGAATCAGGCACCACCTCAGCCTGATCCACTTCCTCAAAATCTTCTCCTTGATCTTTTGGATTTAGTGAAAGATTTGAAGGAATGTAAACATTCCCAAGATAATCCAAAATCCATGGAAGAATTGTTAGCTGAAGAGCAGGCTGCTAAATTAAATTCCAAAATTGCATTTGAAAAATCTATTAGGGAATCAATTGCAAAAGAAAAAGCAGCCAGATCTAGCTCTCAATTTCGTTTCATTCTTGATGACAATGATGATGAGGATACACTTGATATCCTTCAATTTTATAAAAATTCATCAAGTTCATCAGTTGATATCCCAGCAGTTGAGATTTCATCTCATACAACTGCTATCACACCCAAAGCTCCCACTCACTCTCTGAACATGGGGGACGAGCATCTTGACACTGTTCCTGAAAAGGAATCGGACGAATTCATAAAGTCTAGTGTTGAGAACCTTGTCCCAATCCCGAGAGAGTCACAGGGAACTTTTGACCACATGTGTGATTCTCTTTCCCCTCTTGAGTGTTCAAATGATCAATTTGAAACTTTCTCTGATCTTAGCAACGATTGTGCTTCCTTTGGAGACATCGAGTATGTTGAGGCATCACTTCCTCAATCTGATGCTGATCCCCTTCTTGAGGAGTTCTCCGGTGAACTCACTCACATCAATCCACTCTTTGATTTCGAAGCCGATCTGGGAGAGACTGAAAGTCTCATTGATAATGATCGTTCACTCACTTCTTATCCCAACAGTCCAATAGAGAATGTTGATCACTTTGTTCCCGAAACATTCAAAGCTACTTTCACCAATCCTCTATTTGAATTCGACTCTGAATTCACTTCAATTTCTGAGAATCCACTCTTTGATACTCAGATTGAGGATAGTGATGAGCCCACAATGGAACAAGAGTTCACAATTTCACCTCATGTGAATGATTCTCTTCATGAAGAGTTCTCCGGTGAACTCTCTCATGACATATCTCCTCCGGAACATGATCATTTCTATTTTGATCTTGAGGATGATATTAGCTCGGAGGAAGGTGTACTCTATCGTATGAGTTTGCTTATTGATGATACTACCTTCACCCTTCCTCCCGATACGTCTACATTTGAGGATGAAGAATGGATCTTGATTGTTATCAAGACCTTTCTTCCTTTCCTCAAATATCTTGTGATTTCCATTCATCTTCACTCCTTCGGGAATGAAGACACTATCTTTGACCCCGGCATTTTCATTTATCATTTTTGAGCCGGTTCTATGTATATCTCATCGGTGTGGAACTTTCACGTGCTTCAAATGTTGTCCAAACATCTTGAATGAAAGTCCGATGGAGATTGTCTCTTCCACTTTGCTTCCCCATGAACCAATGAATTCGGGGTCGAGTCAAGCTAGCGACTCGGTAATCAAAAACAGTAGCTAAACATGGGTTTTCACCCATGTGTCCACCCTAGTGTGGGGGAGTCGCCCCACATGTTATATATATATAAGTTTAAAAAAAAAAAAAAAAAAAAAAAATCTTCTTTCTAAATAATGGCCGTAATATTTCCCTTTTACGTTCTCAGTTTCGGCATAACCGCCGGTACTTTGAATATTGAGGGCAATATTCATTTCTAAGTGTGGGGGGAATTCTCACGAATTTTATCATATAATTATACCAATTCCCCCGTTTTTGGCCAAAATTTTTTTTGGAGTAAGTGTTTTTCACTTACTCAATTGGTTATCAGTCCGCCTTGTCTAATAAACAAAAGGATTGGCTAATCCAGGAGCAAACGGCTCTTGGTAAAGATATCTCAAATCCGTTGACGGCTTGCAATTTGCCCAAAATTGTATGGTATTCAGCTCACCATATCTTTAATTAGTAAAGAGTTGGCTAGCCCGCAAGTTTATGGCTTGTGGTAAAGGCAGTGGAAAATCCATAATTGGTATTCAGCTCACCAAAGATAATTCTGATAATTTATCTAAGAGTTGGCTAGTCCAGAAGGGTACGGCTTCTGGTAAAGACAAAATCAAATCCGTTGAAAGCTAGTGGTTTGCTCAAAATCACATGGTTATCAGTGTACCATGGTTCTTACTTGAACTAAAACATTTGGCTACTCCAGAAGTAATGGCTTTTGGTAAAGAGATTCAAATCCATTAAGTTTTTCTCAAAAGATTGCTAGGGACTAGCAATAGTTTAGTGTGGGGGATTGATGAGTGTGTAAATACTCATCATTTTTAGTCAAATCTGAACTGCAAAACGTCTAAAAATGCTCAGAAATGCATCAAAACACTGAAAATATTTCAAAATTGCATTTTATGTGTTTCAGATGCAAAATGTTTAAAATCAGATGAAAAATGAGCAAAGTTTGCATAATTGGCAGTTTCAGTCCCCCAAGTTTCTAAAATTGTCAAAAATAGTCCCTGAGCCATAATTTCAAAAGAAAAATCACCAAAGGTCCTTTTTAAATCATAACTTGTCAAATTTAGTCCTTTGGTGAAAAATGTCAAAAGTTTGAGAAAATTACAAGAATGGTCCTTCAACTTTGAAAATTGGCAGAAATGGTCCCTGGAAAATGTGAAAATGGCAACTTTGGTCCTTGTACTATTAACACTTGTCAAATTCAGTCCTTGGAGCAACTTTGAGATATTGGCAGCCTAGGTCCCTACAGTTTCAGAAATTGCATAAGAAGTCCTTGTACTTATTAACCTTTAAACACCTTTTGGACTTGTCAAAATGGCAATTGACCCCTGCCTACCCAAATTGGACCCTGTCACTAATACCTTTGGACCCTTTCTATTATTAAACCCTCAGTCAAATGCAGTTGACTGCTTTTCCCTCCCTCCTTCACGAGATACCCATCTCTTCATCATCACAACCTGCAAACCCTTCTGTCACACTCAACCATCATCATCCCTACTTCCCCCCTCCAAACACAACAATCCAAAGATGCATTTAATGCACCCTCTACCTACTTCTATCATCCCCAGCTGTTAAAACATCTTTTGGCGCCAAAAAGCTTTAAACGGCCAAGATTAAATTAAGCCATCCAATGGCCTCAATTGTTAGTGGGATATGTCCAGAGAGATGATAGAGACACTTTGGGTGTATAAAAAGACCAAGAGAAGCAGCAAGAGAGTTAGTTAGTTTTAATTTTTTTACAATGTATGTCGTTTTTCTTATTATCTTGTCTTAAATAGTTTTAATCTGTATTTTCAAGCTTAATTGTATCAAACAATAGTATTTAAGTGTGTTCCAACTCATTTCAAGTTTGAATTCAAGTTAATGTTCAGTTTCTTCATTTTATGTCCACTGTTGAGATTTTGATTTTCAAACCCCTGTGTTTAAACTTTTAACAGCTTAGTTTCAATATCAAACAAGCTTATAGAAGCTCATCTAAGCTTTGTGTAAGCTTAAACTTCAATTTCATGCAACTTTAGAATTTGGTCAAAATAAGTCAAAGATGGAGCAAAAGTAATGCAGAACAGAAAATGGGTGATTCAGGAATGAGAATGGGTTGATTTGGAAGCAATGGGTTGTTTAAAATAGGTAGTGGTTCTTTGTTTCACAGTTTGCTAGCCATAGTGGCTTTGGACTTTTGTAAGTAATTTTCACAAGTTCTTGCACTTAATGTATTTGTAGTCATTATCTGTCAAAACCTGTCTTAATAGTAGTGTTTAGGTTAATTAGACTTAGATTGATCATTAAAACAAGTTGGTGTATTGATTATAGCATTTTACTTTCACAACAGTTGAAATAAAGGGTGTTTGGTTCAGGCAAGAACTTGGGTCAAAACCCATCTTACCCACTTTGACTTTTGAAGTCAAGTTTCTTTTTGTAGTTTAAAATTAGTTTGGATCATGTTTTTAATGGGTACAAGAGTTTTCAAAAGTTGGATACATGTTTTTGAAGTCTGCCATTGTTGAGCCTGCACTAGTACAGGTGTCTTCTGCAGCCTCACAGGCTCCTTTTACTCAGAATCATACAAGCTCATATGAGCTTGAAAGTGCATCCAAGTTAGTTCTTTTGTGTTCTTTGGTTCATAAAGATTAGTGTTTGAGTTTCATTTCAGGTTTTCAAGTTTAGGAGTTAGCTTATTATTAAGTCCAAATGTCCCTCGTGAGTTGATTTTTCCACTGATCAGCAGACCTTATGGAGCTTTTTCACAAGCTTGATGCAAGCTTGTGAAAGCTCCTTAGAAGCAAGATACAGGGGCATTTGGTAGCTACCTTGGTGGACTCCAAGTCCCAACAAGCTTAGGAGCTCATTTCCCTTGGAGCTTATTCAAAATAAGCTGAGAAACCACTCCCTTGGCACTGTTTGGCTGCAACACCACATCAGCTAAGCAGGTAATTTTTCTGTTTCAAGTGCTTATTTAGGATTAGTTTTGCTTATTTAGATCCCTTAGGACCCCATAGGGTGATTTAGAATAGGTTAGATGGTATTTCAGCTTATTCACTTGCTTTTATAGCCTAGTTAGCTTATTTGCTCATTTTACTAGTTTAGGATCTCCCTAGTGCAATTTGTAACCAACTGCTTATTCCCTTATCATTTGTAGCTTATTTACCCTGTACTCCGCTTATTTTACTTGGTCCTAGAGTATGTGAATTTTGGTGATGCTTGTTTAGTTATACATTGCTCCTTTCTTAAATTGGTTGCTTATTTGTGTCTTAAAAACCCAAACTGTGGAGTGTTTGTTTGGTTGGGTTCTGTCCAAACAAGCAACAATAAGCTGTTTGAAACAGCTTATTTGCAAGTTTTCAAAAGTTGAGATTTCACAAAATGTCCCTATTTTGATCTAATCTTCAGGTTCAAAAGAGAAAATTTCCAAAAAAAAATAAAAGTAGCAAAAAGCTAGGAGGCAGGCTCGAACCTGAGACCTCCTAGCTTTGAAGTTGATAGCATGTGTACCTGTACCAATAGCGCCCTTGGGTCTTTCTTGTCAATGTTTGCAACACTTAATACATAAGGGAGTTGGGCAGTTTTTGCCATAAGCTCTCTTTAGCTTATTTGGAGCTTATTTTACAAGGCAACCACCACGTTTTTCATTTTTCTTAGAATCAGTATTATCTAAAGTACTTTCTGTGAATTTTTCAGATTTTTCTTAAATAGTTTAGTATTTTTAATTAATTAATTAGATTAAAATAGTTTTTAATTCGTAATAAATAATATAAAAGTCAAAAAAATACCCGGCTTTTTCCTAAAATTATTTTTAGTCAATTAGAATGTAGGAAAATTGTTTTTACACTCGTAGGACTTTTATTTTACAAATTTTACGTTTTTACTTGCGCACTCGCGTAATTTTTACATATCACGTGCGTTTTCATTCTAGGTCACGTTTTTAGGTAATTTAGGTTTACGTTTTAATTAAAATAGTTTATTTAAGTTATTTTGTTTTAAAAAATCAAAAACATCAGATTTTAAATATAGTGATAGCGTTTATTTAATATTTTTTTTATCTTTTTAATTTCCATTAATTTGCATTTAAGCCTCTGTAATTTGTTTGCTTTTTCTGTAATTATAATCATATCAAATCCCTCTTTTCTGTTTAAATTCCTCGATCACTATATGTTTGGTGATTCATTGCATAGCTCGCTGGGACATAACGACCCGGGGAAACACTATACTCCTCAGATCTTCATTGAGTTCGTTCCTGAGCCGTTTTAAGTTTGTTACGGTCTGCCATTCACAAGTGGCAGACTTGCGTGATAAAACTTGACTGTTTGGGAGCGCATCAGAGGTACAATTTGGTTAAACGAGACGATACCAAAAATATTGTCCAAAATTTTTTAAACCCTTAGCACAAATCCATACCTACGTCTTTTCAGTGGTACTTAATAAATACTTAAAAATCAACCACCGCAAATCAAGGCAGTACACCTACCAACTGGGGGTGTGAACATTAATAAGTTCCCAATCTTAAAGATCAAAACTTGCCTTTGTGTCCTTGTGATTTGGTGTACCTTTTTCAAAGAAGCCATTTCATTTGTGATTATTGGTTTAAGTTCACTTGTCGTTTTGCCTCGCATTTGTTTTGAAAACTGATTTTTATACTTAGTGCATGCGCACTCGTTCTTCCAGCTCCACAAGTCCACTTTCAGAGCTTGTAAGTATTCCACGTAAACGTAGAGGACGTTCTGCTCCTTCAGCCGTGACTGAGGAACGTCTAGCACCACCACCCCCTGTCGTAATGGCAGAAGATAAGCCGATGAATGAGCTTCTCCAAGCACCCATCGAGGGTTACGGAGATGCCATTATTGTCCCAGCCATCGTGGCTGATACCTTCGAGCTCAAAACCGGGTTGCTTAATCTTGTGACCCAAAGCCAATTTTATGGTTTTGAGCGGGATGATCCTCATGCACATATTCGATGGTTCAACAAGATTGCATCGACCATCAAATACAAGAATGTCCCACATGAAGCAATTAAGCTTCTTCTGTTCCCATTCTCTCTAGAGGGACAAGCCCGGAATTGGCTTGAGAAACAACCCCCTCGTTCCATTGAGACATGGGAGGATCTAGTCACTAAGTTTGTTAACGAATTCTATCCTCCATCCCGAACTACAAGTCTTAAGAATGAGATAATGAAATTTTCTCAAAGATTTGATGAATCATTCGGTGAGGCATGGGATCGTTACAAAGAGTTGCTCCGCAAGTGTCCGCATCATGGTTTTACCGAGTTAATGCAAATGGATACTTTCTACAATGGTCTGAACCAAACTAACCAAGACTCTTTAAATGCCTCCGCGGGAGGTAATTTCCTGAGCAAGACCACAAAAGAAAGCCTTGCAAATCATTGAAAACAAGTCCCAGGTCCGCCCTTTCCGAACAAAGACATATCAGTCTCAGTCTAATGCAGGACCTTCTACTTCATCTCACGTGAGTACATCTAGCACCGATGCTAAGATTGACAAACTCACAGATATTGTTCTGGCTTTGGTTCTTGCTAACCAAAAGAAAGTCACTTTCACACAGACACCAACACATGGTGAAGTGAAGAAAGTCGAGGTCTGTGTTACTTGTGGTGGCCCTCATGCATATTACAACTGTACTGCCACCGATGGTAGTCCGTTTGAAGCCAATGCTATAGCCGGTACTTCACATCAGGGAGGTAATCAATACCGTCCTCAAAATGAACCAAATTACCGTGCTAATACTTATCAGGGACCACCCGGTTTTAACCAGAATCCTAGCATACAAAACCGGAATCAAAACCAACCTAGAATGAACCAAGGTTATCAAAACCAAGGTAATTTCTATCCCGGACCAAATCAAGGTTTCCAACATCAAGGAAACCTTAATCAAAACAATTTCAATCGAGGGAATCAATTTCAGGGAAATGTGAATCCTAACCAAGGTAATTTTCAACAACAATGTCATAATCAAAACATACGACCTCAAAATTTCCCTCCACCTCCTCCAGTACCATCATCTGATGAGTTATTGAAGCAATTCATGAAATCCCAAGATGAAATGAACAGGTTGTTGGTCAGTCAGATCGCTGATCTAAAGAAGTCTTTAAATGATCAACCCTCGTGCTCAGGAAAACTTCCGAGCAACACGATCGCTAACCCGAGGGGCGATGCAAAGGCGATCACAACCAGAAGTGGTGTTTCATACAATGGACCCGCTATTCCTACTACCTCTTCTTCTTCTCTCCCGAAGGTAGTGGAAAGTGAACCTGGGGCAACAAAGGACAAGGAACTTCCTACTAATAACAGAGGTACCAACGATGTCCATCCTCAAGTTGTCCCGAAACCCAAATCCAATCCAGAAGTTGTTTTTGAACCTCCAGTAGCTCCCGTTGAAAACCCCAAATCCAAAACTTCTATTCCTTACCCATCACGTTTAAATGAGCAAAAGCTCCGCGAAAAGGCCAGTCATCAAATGGACAATTTTTTTCAAATTTTCCAAGAACTACATTTTGACATAAGCTTTGCGGATGCTATCATGCTGATGCCCAAGTTTGCATCAACTCTCAAACACATGTTAAGCAATAAGGAAAAGCTGTTTGAAATGGCAAAAAATCCTCTTAACGAGAACTGCTCAGCAATTCTGTTAAAGAAGCTTCCCGAGAAGCTTGGAGATCCTGGAAAATTTCTCTTACCTTGTGTATTTCCAGGAATGGTTGAATGCTTTGCCTTAGCCGATCTTGGTGCAAGCATAAACCTGATGCCTCTTTCAGTATGGAAGAAACTTTCTCTTCCGGACCTTACTCCTACATGCATGACTCTCGAGCTTGCAGATCGTACAATATCCCGTCCACTTGGCATTGCCGAGGACGTAATTGTGAAAGTAGGAAAGTTCCATTTTCCAGCTGACTTTGTGGTTGTTGATTTCGATGCCGATCATCGGGTTCCTCTCATTGTTGGACGAGGATTCCTGAGAACGGGCCGTGCTCTCATTGATGTATTTGAGCAAGAAATCACATTACGTGTAGGTAATGAAGCTGTCACTTTTAACCTTGATCAAACTTCGAGGTACTCCGCAAACTATGATTCTGAGTCGGTTAACCGAATAGATATCATTGATGTTGCTTCTGAAGAGTACTCTCAAGAAGTTCTCGGTTATGTTCATAATTCTTCGAGTGATAATCTCACTCATTCATCTCAACCCATCATTGCCAATTCTACTCCTTCTCTCACTCCATTTGAGGGAAGTGACTTCATCTTGGAAGAGATTGAAGCATACTTGGCTAGTGATTCTGTTCCATGGGAAATTGATCACGCTCCAATTGATATCGAGGGGGACATACTTCTCATTGAGAAGTTGCTTAATGATGATCCATCATCAATCCCTCACACTAGTGATTCAATTCCAGATGAGATTAATAACAATGAGATTAATATGGAGGGAGATATTCTTCTTCTTGAGAAGTTGTTAAATCAGGACACTTCTCCTCCACTCCCTCCCGTCGAGCTTCATAACAAGGAAGTCAAGTCAGTTGAGAAAACTGAAGAATTTCCTGAAGTCGAACTTAAGGACTTACCACCTCATCTCGAGTATGCATTTCTTGAGGGTGATGATAAATTACCTGTCATTATTGCTCGAGATTTGAATAAAGATGAAAAAGCTGCTCTCATAAAGGTCTTAAAGTCACACAAGCAAGCAATTGCTTGGAAACTCTCCGACATTAAGGGTATCAACCCTGAGTTTTGTACTCACAAAATCTTGATGGATGATGACTTCAAACCAGCAGTTCAACATCAGAGAAGAGTAAATCCAAAAATCCATGATGTTATCAAATAAGAGGTTCTCAAACTTCTTGATGCAGGATTAATTTACCCGATCTCAGATAGTCCTTGGGTTAGCCCAATTCATTGTGTTCCTAAAAAGGGTGGCATAACTGTTGTCACAAATGAAGAAAACGAGTTAATTCCAACTCGATTGGTTACTGGATGGCGTGTTTGCATTGACTATCGCAAGTTGAATGACGCCGCCCGAAAAGACCATTTTCCTCTACCCTTCATGGACCAAATGCTTGAGAGATTAGCAGGGAACGAGTACTATTGTTTCCTAGATGGTTTCTCGGGTTATTTTCAGATCCCCATTGATCCACAGGATCAAGAAATAACCACATTCACCTGTCCATACGGAACTTTTGCCTACAGACGTATGCCTTTTGGCTTATGTAACGCTCCTGGCACGTTCCAACGATGTATGATGGCCATTTTCCACGACATGATCGGGGAAACAATGGAGGTGTTTATGGATGACTTCTCGGTCATTGGGGACTCATTTCAAACATGTCTCTCCCATTTAGATAAAATGCTAAAACGGTGTGAAGACACCAATCTTTGTCTAAATTGGGAGAAGAGCCACTTTATGGTCAAAGAAGGCATAGTCCTTGGCCATAAGATTTCAAAAAAAGGGATCGAGGTTGATAAAGCAAAAGTCGATGTTATTGCTAAATTGCCTCATCCTACTACCGTCAAAGGTATTAGGAGTTTTTTAGGTCATGCCGGTTTTTATCGCAGATTCATACAAGATTTTTCTAAAATCGCCCGGCCTATGACTCATCTCCTTGAGAAGGATGCTCCTTTTATCTTCTCACCTGAGTGCATCAAAGCTTTTGAAACATTAAATAAAAAGCTTACTGAAGCACCCATTCTCATTGCTCCCGACTGGGACTTGCCTTTTGAGCTCATGTGCGATGCAAGTGATTTTGCCATCGGTGCAGTCCTAGGGCAACGCAGAAACAAGAATTTTCAGCCTATCCACTACGCAAGTAAGACTATGACTGAAGCTCAAACCCATTACACCACCACAGAAAAAGAGCTACTAGCCGTGGTGTATGCGTTTGAGAAGTTTCGGCCATACTTAATCTTGACCAAATGTGTGGTGTATACGGATCACTCGGCTCTCAAATATCTCTTTGCAAAACAAGATGCAAAACCGAGATTGCTCCGTTGGGTTCTCCTCCTACAAGAATTTGATATCATTATACGTGATAAAAAAAAGGAGCTGAGAACCTAGCTGCTGATCATCTGTCCCGTTTAGAAAACCCACACCAAGATGTTTTCGAGAAAAAGGAAATAAATGAAACATTTCCTCTTGAGACACTCAATGCGGTTACTTTTCGTGGAAACTCTACTACCCCATGGTTTGCTGACTTCGCAAATTACCATGCGGGTAACTTCATAGTGAAAGGAATGTCGACCCAACATAAGAACAAATTCTTCAAGGATGTTAAACATTACTTCTGGGACGACCCCTACTTATTCAAAATCTGTGCGGATCAAGTCATCCGACGGTGTGTTTATGGATAAGAAGCTATGGACATTCTCAAAGCTTGCCATGCTGGACCCACCGGGGGCCATCATAGTCCAAATTACACCGCCAAAAAGGTGTTTGATTCCGGGTTTTATTGGCCCACTATTTACAAAGATGCCCACGAATTTGTTAAAACCTGTGACGCTTGTCAACGTCACGGAAATATCTCACAAAGAAATGAAATGCCGCAAAACGCCATTCAAGTGTGTGAGATCGTTGACATCTGGGGCATTGACTTTATGGGGCCTGATGAGTGTCTAAATACTCATCATTTTTGTACAATCTAAACTGCAAAATCATCTGAAAACACTCAAAAATGCATCAAATTGATGAAATTATCACAAATCAGTGTTTTATGAGTTTTAAATGCAAAAATATCAAAATCAGATGAAAAATGATTCAAGTTTGCAAAATTGGCAGTTTTAGTCCCTCAAGTTTCAAAAGTTGTCAAATCTAGTCCCTGGAATTCAAAAATGTGAAGTTTTGTCATTCAAGGTCCCTGAAATATTCTAAGTTGTTAAAAATGGTCCTTGAATGATTCTTTGGTCAAATGGCAGAAAAGGTCCCTAAACTTTGAAAAATTGCAAAATTAGTCCTTGGATATTTTAAAACGGAATTTTATGCAAAAATGGTCCATGTACTATTCATTTATGGCAAGTTTGGTCCTTGTGAGAGCTTTGGAAAAACTGCAAGATTGGTCCCTCATGTTTGGCAGATTTGCAAATCTAGTCCTTGTGTATACTTAACCAAACCGGACCCTTATTAATATGTCAAGCCCAAATCCAATCCAACAGCAGCTGGCCCAAACCTTAGCCCAACACCTTGACCCTTGACCCTTTGGCTTGACCCTTGAGCCAGTTCACAATACATTTTGGCCCCAGTCATAATCCATTTTGACCTCCCCCGTTTAATATTAACCACTTGGTCAAACTCAGTCAAAGGCGCCAAAATACCAGGGTTACTATTCATCTCCTTCACACAAGCTGAAAACCAGAAACCAGAGCTGTTTGTTCACTTTTTCAACATACCACTTGCTCCTATCCATCCCCCCTCCTTACTTTGTCCCCCTCCACCTCCACATCTTCCCAAAAACCATTAATGTTTTAAACCTGCTAAAGAAGAATTTGGCGCCAAAATCTACAAGTGGACGATTATGATGATTTTGTGCAATCCAATGGCTGGAAATTAGTGGGAAAGATTCAGAGATATCAAAGGAGTCCAAAAAGTCTATAAAAGAGGGAAGAGAGGCATTGTATGAGATATCTAGTATAACTTAGCTTCTTTTATGTCGTTTTAGCTTAACTTAAAATTTCAGTGTATGTTTTAGATTTCAAGCTTTGCATTTCAACTCTTCAGTGTATTATTAAACTTTTGCAAGAATCAATTTCAAGTTTTAAGCTTAATTTCAAGTTTATGCAGTTTTCATTTCAAAATCTCAAAATGTGCTAATGTTGTTGTTGGTTGTTTGTATGGACTGAAATAGATCACATAAGCTCCTAGAAAGCTTATTCAAGCTTTTAGAAATACTAAAAGTCAGTTTAGAAGCAAAAATCAAAATTCACCAAAAATACAAATTAAATAGTTGAAAAATAAAAAATCATATGGAAATGGTGTTAACGGCAGGAGCAGGGTGAATCTTGGATGGCCTTGGGTTAGTGGCTTAGTGGTAAGCCTTTAGGATTGGTCTTGATCATTGGTTCTGTGCTTGCAGTTGGATATCCATTTGTAAGCCTTTTTGTTCATTTTTGCATTTCACTGTTGCAGTTGTTTAGCAGTTGTAATTTCTGGTTCTTTATGATCATTAGTCTTAATTAAGTGTATTGGAAGATTAAAATCAGTTAGTTGTTCTTTTAAAATTGTAGTTTATAAAAATTTCATTTGGACAGTTAAAATAGCTTAAGTCTCAATACTTAGTTTTATGTTGCTATTACTGTTGGTTCAAGCTTATTTAGTCTTATTTAATGATTATATAAAGTCTGCAATCAGTTTTATGGTTTAAAATTGTGATTTGCTTTGAAAAAGTTCCATAACAGACAAGTAAAGGGTGTTTGGATTTGCCTGTTCAAACTGTAACAGGCTTTGTTGGTGTTGTTGGTGTGTGCTTGTTCTGTGTCACATACACACTAAATAACTCAAGAAACAAGAAAAACCAGTCTTCATTTGGTGAAAAGTCAAAAATGCTTTTGATCATGTCTTATGTGTTCACTGTTGGAATTTCATGATCTATGATCATTATTTTGTGTTTATAAGTTGATAAGATTGCTCAAATCAGTCTTAAAAAACCTTAATACATCACATTCAGTGCTTAAGATCAAATCAAAGTTCATAAAAGTCAACATCTTTGTGTTACTTAAAAAGTCAAATTGTCATTTGGTCGTTTTTTAATAAACTTTAGGATTTCACTGTGTGTTTAATAGTAAGATTTAGCTTAAAAGCTTTTGGGATATCAAAGTTTAGTTGCTAAACAAAATTAGAAAAATACTAGCTTTCCTTTAATCAGCTTTTTAAGTGCTTATTTTCTGGTTTCTTTTAATACCTTGACTGAAAAGGGTGCCCTGTGCACAGTTGGGTGGTCCAAATTGATAAGCTCACATAGAGCTTATTAGTTGCTCAAATCTTGTGATCTTTGGTTCTTTGGATAGCTGACCTAGCCATCTAGAGGTTTCAAGCTTGGTTTTTCATTTTGAAGCTTGTTTAGTAGGGCTGCAATAAGCTCTAATCTTGTCCCATTTCTGTGTTTAGCATAAGTGCTTATTATCTTTTTATTAGCTTATCAGTGTTTGTAATTGATATTTTTAGCTTCATTTCAGTTCATCTAGCTTGTTTGCATCTTATTTGAGTTTTTGTTTCAGTGTGTGAGCTTGTTTGAGCTTATTTCACCAAAATAAGCTCTTAAAGCCACTGTTGGCTTATAAGCTACTCAAACTGCTTATTTGTGATTTGTAAAATTTTTGTGTTCATTAAAGTTTCATATAATCAGTAGTTAAGTAGTTTTCAAAAAGAAAATCCATAAAAACATCAATTTAAATTCAGTGATAGCATTTATTTAATAGATTTTAGCTTTTTGATTTTTCTTTTCAGCTTATTATTAAGCAAATCTTGTTTTTATATTTTTCTTAGTTTTCTGTCACCTTAAGTTATTTTTAGAAAAAGTTTCATAATTTTCTCTGTTTATTTAGTATTTATTATAATTTTAAATAGTTAAAAGTATTAAATAATTAGTAATAAATAATTAAAAAGCATAAAAAATATCTTTTCAGTTTTAAAATTAGTTTTATCATATTTTAGATTTTTCCAAGTTAAAATTTCATTTTTCCAGGTTTATTTTATATTTTCTAGTATTTAAGTGTATTTTAAATAATAATTAATTAGTAATAATTAGATAAAAAGTGTGAAAAATATATTTTTAATTTTAAAATTAGTTTTATAATATTTTAGATTTTTCTGAATCATAGTTTTATTTTTCTAGCCTTATTTAATATTTTCTTTTATTTTAGAGTATTTATTAAATAGTTAAAATAGTTTTTAAATAATAATAATTAAATAATTAGTTGTAAAAATAATTTTCTTTTTCTAATAATTTTCTTTTATTTTTAGGATTCCAAAAATGTTATTTTTATATTTTTAGGTCTTTTATTTCTTGGATTCACTTTTTATTTTTTACGTATACGTAGTTTTTAAACGTACGTTTTACGTTTCTTTTATCTGATTGTTGTGTTTTCCAATTCTGTTTCCAATCTCATTCCAATCAATCAATAGTGTAATATTCAATCCAAAACCCTTACTGATCACTATCCTTAGTGATCATTCTATCATCTGAATTAGTGTTTACACACCATTGAGTCTCCGTGGGACTTAACGACCCGAGAATTCATTGTATTCTCCAGGACTTCATTGTATTTGTGTTTTAAGCAGTTTTAAGCTTCTTACGGTTAGCCATTCACAAGTGGCTAGCTTGTGTGAGATAGCTTGACGGTTTAGCACAGATCAAATTTTGGCGCCGCTGCCGGGGAGGCTTAAGCGTGTGTTTAGCCATTTTCAGACCCATTCTTGCACATATACCACCATTTGTAAAAAGTTTTTTGTAAAGTTATAAGAAAATCAAAAAGTTCATTAGCACTTTTCCTAAAGTGTTAAAAACACCAAAAAAATATAAAACAACAAAACAATCGGAACGTTTTCTATCTTGTATTGTCTTTAAGGTGATTCTTAAAACAGTACGATTTGGTTAAACGAGACGATACCAAAATATTGTCCAAAAGTTTTTGAACCCTTTGCACAAATCTATACCTACGTCTTTTTAGTGGTACTTAATATATACATAAAAATCAACCACCGCAAATCAAGGCAGTACACCTACTAACTGGGGGTGTGACCATAATAAGTTCCCGAACAACAGATTTAAAACTTGCCTTTGTGTCCTTGTGATTTGGTGTACCTTTTTCAAAGAAGCCATTTCATTTGTGATTATTGGTTAAGTTCACTTGTCGTTTTGCCTCGCATTTGTTTTGAAAAAATTGATTTTTATACTTAGTGCATGCGCACTCGTTCTTCCAGTTCTACAAGTCCACTTTCTGAGCTTGGAAACATTCCTCGTAGACGTAGAGGACGTTCTGCTCCTTCAGCCGTGACTGAGGAACGTCTACCACCACCACCACCTGTCGTAATGGCAGAAGATAAGCCCATGAATGAGCTTCTCCAAGCACCCATCGAGGGTTACGGAGATGCTATTGTTGTCCCAGCCATCGTGGCTGACACCTTCGAGCTCAAAACCGGGTTGCTTAATCTAGTAACCCAAAGCCAATTCTATGGTTTTGAGCGGGAAGATCCTCATGCACACATTCGATGGTTTAACAAGATTGCATCTACCATCAAGTACAAGAATGTCCCACATGAAGCTATCAAGCTTCTTCTGTTCCCATTTTCTCTAGAGGGACAAGCCCGGAATTGGCTTGAGAAACAACCCCCTCGTTCTATTGAGACATGGGAGGATCTAGTCACCAAGTTCGTTAACGAGTTCTATACTCCATCCCGAACCACAAGTCTTAAGAATGAGATAATGAAATTTTCTCAGAGATTTGATGAATCATTCGGGGAGGCATGGGATCGTTACAAAGAGTTTCTTCGCAAGTGTCCGCATCATGGTTTTACCGAGTTAATGCAAATGGATACTTTCTATAATGGTCTCAATCAGACTAATCAAGACTCTTTGAATGCCTCCGCGGGAGGTAATTTCTTGAGCAAGACTACCAAAGAAGCCTTGCAAATCATTGAGAACAAATCTCAGGTCCGCCCTTTCCGAGCAAAGACATATCAGTCTCATGCTGGACCTTCCTCTTCTTCATCTCCAGTGAGTACATCTAGCACCGATGCTAAGATTGACAAACTCACAGACATTGTTCAGGCTTTGGTTCTTGCTAACCAAAAGAAAGTGACCTTCACACAGACACCAACACATGGTGAAGTGAAGAAAGTCGAGAGTTGTGTTACTTGTGGTGGTCCTCATGCATACTACAATTGTACTGCCACCGATGGTAGTCCATTTGAAGCTAATGCTCTAGCCGGTAGTTCACAGCAGGGAGGTAATCAATACTGTCCTCAAAATGAACCACAATACCGTGCTAACACTAATCAGGCACCACCCGGTTTTAACCAGAATCATAACATGCAAAACCGGAATCAGAACCAACCTAGAATGAACCAAGGTTACCAAAACCAAGGTAATTTCTATCCTGCACCAAATCAAGGTTTCCAACATCAAGGGAACCTTAATCAAAACAATTTCAATCGAGGGAATCAATTGCATGGGAATATGAATCCTAATCAAGGAAATTTTCAAAACCAAGGCCCTAATCCTAACATTAGAGGCCAGAATTTTCCTAATCCACCTCCCGCCATTGTTCCAACTGGACCATCATGTGATGAGTTGTTGAAACAATTCATGAAATCCCAAGATGAGATGAACAGGTTGTTGGTCAGTCAGATTGCTGATCTTAAGAAGTCTTTAAATGATCAACCCTCGGGCTCAGGAAAACTTCCGAGCAACACGATCGCTAACCCGAGGGGCGATGCAAAGGCGATCACAACCAGAAGTGGTGTTTCATACAATGGACCTGCTATTCCTACTACCTCTTCTTCTTCTTCTCTCCCAAAGGTAGTAGAAAGTGAACCTCCGACACACAATGGACCTACGACTCCAATGCCTCCTCCACCTGTGACAATGAGTCAAGTTACCAAGGAAACAACGGACAAGGTGCATTATTCAATCCCACAAAGTACCGCACACGTCCCACCTTCGGTAGTCCAACCTCAAGTTGTCCAGAAACCCAAGTCAAATCAAGGAGTTGTTTTTGAACCTCCAGTAGCTCCTGTTGAAAACCAGAAATCCAAATCTTCTATTCCTTACCCATCACGTTTGAATGAGCAAAAGCTCCGCGAGAAAGCTAGTCATCAAATGGACAAATTTTTCCAAATTTTCCAAGAGTTACATTTTGACATAAGCTTTGCGGATGCTATCATGCTGATGCCCAAGTTTGCATCAACTCTCAAACACATGTTAAGCAATAAGGAAAAGTTGTTTGAAATGGCAAAAACTCCTTTGAACGAGAACTGCTCAGCAGTTATCTTGAAGAAGCTTCCAGAAAAACTTGGAGATCCTGGGAAATTTCTCTTACCTTGTGTATTCCCAGGAATGGTTGAATGCTTTGCCCTAGCAGATCTTGGTGCAAGCATCAATCTTATGCCTTATTCAGTATGGAAGAAACTTTCTCTTCCGGAACTTACTCCTACATGCATGACTCTCGAGCTTGCAGATCGTTCCATATCCCGTCCTCTTGGCATTGCCGAGGACGTATTTGTGAAAGTAGGAAAGTTCCATTTTCCAGCTGACTTCGTGGTTGTTGATTTCGATGTCGATCATCGGGTTCCTCTCATTGTTGGTCGAGGATTCCTGAGAACGGGCCGTGCTCTCATTGATGTATTTGAGCAAGAAATCACATTACGTGTTGGTAATGAAGCTGTCACCTTTAACCTTGATCAAACTTCGAGGTACTCTACAAACTATGATTCTGAATCAGTTAACCGAATAGATATCATTGATATTGCTTCTGAAGAGTACTCTCAAGAAGTTCTTGGTTATTCTCATAATTCTGTGAGTGGGGATCCCACCACATCTTCTCAACCTATCATAGCCAATTCTACTCCTTCCCTCACTCCGTTTGAGGGAAGCGACTTCATCTTAGATGAGATTGAAGCATACTTGGCTAGTGATTCTGTTCCATGGGAAATTGATCACGCTCCAATTGACATTGAGGGGGACATACTTCTCATTGAGAAGTTGCTTAATGGTGATCCATCATCAACCCCTCACTCTAGTGATTCAATTCCAGATGAGATTAATCAAAATGAGATTAATCTGGAGGGAGATATTCTTCTTGAGAAATTGTTAAATCTGGACACTTCTCCTCCTCTCCCTCCCATCAAACTTCATAACAAGGAAGTCAAGTCAGTTGAGAGAACTGAAGAATTTCCTGAGGTTGAGCTTAAGGACTTACCTCCTCATCTCGAGTATGCATTTCTAGAAGGTGATGATAAATTACCCGTCATTATTTCTCGAGATTTGAGTAAAGATGAAAAAGCTGCTCTCATAAAGGTCTTGAAGTCACACAAGCAAGCAATTGCTTGGAAACTCTCCGACATTAAGGGTATCAACCCTGAGTTTTGTACTCACAAAATCTTAATGGAGGATGACTTCAAACCAGCAGTTCAACATCAGAGAAGAGTAAATCCAAAAATCTATGATGTTATCAAACAGGAGGTTATCAAACTTCTTGATGCAGGATTGATTTACCCGATCTCATATAGTCCTTGGGTCAGCCCAATTCATTGTGTTCCGAAAAAGGGTGGAATAACTGTTGTCACAAATGAAGATAACGAGTTAATTCCAACTCGGCTGGTTACGGGATGGCGTGTGTGTATTGACTATCGTAAGTTAAATGACGCCACCCGTAAAGACCATTTTCCTCTACCCTTTATGGACCAAATGCTTGAGAGATTAGCAGGGAATGAGTACTATTGTTTCCTTGATGGTTTCTCGGGTTATTTTCAGATTCCCATTGATCCGCAGGATCAAGAGAAGACCACATTCACCTGCCCATACGGAACTTTTGCCTACAAACGTATGCCTTTTGGCTTATGCAATGCTCCTGGCACGTTCCAACGATGTATGATGGCCATTTTCCATGACATG
This sequence comes from Chrysanthemum seticuspe, assembly GCA_019973895.1. Taxonomy (NCBI): domain Eukaryota; kingdom Viridiplantae; phylum Streptophyta; class Magnoliopsida; order Asterales; family Asteraceae; genus Chrysanthemum; species Chrysanthemum seticuspe. The sequence continues at coordinate 235,704,929 of BPTQ01000006.1, read as the reverse complement.
ATCGGGGAAACAATGGAGGTGTTTATGGATGACTTCTCGGTCATTGGGGATTCTTTTCAAACATGTCTCTCCCATTTAGATAAAATGCTCAAAAGGTGTGAAGACACCAATCTTTGTCTAAATTGGGAGAAGAGCCACTTTATGGTCAAAGAAGGCATAGTCCTTGGCCATAAGATTTCTAAAAATGGGATTGAGGTAGATAGAGCAAAAGTCGATGTTATTGCTAAACTGCCTCATCCTACTATCGTCAAAGGTATTAGGAGTTTTTTAGGTCATGCCGGTTTCTATCGTAGATTCATACAAGATTTTTCTAAAATCGCCCGGCCTATGACCCATCTTCTTGAAAAGGATGCTCCTTTTATCTTCTCACCCGAGTGTATCAAAGCTTTTGAAACATTGAAGAAAAAGCTTACTGAAGCACCCATTCTCGTTGCTCCCGACTGGGACTTGCCTTTTGAGCTCATGTGCGATGCAAGTGATTTTGCTATCGGCGCAGTCCTAGGGCAACGTAGAAACAAGCATTTTCAGCCTATTCACTACGCAAGTAAGACTATGACTGAAGCTCAAACTCATTACACCACCACAGAAAAAGAGCTATTAGCCGTGGTGTATGCGTTTGAGAAGTTTCGGCCATACTTGATCTTGACCAAATGCGTGGTGTATACGGATCACTCGGCTCTCAAATATCTCTTTGCAAAACAAGATGCAAAGCCAAGATTGCTCCGTTGGATTCTCCTCCTCCAGGAATTTGATATCATTATACGTGATAAAAAAGGAGCTGAGAATCTAGCTGCTGATCATCTGTCCAGATTAGAAAACCCTCACCAAGATGTTTTCGAGAAAAAGGAAATAAATGAAACATTTCCTCTCGAGACACTCAATGCGGTTTCTTTTCGTGGAAATTCTACCACCCCATGGTTTGCTGACTTCGCGAATTACCATGCGGGTAACTTCATAGTGAAAGGGATGTCGACCCAACAGAAGAACAAATTCTTCAAAGATGTTAAACATTATTTCTGGGACGACCCCTACTTGTTCAAAATCTGTGCGGATCAAGTCATCCGACGGTGTGTTTATGGATAGGAAGCTATTGACATTCTCACAGCTTGCCATGCTGGACCCACCGGGGGCCATCATAGTCCAAACTACACCGCCAAAAAGGTGTTTGATTCCGGGTTTTATTGGCCCACAATCTATAAGGATGCCCACGAATTTGTCAAAGCCTGTGACGCTTGTCAACGTCATGGAAATATCTCTCAAAGAAATGAAATGCCACAAAATGCCATTCAAGTTTGTGAGATATTTGACATCTGGGGTATCGACTTTATGGGACCATTTCCATCGTCTCGTGGTAACAAATACATACTCGTGGCTGTTGACTATCTGTCAATATGGGTTGAAGCAAAAGCTTTACCCACCAATGATGCCCGAGTTGTTGTGAAGTTTTTAAAATCTCTTTTTGCCAGGTTTGGAACTCCGAGAGCGATAATCAGTGATCGTGGTACACATTTCTGCAATGACCAATTTGATCGTGTCATGCAAAAGTATGGTGTTACCCACCGTCTCTCTACTGCATACCACCCCCAAACAAGTGGGCAGGTGGAAGTTTCAAACCGTGGTATTAAAAGAATCCTTGAAAGGACAGTAGACGAAAATCGTGCATCCTGGTCGGATAAACTGGATGACGCACTCTGGGCCTTCCGTACAGCTTACAAAACACCCATCGGGTGTACTCCATACAAGCTAGTGTACGGAAAGGCATGTCATCTTCCGATTGAGTTAGAGCACAAGGCATACTGGGCCTTGAAGCATGCAAATTTCGATATTCAGACAGCTGGTGATCATAGAAAAGTTCAAATGAATGAATTAAATGAACTTCGTGATCAAGCTTACGAGAACTCTTTGATCTATAAACAAAAGACAAAGAAGATTCATGACTCTAAAATCAAGAACCGCGTTTTCAACGTTGGTGATCGAGTCCTTCTTTTCAATTGTAGATTGAATATATTCTCGGGAAAGCTCAAGTCCCGCTGGTCTGGTCCATTTACTATCGCTAAGGTTTATCCTTATGGCACCATTGAGTTATCTCAACCCGATGGTCCAAATTTTAAAGTGAATGGTCATCGAGTGAAGCACTACTTTGGAGAGGACATTCCTCCTGTGGTTGTCCCGGATCTACAAACTTTCCCCATGAACCAATGAATGCGGGGATCGAGTCAAGCTAGTGACTCGGGAATCAAAAACAATAGCACACACCATATGGGTTTTCACCCATATTTCTGTCTTCTTTCTCTATTCTACCACCCTAGTGTGGGGGAGTTGCCCCACGCTGTTGTATATAAAATCTTAAAAAAAAATCTCTCTTTCATAATAATGGCCGTAATATTTCCCTTTTACGTTCTCAGTTTCGGCATAACCGCCGGTACTTTGAATATTGAGGGCAATATTCATTTCTAAGTGTGGGGGGGAATTCTCACGAATTTTATCATATATTATCCACCCAATTCCCCCGTTTTTGGCCAAAATTTTTTTTTGGAGTAAGTGTTCTACACTTACTCAGCATATGGTTATCAGTCCGCCATGTCTAATAGACAAAAGGATTGGCTAATCCAGGAGCAAACGGCTCTTGGTAAAGATTTCTCAAATCCATTTATGGCTTGCAATTTGCCCAAAATTGTATGGTATTCAACTCACCATATCCTAAAAAGTGAAGAGTTGGCTAGCCCGCAAGTTTATGGCTTGTGGTAAAGGCAGTGGAAAAGCCATAATTGGTAATCAGCTCACCAAAGATAATTCTGATAATTTATCTAAGAGTTGGCTAGTCCAGAGCAAACGGCTTCTGGTAAAGACAAATCAAATCCGTTTACAGCTTATGATTTGCTCAAAATCATTTGGTTATCGTTGTACCAAGGTTCTTACTTGAACTGAAACAACTGGCTACTCCAGAAGTGATGGCTTTTGGTAAAGAGTTTTTAAAATCCATTAAAGATCTAAATCATTGCTAGGGACTAGCAATATCTCAGTGTGGGGGATTGATGAGTGTCTAAATACTCATCATTTTTGTACAATCTAAACTGCAAAATCATCTGAAAACACTCAAAAATGCATCAAATTGATGAAAATATCACAAATCAGTGTTTTATGAGTTTTAAATGCAAAAATATCAAAATCAGATGAAAAATGATTCAAGTTTGCAAAATTGGCAGTTTTAGTCCCTCAAGTTTCAAAAGTTGTCAAATCTAGTCCCTGGAATTCAAAAATGTGAAGTTTTGTCATTCAAGGTCCCTGAAATATTCTAAGTTGTTAAAAATGGTCCTTGAATGATTCTTTGGTCAAATGGCAGAAAAGGTCCCTAAACTTTGAAAAATTGCAAAATTAGTCCTTGGATATTTTAAAACGGAATTTTATGCAAAAATGGTCCATGTACTATTCATTTATGGCAAGTTTGGTCCTTGTGAGAGCTTTGGAAAAACTGCAAGATTGGTCCCTCATGTTTGGCAGATTTGCAAATCTAGTCCTTGTGTATACTTAACCAAACCGGACCCTTATTAATATGTCAAGCCCAAATCCAATCCAACAGCAGCTGGCCCAAACCTTAGCCCAACACCTTGACCCTTGACCCTTTGGCTTGACCCTTGAGCCAGTTCACAATACATTTTGGCCCCAGTCATAATCCATTTTGACCTCCCCCGTTTAATATTAACCACTTGGTCAAACTCAGTCAAAGGCGCCAAAATACCAGGGTTACTATTCATCTCCTTCACACAAGCTAAAAACCAGAAACCAGAGCTGTTTGTTCACTTTTTCAACATACCACTTGCTCCTATCCATCCCCCCTCCTTACTTTGTCCCCCTCCACCTCCACATCTTCCCAAAAACCATTAATGTTTTAAACCTGCTAAAGAAGAATTTGGCGCCAAAATCTACAAGTGGACGATTATGATGATTTTGTGCAATCCAATGGCTGGAAATTAGTGGGAAAGATTCAGAGATATCAAAGGAGTCCAAAAAGTCTATAAAAGAGGGAAGAGAGGCATTGTATGAGATATCTAGTATAACTTAGCTTCTTTTATGTCGTTTTAGCTTAACTTAAAATTTCAGTGTATGTTTTAGATTTCAAGCTTTGCATTTCAACTCTTCAGTGTATTATTAAACTTTTGCAAGAATCAATTTCAAGTTTTAAGCTTAATTTCAAGTTTATGCAGTTTTCATTTCAAAATCTCAAAATGTGCTAATGTTGTTGTTGGTTGTTTGTATGGACTGAAATAGATCACATAAGCTCCTAGAAAGCTTATTCAAGCTTTTAGAAATACTAAAAGTCAGTTTAGAAGCAAAAATCAAAATTCACCAAAAATACAAATTAAATAATTGAAAAATAAAAAATCATATGGAAATGGTGTTAACGGCTGGAGCAGGGTGAATCTTGGATGGCCTTGGGTTAGTGGCTTAGTGGTAAGCCTTTAGGATTGGTCTTGATCATTGGTTCTGTGCTTGCAGTTGGATATCCATTTGTAAGCCTTTTTGTTCATTTTTGCATTTCACTGTTGCAGTTGTTTAGCAGTTGTAATTTCTGGTTCTTTATGATCATTAGTCTTAATTAAGTGTATTTGAAGATTAAAATCAGTTAGTTGTTCTTTTAAAATTGTAGTTTATAAAAATTTCATTTGGACAGTTAAAATAGCTTAAGTCTCAATACTTAGTTTTATGTTGCTATTACTGTTGGTTCAAGCTTATTTAGTCTTATTTAATGATTATATAAAGTCTGCAATCAGTTTTATGGTTTAAAATTGTGATTTGCTTTGAAAAAGTTCCATAACAGACAAGTAAAGGGTGTTTGGATTTGCCTGTTCAAACTGTAACAGGCTTTGTTGGTGTTGTTGGTGTGTGCTTGTTCTGTGTCACATACACACTAAATAACTCAAGAAACAAGAAAAACCAGTCTTCATTTGGTGAAAAGTCAAAAATGCTTTTGATCATGTCTTATGTGTTCACTGTTGGAATTTCATGATCTATGATCATTATTTTGTGTTTATAAGTTGATAAGATTGCTCAAATCAGTCTTAACAAACCTTAATACATCACATTCAGTGCTTAAGATCAAATCAAAGTTCATAAAAGTCAACATCTTTGTGTTACTTAAAAAGTCAAATTGTCATTTGGTCATTTTTTAATAAACTTTAGGATTTCACTATGTGTTTAATAGTAAGATTTAGCTTAAAAGCTTTTGGGATATCAAAGTTTAGTTGCTAAACAAAATTAGAAAAATACTAGCTTTCCTTTAATCAGCTTTTTAAGTGCTTATTTTCTGGTTTCTTTTAATACCTTGACTGAAAAGGGTGCCCTGTGCACAGTTGGGTGGTCCAAATTGATAAGCTCACATAGAGCTTATTAGTTGCTCAAATCTTGTGATCTTTGGTTCTTTGGATAGCTGACCTAGCCATCTAGAGGTTTCAAGCTTGGTTTTTCATTTTGAAGCTTGTTTAGTAGGGCTGCAATAAGCTCTAATCTTGTCCCATTTCTGTGTTTAGCATAAGTGCTTATTATCTTTTTATTAGCTTATCAGTGTTTGTAATTGATATTTTTAGCTTCATTTCAGTTCATCTAGCTTGTTTGCATCTTATTTGAGTTTTTGTTTCAGTGTGTGAGCTTGTTTGAGCTTATTTCACCAAAATAAGCTCTTAAAGCCACTGTTGGCTTATAAGCTACTCAAACTGCTTATTTGTGATTTGTAAAATTTTTGTGTTCATTAAAGTTTCATATAATCAGTAGTTAAGTAGTTTTCAAAAAGAAAATCCAGAAAAACATCAATTTAAATTCAGTGATAGCATTTATTTAATAGATTTTAGCTTTTTGATTTTTCTTTTCAGCTTATTATTAAGCAAATCTTGTTTTTATATTTTTCTTAGTTTTCTGTCACCTTAAGTTATTTTTAGAAAAAGTTTCATAATTTTCTCTGTTTATTTAGTATTTATTATAATTTTAAATAGTTAAAAGTATTAAATAATTAGTAATAAATAATTAAAAAGCATAAAAAATATCTTTTCAGTTTTAAAATTAGTTTTATCATATTCTAGATTTTTCCAAGTTAAAATTTCATTTTTCCAGGTTTATTTTATATTTTCTAGTATTTAAGTGTATTTTAAATAATAATTAATTAGTAATAATTAGATAAAAAGTGTGAAAAATATATTTTTAATTTTAAAATTAGTTTTATAATATTTTAGATTTTTCTGAATCATAGTTTTATTTTTCTAGCCTTATTTAATATTTTCTTTTATTTTAGAGTATTTATTAAATAGTTAAAATAGTTTTTAAATAATAATAATTAAATAATTACTTGTAAAAATAATTTTCTTTTTCTAATAATTTTCTTTTATTTTTAGGATTCCAAAAATGTTATTTTTATATTTTTAGGTCTTTTATTTCTTAGATTCACTTTTTATTTTGTACGTATACGTAGTTTTTAAACGTACGTTTTACGTTTCTTTTATCTGATTGTTGTGTTTTCCAATTCTGTTTCCAATCTCATTCCAATCAATCAGTAGTGTAATATTCAATCCAAAACCCTTACTGATCACTATCCTTAGTGATCATTCTATCATCTGAATTAGTGTTTACACACCATTGAGTCTCGGTGGGACTTAACGACCCGGGAATTCATTGTATTCTCCAGGACTTCATTGTATTTGTGTTTTAAGCAGTTTTAAGCTTCTTACGGTTAGCCATTCACAAGTGGCTAGCTTGTGTGAGATAGCTTGACGGTTTAGCACAGATCAGGGCCATTTCCATCATCTCGAGGAAACAAATACATACTTGTGGCTGTTGACTATTTGTCAAAATGGGTTGAAGCGAAAGCTTTACCTACCAATGATGCCCGAGTTGTTGTAAAATTCTTAAAATCTCTTTTTGCTAGGTTTGGAACTCCGTGAGCTATAATCAGTGATCATGGTACGCATTTCTGCAATGACCAATTTGATCGTGTCATGCAAAAGTATGGTGTAACCCACCGTCTATCTACTTCGTACCACCCCCAAACAAGTGGGCAAGTGGAAGTTTCCAACCGAGGGATAAAAAGAATTCTGGAAAGGACAGTAGGCGAAAACCGTGCATCATGGTCGGATAAACTAGATGACGCACTCTGGGCCTTCCGTACAGCTTATAAAACACCCATCGGGTGTACTCCATACAAGCTAGTGTACGGAAAGGTGTGTCATCTGCCGATTGAGCTTGAGCACAAAGCATACTGGGCCTTGAAACATGCCAACTTCGATATTCAGACAGCTGGTGATCACAGAAAAGTTCAAATGAATGAATTAAATGAACTCCGTGATCAAGCATATGAGAACTCTTTGATCTACAAACAAAAGACAAAGAAGATTCATGACTCTAAAATCAAGAACCGCTTTTTCAACGTTGGTTCGAGTCCTTCTTTTCAATTCAAGATTGAAGATTTTCTCAGGAAAACTAAAATCCCGCTGGTCTGGACCATTCACCATCACTAAAGTATTTCCTTATGGAACCATTGAGTTATCTCAGCCTGATGGTCCAAATTTTAAAGTGAATGGTCATCGATTAAAGCACTATTTTGGAGAGGACATTCCACCTGTGGTTGTCCCGGATCTACAAACTTTCCCCATAACCCAATGAATGCGGGGATCGAGTCAAGCTAGCGACTCGGTAATCAAAAACAGTAGCACACAATATGGGTTTTCACCCATATTTCTGACTTCTTTCTACTTTCTACCACCCTAGTGTGGGGGAGTTGCCCCCCGCTATTGTATATAAGTTTTCTATTAAAAAAAATGTGTATATATCAAAAATAAAATAATGGCCGTAGTATTTCCCTTTTACGTTCTATGTTTCGGCATAACCGCCGGTACTTTGAATATTGAGGGCAATATTCATTTCTAGTGTGGGGGGGAATTCTCACGAATTTTATCATGTAATTATTCCACCCAATTCCCCCGTTTTTGGCCAAAATTTTTTTTGGAGTAAGTGTTTTGCACTTACTCAGCAAATGGTAATCAATACGCCATGTCTAACACACATAAGGATTGGCTAATCCAGGAGCAAACGGCTCTTGTTAAAGATTTATCAAATCCGTTTACGGCTTGCAATTTGCCCAAAATTGTATGGTGTTCAGCTCACCATATCTTTAATTAGTGAAGAGTTGGCTAGCCCGCAAGTTTATGGCTTGTGGTAAAGGCAGTTGGAAAGCCATAATTGGTAATCGACTCACCAAAGATAATATTGATAATTTATCTAAGAGTTGGCTAGTCCAGAAGCAAACGGCTTCTGGTAAAGACAAATCAAAACCGTTGAAAGCTGGTGATTTGCTCAAAATCATTTGGTTATCATTGTACCAAGGTTCTTACTTGAACTAAAACAATTGACTACTCCAGAAGTAATGGCTTTTGGTAAAGAGATGAAATCCATTAATTTTTCTCAAAAGATTGCTAAGGACTAGCAATATCTTAGTGTGGGGGATTGATGAGTGTGCAAATACTCATCATTTTTGTACCTTTTATACTGCAAAAACATCTGAAAACACTCAGAAATGCATCAAAATGATAAAAATATCACAAATAAGTGTTTTATGTGTTTCAAATGCAAAAATATCAAAAGCAGATGAAAAACGTATCAAGTTTGCATAATTGGCAGTTTTAGTCCCCCAAGTTTCAAAAGTTGTCAAATTTAGTCCCTGGTAAATCAAAATAAAGAAAAATATCATTTAAGGTCCTATGGATTCAAAAGTTGTCAAAACAAACCCTTCAAAGTTAAAAAATTACAAAATTACAACTTTGGTCCCTCAACTTTGAAAAATGTCAAAAATGGTCCCTAGGTTATTTAAAATGGAAAATTATCAAATATTACCCTTGTACTATTCATATATGGCATAATTGGTCCTTTGATAAGTTTGGAAGAGTTGCAGGTTCAGTCCCTCATAAATCAGAAAATTACATAAATGGTCCTTGTATATCAAAACCAAACCGGACCCTCTTTTGTTATTAACCCAGCTGGCCCAACACCCAAACCCAAGCCCAACCCAATCACTTGAACCTTGACCCCTAGACCCTTGAGCCAGTCCAAATCATTTTGACCCTGCCATTATCCCATTTTGACACCCCCCCCCCCCCCCCGTATTATTAATACTCGGTCAAACCAAGTCAACGCGCGCCAAAAACCAGTATTACTGTTTATCTCCCTCACCAAGACTGAAAACCAAAACCAGAGTGGTTTTTCCACCTTTCCACCTGTTATACAGCTGTCTACCCACTCCCCTAACACCTCCACAATCTCCCAAACTTCTTTAATTGTAAAAACCTGCTCAAGACTTTTTTGGCGCCAAAATTCCAAATGTACGAATATGATGAGTTTGATGGATCCAATGGCTGAAATAGGTGGGAAACACTCAGAGATGTCGACAGAGCCTAAAAGATCTTTATAAAGAAGAAAGGAAGCAATGTGAAGATATATCTAGTGTAATCTTTAATTTTCTTAGTCGTTTTAATTAATTTAAGCTTTCCAGTGTATTTCTTAGCTTTCAAGTACTGTTTTTCTCAAGTTCAGTGTATTGTAAATCTTTTTCAATAATCAATTTCAGTGTTCAAGTTTCAATTTCAGTTTATGCAAATTTTAAGCTTAAAATCTCAATATGTTCGAATGTTGTTTTTAGTTGTTGTTAAGGACTGAATAAGCTCATATAAGCTCCTAGATAGCTTTATATAGCTATTAGAAACCTTAAAACTCTATTTAGTATCAAAAAGAAAAAAATACCAAAAAAATTAGTTAAAAATAAAAAATCAATGGTGAAGGTTATTACAGCTGGAGCAGGGTGAATATTGGATTGCCTTGGGTTAGAAGCTTTGTGGAAAGCTATTAGGATTGGTCTTGTGCTTTGATTCTCAGCTTTCACTTGGAATCCATCTTGTAAGCTTGTTACTCCATTTTGGCATTTCACTGTTTGAGTCATTAATTAGTTTTAAGCTTTGTGTTTCTATGTTTATGAGTTGTATTTAAGCAGAATTAAACAACAAAACAGTTTGCTTGTTCTTTTTAATCTGTAGTTTTTAAAAATTTTAGTTTGACAGTCAAATTAGCATAAGTGTCATTACTAAGTTCCATGTTGTTATTGTTGTTGTTTAATGCTCATTTAGTCTCATTATATGATAATATAAGTTCTTGAATCAGTGGCATGGTCTTAATCTTTGAAATCCTTTGAAAATCATAAAATCAGTCTTTTGAAGAGTTGTTTGGTTTGACTGTGTAAACTGTGTTAGAAGGTATCCAAGCCTTTGTTCTTGTTTTTTGTTTGTCAAACTTGGTCTTAATAACTCAGAGTAACCATAAAAACCAGTCCTTGTTCAAGTAAAAGTCAAAATAGCTTTCAATATCATATTACTTGTTAACTGTTAGGATTTAGAAGATAAATTTCATCATAGTAGCTTATAACTTGTTAAGATAGCTTAATTTCATCTTATCTTAGGTTAACATAACATAATCAGTGAGTAGGATCAATCCAAAGTTCACTTAAGTCAACTTTTTAGTATAACTTTAAAAGTCAAAATTTCAGTTTAGTCGTTTTTGAATAAAATAGATAATTTTATATAGGACTTAATTTTAAGTTTCAAGATTTGAGTTTTTGGGATATTAAAATATAGTTGCTCATCTTTATCATAGTAATTTTTATAATTTTTAGTTAGCTAGTTTAACTGCTTATTTCTTAGCTTATTTTGACCACTTTTCTAAAATAGTGCCCTGTGCACAGTTGAGTGACCCTTTTTCACAAGCTCATCAAGAGCTTATTAGTGAACCTCAGCTTATGAACCTTGGATTTTTGGAAAGCCAATCTAGCCATTTCACAGGTCCAGTGCTTATTTTCCATTTTGCAGCTTATTTGGTAGGGCTGCAACAAGCTTTTAACTTGTCCCATTTCTGTGTACACTAAGCAATCAGTGGTTTACAAGCTTTTTCACAAGCTTGTCATAAGCTCATTAGTCAATCCCAGTGTGTGAGCTTGGATTTTTTAGAAAGTCCACCAGCCCATCTTGCTACCTCAGTTTTTGTTTTGAGCTTTTAAGCTTATTTCATAAGCTAAAATTGTTTGTGAAAATGGCTGCAGGCCTGTTTGTTTGGTAGATTAGAGTAAGTGCTTATTAGCTTATTTATAGCTTATCAGTGTGATTATCTGTGCTTTTTAGCTTCATCTAAGTAGCTTTAGCTTGTTTGTAGCTTATTTCACCTTTGGTTCCAGTTTGTAAGCTTGTTTGAGCTTAAAAACATCAAAATAAGCTCATAAGCTCACTGTTAAGCCAATAAGCCTTCAAATAGCTTATTTTTATGTTTCAAAATTTTTGTCTTTATTAAAGTTGCTTATTTTCAGTAGTTAAATAGTTTTAAAAAAGAAAAATCTCAAAAACATCATTTTAAAAATAGTGATAGCATTTATTTAATAGAATTTAGCTTTTTAAATTTTCTTTTTCAGCTTATTATTAAGTACTTTCTGTTTTTATAATTTTCTTAGTTTTCTGTCATCATAAGATATTTATATAAAAAAGTTCAGAATTTTCTTAGCTTGTTTAGTATTTATTAGAATTTAAAATAGTTAATAAGTATTAAATAATTAATAATAAATAAATAAAAAGCATAAAAAATATATTTTCAGTTTTAAAATAAGTTTTATAATATTTTAGATTTTTCTAAGTCATAATTTCAATTTTCTAGCTTTATTTCATATTTTATTATATTTTAGGGTATTATTAAATAGTTAAAAATAGTTTTTAATTAATAATAATTAAATAAATAGTTATAAAAATAATTTTAATTTTCTAATAATTTTCTTTTATTATTAGGATTATAAAAATATCATTTTCATATCCATAGGTGTTTTATTCTTTTAAATTTACGTTTTATTTTGTACGTTTACGTAAAATTTAGTAAACATACGCGTTCAAGTTTGTTTAATCTGATTGTTGTGCTTTATAATTCTGTATCCAAATACATTCCAATCAATCAGTAGTGTAATTACTAATCAAAATCCTTACAGATCATTATCCTTAGTGATCATTCGACATCTGAACGTTTTTAAGCACCATTAATCCTCCGTGGGACTTAACGACCCGGGAATCCACTATATTCCAAGGGAAATTGCATTGGTTTTAGACTGTTTGAATTTTATTACGGTTGACCATTCACAAGTGGTTGACTTGTGTAATAAACTTGACAGTTTTGAAGCGAACCAGTGTTCACAGTATCCGACAAAGACTCCAATATCAGTTTTAGCCTTTAGCTTTCCAAAGTCATCACGATCATTATTTGGATAACAGAGAGCACCAAATACATGAAAGTGTTTTAAGTTCGGTTTTCTGTTATGGATAAGCTCATAAGGTGTTTTGTTATGGCATGTTGTGATCATTGAATGGTTCTGAGTATAGCATGCAATTGACACGGCTTCTGCCCATAAGTAATCTGGAAGTTTAGCATTTATCAACATCATTCTTGTAGCTTCCACCAACGTCCGATTTCGTCTTTTGAAAACTCCATTCTGTTCGGGTGTTCTTGCATTTGACGTTTGATGCTCAATTCCCACTTTCTCATAATAATCTCAAAGAGTTTGATTCAAGAGTTCAGTTCCTCTGTCTGTTCTGACTTTTCTGACCATGTTACGATGCTGAATTTGAATTTTCATGAGAAAGGTAATGATCATTGGTGGAGCTTGATCTTTACTTCAAAGAAAATAAACCCAAGTCCATCTGGAGTAGTCATCAACGATTACGAGAATGTAGCGTTTGCCATTAATCGTCTTCACACGCATCGGGCCACACAAATCCATGTGAAGAAGGTGAAGAACATGTTGAGTACTATTTTCAACCTTCGAAGGAAAATGTGCACGAGTGCTTTTTCCTTGTCACAAGCTGAGCATAAGTGGTCTTTTGAATACCGAACCTTGGAAGACCTTCAACAAGTTTGTGTTGTGCAAGATCAATTATGGTTTTGAAGTTCAAATGTAAAGTCTCTTATGCCACAGCCATGATTTTGTTGATGTTGCTTTAGAGAGTAGACAAATGGGAGATGAGGCGATCATGACTTGCATTGAGATTGTGTAAAGGTTTGATGAACGTTTTCCTGACATGAGATCGTTTCCTTGTAGATCACGGATGAAGCAAGTTTTCTCCCAAAAAGAAACTTCCAAATCATCATCACAAAATTGACCGACTGAGAAAAGATTGTGTCCAAGACCTTCCACATAGTAAACTTTGCTAATTTCGATGTTCCCATTGATGTAATCTTCGTAGCCCATAATAGCATCGAAGTGATCATTTTCGAACCTGACAGTGCCAATGAACTTTGCAACAAAGTTTGATGTTGCCTGTCATGTGTCGGGAACAACCGCTATCAACAATCCAGAGAATTATTTGTATCACATGCAATACACACAGACGACACATGTGGAATAGAGGTAGAGGTGGAACCCGTAGAGTTAGAGGGTTCCGTTACATTCACAATTGAAGCACACATGTTAATAATTTTGGGTAACTATTTAAAACCATGTGTGCTTTGTAACCATCTCTTCCAAGTCCAACTAGTACGTGCTTTTGTCTTAGTGAATGCACTAGGTGATAGTATCTTCCTAGGAGGTAATGATGGAGCTATGGGTGCATCAATGATATTCTCATAAACTACAATAGGCGGTTTTCCTAGCACAGACTTAGAAGCAATAGTAAGCCTAGAGGTGATGCCATTTGTAGATTTCTGATTACGAGACAAGATAGATTTAGCAGCACAATTATCATGACAACCAGAAAACATACTTTTGCGACAAAATACACAAGAAACTTCAAACATAACATTCAAAGTACTTAAAGATTCAACATTCGTTACATTGCCTTTGCTATTACATTTGTCTAACGCAATATCTAAAGCAGGTGCAACATGTATTTTATTCAAAGTCCTAGCATGATCTTCTACTTCTTGGGCTTTTATTGTTCCACTTTTACGTTGAAAATTCCTATTCTTCCGTTGAGTGCTCTTAGGCTGTGAATTGCTAACGCTAGAAGTAGAGGCAACTACTCCTGTAGAAGTGGAAGGAATCACATTAGTATCTTGTGTTTTGTCAGTGAGTTTCCTAGTATCAACTTTAAACATCCAGGTGCAATAACATTTGTGTTACTAATTTTTCTTTCTCAAGTTTCACCAATTCTTGTTTCAACTCAATGATAGTGTGCTCTAATTCCTGATTTTTTGAACGCAAGTGTCCATTTCTATTCATGATATCACGAGTGTAAGCAATGTACTGGTCATGATCTTTTGATGCTTTAACAGGTGTCTTTTTGAGCAAGTCAAATATGGTTCCATATTCCTTTTGACTTTTTCAATTTCTTGTTCATATTTGAAAAGTTGACATTTCAAAGACGCGTTTTCATCATCCAGTCGTTCGAGTTTTGGTTAAAAAGATTTTTCGCTTGACTGGTTGAGTTTGTTTTGTAAAGCAATTTCACGATCAATACAATCATTTTGACACCAGTGAAGACGACGTTTTAATTTATTTCAAAATCAAATTAAGCACAAAAAAAGTTATAAATAAGCTATTGGGCCGATTAAGCAAAATTTGCGCCGTTAGTCCTGAGGACTAACAATGCAAATATGATCTCTTGCGTTAAGAGATAACATATAAATAATTTGCACAATTAATATTCATTGGCTAACTTTACTAACGGAGAGATGTAAATGTTCTAACTTATCAACCAAGGATGTATTATGTTACACATGCAAACCACAAGAATGTATTTTGGACATTACTCTAAACATTTTATAAAAAGCAAAAACTAAAAACTTGACGAAAAATAAACATTTTTAACACCCCACCTTTACTTACACAAACAACTTCTGCAAATAAAAAAATTTGATAAAAGAGTGGTTGCCATCGTCATTCATCACACACATGCAACATTCTTTATATAAATACCAATGGTCGAATATTTGATAACCCCTCTTCTCCTTTCCTTTCTAACAAGCACTTTATTCTAATTGAAGAAGCAATGTCCCAGCAAAAAACTATAACCACATGACACTCATGCCATTTTGTGCAACACTAATAAAAGGTTTTATTTAAAGGGTCCTAGTTTGAACACCATCAGACTTTTTAGTATCTTTTTTATATTATTTTGTTTCATTCAATACAAAAATTGTCATATGAGCAGTGAAAAAAGTAATGTATAGAAAACATAAGAAAATGTAACCATCCCATATTCTTTGTATTCAAAGATATCATCTTCTAAAAAAAACACAATAACAACACAAACCCATTACCAAAACAACCATTACCAAAACAATCTTTCCCTATCATTCTCATTTTCTCTTGCCCTCAAAAACACACATATATTACATATACACCATGGATATGAAACAACACTCCTGGATACCATTTCTTGCCCTCGACAATGTCATGTTTTCCACCACTGTTTACCGCCGGAAATGGCCAACCACCGCTGACATGAGAGGCAGTGCAACCACGTACCGGATCTGTAACTTACAACACCGGATTAATAAACTTTTGAATGGCCTAACCTTGTTTCGTAAAATCTCACAACCACAACAACCATTGAACTCAAGATCTGCAGCCTCTTTCTCTGAGGTAGTATTGTTCTGTGGTTCGTGATTTGATTTGGCGTTTTGCGAGAGTTTTGGTGGTTTACTGTGTGAGTTTTAGTATTTTAGAAAGGGAGTAGATTTCAGATTATTATGTGAGAGATGGTATGATAGTTGTGTACTTGTGTGTGAGAGAGAATATAATGATTGAATATAATTGGGTGTTGTGTGATGGTGTGGAAATACTAATTTGATGGTGTGTAAACACACCGAGCCTATTTAAATTACTTTCCTCCACAATATATATTGTACTAAGTGATAAAGACAAAGAAATTATACACATGTCTACACGATTTATCCGTACAACACGCTCGAAGATATGTTCCAATGAAATCCCATGTGCACTTGCATTGACATTTATATAATAATCAAAAATATATGGCAAGGGAACCATAACATTAATTTCCAAAAACACAAAAACACCGTACTTTTTTTGGAAAGAAGCCTCACATAACATCTTTCAAAATAATTAATTAAACATTATATTTTGTTAATGACTTAAAACTTTAAGATATTTAAATATGTTTCTTAGTTGCTAATTTTGTCTCAAAACATTAAAATGGATATATTTAAAAAAAAAAGGTTGGGTCTATGTTGAGATGTCTGTTTAGCTTATTTACAAGACTTGGATGCATGTGAAATTTTGAAAAAAACTTTTAAGCATGTTTCTTTTGGCTTATTAGCCTCTCAAATTGATTTTATAGCTTATATGAACTCGTAAAGTTAAACTAAAAAGCTCATAATCTGGAAAAGGCAGGTTTATAAGCTCTTGATGATTTAAATTATCTTCGTTTGTCATGCTATTATCCCTTATAGGAAATATAAACGAATGAGGTTTTTTATGTTTAAGTACCCGATAAATGAAAGTTTTTGACTCATATACGTGATTTAACTAAGGTATTCGTATAACTGTTTCTAACCCCCTCTCTAAACCTCTCATGAAAGTCAAGTGCTTTTTTTTATCACCAAGCCATTTGATAACTATGTATTATATTAAATAAGTAGTTAATCGTTCTTGTAAAAAGTAAAAGGTCCAAATAGTAGTTAAACAGTAAATGTGTGTATCCAATATTTGAATATCCCCATAATAAACATAAAGAATCCATGTTGTTAATCGTTCAGAAGATACATGTATTTTGGGATGTGCTTGGCCAAATGAGGAAGGGTTTCTTTTTGGTCAAATTTTATGTCTTATTTCAAAAATGTAATTCTTCAGAAAATTCATTTAACAAACGCTCATTTTCACCTTTCAAAGTTTCGATTTGAGACACATTATCATTATCCTTATCAACAATATCAACAGCAATATTATCACAAGCATATGCAACAGTATAATACAACACAATCGATATAGTATCAGCACATATAACATCTTCCAAGAGTCGATCAACATGATTTCAATAAATTTTATTTTTCCTTTTTGTTTTCAAAATCGATGCTTCAGTTTCATTGAAAATTGTTTTCATTTGTCCAACTTCATTCTGAAGTTCCCGTTCCCAATATGTTGCACACATACGCAAATTATGAACATGTGGTAAAAGCTGTTTTTGAAAGATTTCTCGTTGTTCTTTGGCATAAGCCGATTGAAAAGTCACAGCTTTTATTTCATAATTACGTTCAATTGCATTTTCCAAAAGTTTAATGTCAGACATGAATGTATCAAAATATTTAAGAATTTGACATCTTTCGGGTAATGGTGTGATTTCACTCAAAGAAGGTAAAGGACCATTAATTTGTGCAACTGGTTTAACGGGACCAACGTCAGAAGATGACTCATCAATATGTGTGATTACCCAAGGTGTTTCAGTTTTATCCTGCTGGGGAACAAAATATTTCGAAATATGAGGCACTTTTGAGTAACCAAAAGGTTGGTTATATTCAACATTTTTCATTTTTAATCGACTCTCTTCTTCCGCATCTTGTTCCTCTTCACAATTATATTCAACAACACGCACAATAGATTCATCAAGAAGATATTTTACACTATACAACTTTGGATTTGCCTTGAATGCTCTATGTAAAAACGTGTTTGTTATCAGCAAGATCTGGCCCATATCCATCTGGATTTGGCTTAAGAGTGAACTTTTCTATTGTTGTGATTGACTCACTATGTTTATACATTTTAAAACTCTTTGATTTTGTTTTGCAAATCGACAATTTCATCGAGATACAGATCAACTCGCTTCCTTGAAGTTTGTTTGAATTCTGAAAAATCATTTTGACACAAAGACAACTCAAGCTTGGCTTTTTGAATTTCCGAAGTAAGAGTGTCAATGTGTTGTTTGTGTTTAAATTTTGTTGATCCATTTGAGAAATCAAATCATTTTTGGAAGCGACTAGTTCTCGTATATGTCTTTCTAAATATTGTTCTTTTAGATATGACTTTTGAAAAGCGACTTCAAAACTGTGTTCACGTTTTTCTTTGGTTTCAAAATTTTCAAGTTGTTTCTTGTAGCATTCAAGATCCTTAGTCAATAGTGAAACTTTTTCTCTAAGAGTTACATTTATTTCATTGCATTTCTCAACTTGAGATTGGGTGGTCATAAGTAAGGTCATGAGCTCTGGATCTGGATTAGACGAAGTTTCAACTTGTTCAACGTGAGTATCAACATATTCATCAGTGGGATCATCAAATGTAACCACGGGGTCAACTTGATCATCAAATGTAACCGTGGGGTCAACTTGATCATCAAATGTAACTACGGGATCAACTTGATTATCGTCTTGATGAGATGTTGATGGCTCATTTTGAACACTTTGTTTGTTGTCGGATGCAGATGCAGGCGGAGATATCAGATCATGTATAAGACATATATTAGGATCCGATACCTGAGACAAGCCATCAGTATCATAAACTGGGCTTGTATCACTCATGTGAAGTTCTTGCATGTTTGCCATTAACATTACAGTTGCGTTAGCTTGCAAGTCCTCCATATCATCATCGGATTCTGTATTGGCCATGAAGCTCTGTTCCTTGTCTGTAAGAGTTCCACCAGCTTCATCTTTAAGAGCCAAGAGTAAAGCTTCCTTGTGATAAGCACTTCCTCTGATTCTTGGTTCTGGACATGCATTAGCCAGATGACCCTTCTCATTGCAGTTATAGCATCGAAGACCCGTATTCCCATTCTGAACATTCCCTTGCTCAACAATCTAAACCCTTTGCTGAGGAGCAGCCATGTTGTTCCTACCATAAGCATTATACCCAAGTCCACTACCCATGTAGCTACCATTTCCCATTGGACGTCCATTTCTGTTCTGAACTTCAACCCTTCCATTCTGATCAACAACTTGATTCCTTGTATTCGATGATGAACGAAGACGGTTGTTGGATTTTTTTATAAATCACCCAAAGGCATGAGCAATTAGTGCAAATCCTTGATTCAACGTATTGAATGCATCTTCATCATCATTCTGTGTTTCACTGTAGAGTGTTGAATCTGAGTTGTTGTTGTAAGGAACCAGTTGAGTATCATTTGATTGTTGTGAGGGATCATATGGAGTGATCTGGGCGGATGGTGTCTGCTGAGTAAAGCCTTGTTGCTACTGTAGGAATTGAGGAAATTGTGGTGCACAAGACTAAGCAATCAAGGCAAGTGAATTAGCATTAGGTAAAGGTGTATAAATTCCACGGAGAGCTCGATCTTTGTCCACTTCCTTCTGATGGTGCTTCAGATAATCATACAACAACCCGTCTTTTCCATTGTGAAGGTTCTTAGCTTGACGTATGAATGTGACATACTTCTCCCAATCCGGACCTAGACAAGTTAGAAACTTTGTGTTGATTGCAATTCTGGGTAAGATTATGTTGTGTCTGTCCAAATCATTGATGATGTTTGTGAACCAATGATAGTATGACTCTAATGACTCCCCTGGATCAATCATGAAAATTTCATAAGCTAGGTAAAGTTTTGATTCCATGTCTTCCTGATTGAGTTCAGTATTAAGAGGTAAACATGTTCCCACATGTCTTTTGCAGTTTTCTGAGCATCAACACTGCGAAGATCGGATTGGGCAATCCTAGAAGAATGTATTCCATTGCGAGCTCATCAGCTTCTTGGTGAAGAATCTGTTCTGCAGTGAGTTGAGACTCAAGGACAGTTGTGGTAGTGTCATCCCTTTGGTGGATTAGCCGTTGGATCGCCGGGAATTGTCACAGTAGGCATTTGAAAAGGACCTTCAAGAATGACCTTCTTCAAATATTTTCCATGAGGTTTCTTGAGATCACATAACCTAAAGAACCGACTGACCCATTGAACATAGTTTCCTATAGTGAGCATTGGAGGTCTATCAAGAGATCCAGCTTCATGAATGGATTGTTGGCTGCTGATGGCCTCACACATCTTTGCAAACCAATGAGGTTCATTCTGTGTCACAGTTGATGCATGCATAACATATTTGGCTGGGAAGTGATATTGAAAGTAGTCTGCATATTGAGGTTGTTGTGGAGGGAGTTGTTGAGGGAATTGTTGTTGTTGTGGTTGTGCATATTGATGTGGTAGATAATGTTGTTGTGGTTGTTGCGGGAATTGTGGTTGAGGATATTGTTGTTGCTGCTGAGGATATTCGTGAGGAAAGTAGTTAGAATATGGTGGTTGAGACATCTTTAAACTTTTGTTGATGATGGATCTTTGTAGATGATTGAAACGTGATTTGTTTGTTGAAAGTGTTCTTAGTCGTAAAGTTGATGTAGCTTACTCGTAAATTGATCCTTAGTCGTAAACCTCCTCTTACTCGTAAGATGATCTTACTCGTAAACTTTGTGGCTTAAACGTAATCTTATTCGTAAACTCAAGACTTATTCATAAAGAACCTTACTCGTAAGATAATATCTTATTCGTAAAGAGTTACGCGTAAGTGTTGACCTTATTCGTAAGAATAGGTTAAAAAACAAAATCTTTCAAACTTGTTCAAGTAAGAAAGATATCCGCAAGTCGAAGTGTTTCACAAGCTTATTCAAGCAAGAGAAACACTGAGTCACAAATAACTTTGAAGATTCTGAAGAAGATTCCTTATTCGTAAGATTGCTTATTCGTAAACTCTTGCCTTGTTCGTAAAGCTTAGTCGTAAGATTAGGGTATTCTTATTCGTAAGATAAGGGTTTAATTTACTCGTAAGAATAGGGTTTAAGCTTATTCGTAAACTCACCAGAAATGACCAAAACGACTTTTTAAGCTCAAAAACTCGTTGTACACTCGATTCTTTTGATGAAACAGCTTCAATAACACTTAAATAACAAGAAAGTTTTGAACTTTATCAACCAAAGTGAAATTTATGCTTATTCGTAAAATGTGATGAACAACAAGAAACGAGTGAAAAAAAACAAGTAGAAATAAGTAAAGTTCCAAACTTTTTTCCAAAACTAAGATTCTAAACACTATAGTAACCTTAAAAATTTTCAAGCTTCAAGATTGGAGTGCAAAAATCAAAGTTTACGCGTAAGAAATGGTGATGTACGAGAGAAACTTACGTATAACCAAACAAACTTCAACAAAAACGTTTCAAACAACTAGATGGCAATTGATACCACTGTTAGGTCACCATAATGTGATCACAAAAGTAAGTTAAGATGTAAATAAGAAAGAGGTGAAGGAAGGAGATGGCGGATTCTTCACACACACAATATTAAGAAACGTTTATGCATAAATGAGAAGAATCAACACCCTCCTAAGAGAGTTTACATAGTATTTATAGGCAAGGGAGCTAGGGCAACACTTTTAGTCCCTTCCTTGTTTCGTTTGGGCCTAAGCATAGGCTCATGGACTTACTACATAAGCCTAACACTTAATACAAACATATAAGCCTAATTAGCAACCTATTACAATACTAATGACCGACACTTGAATAATAGTTACACGTAATCTCAACATGTGTGTCTCATCTATACGTTTATAATTGTAGAATTATTAGATAAACATTATTAGGCTTAGATTAACAAAAAAGTAAAGAAAATAACCAATTTTCTACGAAAATCAAGTTTATCGGTATAAATTGGCTACACCAAAATATAAACGGTTAAAAACCGAAAAATTGAACCGAAACCGATAATTTACCAGAAAAAACGACCCGCCAAAAACCGAATGGTTTCGGTTTTGGGTTTTGATAAAAAACGAATATTTCGGCTTGATTTCGGTTTTGACCAAAAACCGACCCAAACCGAACCGTGCACACCCCTAAAAAATATAAATAATGTTGTGTTTTATGAGTGGTGTTGTTTAAGTTTTATATGTATATAACAAAAAGATGCGATAGACGAACATATACAAATAACTAAACATAAACGAACATTAACGAATGCATATTAAGACATTCATGAACATAAATAAACGGACAAGATTTTTGTTCATGTATAATCATTTAATAAACAAACAAATATAAACAAACTTTTTACCAAACGAATTATAAAATATTTACTAAACATTTAATTCGTTTAACAGTCGCATCCAAAGATATTGTTCGTAAAAATCTATTATTATATATAATAAAATAAGCTTTTGTACAAGCCTACTAAGCTACCAGCATTAAAAATTCGTTTAATGCACTTCCTTATTTAGCTACCATGTACACTACTTTTATGCCTAAAGTTTTTAAAAGTGAAAGTATTGAAAACAGAGGTTTGGTTACGTTTTTAAATTCAAGGTAATAAAGTGATTGATTTTCTATTTAATGTGTTTAATACTATTAGTCAACAAGTTATATCAAAAACTCTCTCTCTATACACCTCCGGATCAAAGAACATAAAAAGCTCCGTATATCAAAAATCTCTCTCTACACCTCCGGATCAAAGAACATAAAATTACAATTATTTTAATGTGTTGTTTTTTTAATCATCAATATAATTTTGAATTATGAGTGTTAATTTTGACTATGCGGTTTATTATCTGGTATACTTTTAATCCCCAGTTTTAATTTTTATACTTAGGTTTTCGGTGGTGATTTTTCTTATCTTTGGATATGAGCGGTTTGGAATATAGTGGTTTTGGTTGATTTTTCCCCGTTTTTATCTTTGTAAGTGATTTAAAGAGGGCAAGGTGTTTGGTGAAATGTTTGAAAGGATTTCAACAACAATTCAAGGGAGGCTAAAAATTTGTCAGGTATTATTGTTATTTGCGATTATCAAAGGATGTAAATAATTTGAAGATTGAAGATAAATAATGAGTGTGTTCATTTGATTATGTTTTAGGTTTATGTTGGAATTGATCTTATTTAATTTGTAGGTGGATTCCGTGGCTTTAATTTATTTTTTTTTCAGGACCATGAATATGATTGTGGATTAAAGAAAATGATTGTTTTACCTTAACCCAACGGTAAATCTCAAATATATGTGATAATTGTTAAATTGATTTTTTATTTGATCTTTATGCCGTTTGTTAATAGAATATTGATTGTGTGTTTTGATTTGTGTTATGGTTTTTTTTACAGCTAAAATGGAGCCTAATGATTATAACAAAAAAAGGGACAATTTTAATGTGATGATTAATGTTTCAAATTGAAACTTTAATAAAAGTTGTGTTGTTGTTTGTTTTGCATGATCTGATAAAATCAAAGAGGGCAAAACACTTTATGTGAGTATTAGATCTTAGGGTCTGAGAAATTACCAATAAGCTGTTGAACGAAGCTTTTGCCCAAACACCGCTTCGAATCACCTTTTTTAATGATTATGTAGGGTAAAAGACCAAATGAATCTGACACAACCGAGTCCATCTCAGCAATCACAGCAGCAAAATTTCCTCCCTGTGGTGAGTGCTTGAACTTTTGATACTTCGTAATACTTTTTTCTTCTTGGATTAAGTTAAGCGTCTTTGTCATGTCATGTTTGTGATTAGTTTGAGACATCTTAAAGATTCACGTACGGGTCAGGGTATGTGGATTGCATTGGTCATATCAAAGAATTGAATAATTATTAGCGTCATTGCAGGCGTTGACTGAACTATAATAGGCGCATTATTTCATTTTTAGTTGACATATATTAAGGGTGTTAAAAGATATGTCATTATAGTAAGTGCTTAATATGATTTTTTAATCAGTCAACACTTTGAGTATTTAAAGGCTTGAAGCTATAAAAGTAGACCAATTAACCAACTTAACTAGACATGGAGATGGTTAGCATGTTCTTATAGAATTGGTCTGATGTTTTCATTTCAGGTATGACGACATACTTTCGTTTGGAAAAGGATCAATGCAGCTGACCTACACAAGGCCTGAAGCTACGTGGGGTGGTTGAGGTTTGTGATTAGCATGTGCCGAAAAGAAAACTCTTATTGCTGCTACTGGCACTGTGACCTTTTCTTTCTATTAAATTTATTGTTATTTTTTTATGTAACACCAAATGTAAAGTTATGATCCTTAGTATTCACTTTCTAACCTAGTGTACAGATTAAATTTCTTTGTTTTATAGATTTACGTGAGCCTGCAACTTTAACGTATGTGAAGCGCAACAGTTTGTGCAAAGTGTGCAAAAGGTTGCGAATGTTGTGAAGGTTGAGATTGGGGCTGAGAGGAATGGTGGGGTGTATAAACCAGAAAGATAGATAGTGATTAGTGATGGTAATGGTGGAGGAGAGACGGATGATGGTTGTGCTTTATTTATGCTGGAAGAGATCTTTAACAGTCCTGCCGGTCTCATTCTTGCAGGCCATAATTTTGAATGAGGTAAAAGTTAGCGAATTTTGTGTTTTTGTTACTATACTGATTTTCAGTCCTGTCAACTTACATAAGCATTTTATACAGCTATCATTAATCGTGGCGAGCAAAGGCTGCAATTAGAAGTGGAAGCCGAGCATTTGGCTGGACAGGTACAACCTTCTCTACTTGGAGTATGTTAGAATAGTATAATGTACAAAGGTTAGAGTAATGCAATCGGGAGCAAATCTGATATATAAGAAAGGAACTGTAGGTTTTGCAGATTTGTGAAGAAATGGAAGTGGGACAACTAAATGTGTTGGATTCATCTGATAAACATAGCACTAAACCGATGCATGTTGTGATAGAAAGGATCTCAGAATATATGTGTACTGATGAAGCAGCGAAAGCAATCTTTGAATACCAAGAGGCTTTAATATGACTTCGTACAAGTCATAGGTTTGTAATTTAGGTTCAAGATCTAAATATCTAATATTAAGAGGGTCTTTGGGATTGCTTATTGCTTTTTGAAATAAGACGTTTGAGAACAAAATGAATGTAGATCTGAATTTGTCATTAAATTTATAGTTAGAAGTAGAAGAAAGGCAAAACGGCAATGCTGAGTGATGGGTCAAAATGGGTTGTCAGAACACTAAACCGATGCATGTTGTCAAAATGGGTTGTCAAAATGGAAGTGGGACAACTAAATGTGTTGGATTCATCTGATAAACATAGCACTAAACCGATGCATGTTGTGATAGAAAGGATCTCAGAATATATGTGTACTGATCAAGCAGCGAAAGCAATCTTTGAATACCAAGAGGCTTTAATATGACTCCGTACAAGTCATAGGTTTGTAATTTAGGTTCAAGATCTAAATATCTAATATTAAGAGGGTCTTTGGGATTGCTTATTGCTTTTTGAAATAAGACGTTTGAGAACAAAATGAATGTAGATCTGAATTTGTCATTAAATTTATAGTTAGAAGTAGAAGAAAGGCAAAACGGCAATGCTGAGTGATGGGTCAAAATGGGTTGTCAGAACACTCAATTCATTTGAATGGACCCAAGATTGTTATAAACGTAAGTCAGCTTCAACTTTTAGCTTCAATTGCATAATATATTACTATAATTAATATGTCTCAATAAATTATGATAAAATGTGTATGCTTTCTTTGTTTTCTTTACAAGTTGAAAGTGATACAAAAGACAGATGCACATTTCTCTGCTACAAATCTCCTTAGTAATAATAATAATCTCATTGTTCTTTGTATTAATAAATCCCATAAGACAATTATAGCGTTCATTATTAATGCATATATTTGGATATTATTAAATATGTCAACGTGTTGTTTTTCACTAGATGGGATTGTATGATTGATAATACATTAGGTAATGAGAGGGTCTCTACTTGTGCAAGTGCTGATGTTGGATTGGAGAATACAAGTTTGTAAGGCAATACTAGGGGAAAGGAGGGTGCGAGCACCAACCATCATTATAAAGGAAAAAGACCTACGCCCGGTGCATTGGTTGCTGATTTTTCCGCACAAAATGGTCCATTTGGTTTCTGATTTTTCTGCACAAAAGAGTGTGTTTTGCTGCTGATTTTTATGCACAAACGGGTGCATTTGGTTGCTGATTTTTCTGCACAAAAGGGTACATTTGGTTGCTGATTTTTCTGCACAAAAGGGTGCGTTTTGTTTGCTTATTTTTCTGCACAGAAGGGGTGTTTGTTGCTGCATATTTTCAGCCATCAGGGGCGTTTGGTTCAGCTTATTTTTAGCTCATCAAGACTCTGCCTGCAGAAATATGTGCCGAAACATTGGTGGTCTTTTGTATTAAACTTAGCCAGGAGGTATGCTGTGTTTGCATGCCAACTAACTGCTCTTTTGTGCCACACTTGGATCCTCATTATTTTAAATGTTACAAGGTTTGTTAGCAACTCAATTGATCATTAAAATCACACATCATTTTATGTTCGAGTCAATCTATTTTAGATTGGCAACGCGATGGTTGTAAATTGATTGTGACTCACACATATTTTAAATTTAACAAATTTACGTTATTACTTTTATTATCATCTCATTTATCTATTTCTTTAAAAAATAACCCGGTGTCAACGGGTCTCTAAGCTAGTTACTAATATATGATACCCATCGTCACATGTAAATAACCTGCCATGTAGATAAGATTTTCAAGGTTAATTATACACTAGTGATGTAATAATAATTTACAATGAAAAATAAGGGTGCATTTGGTTTGTCGCTATAAATCACAATGGGTATGGGTGTTGGTATATAGCAAGGTTATAAATAGCGTGAGGCGTGGCATGGCGGCGATGCCAAGCCTCAAGCCTTACGAGCCTTTGCGAAGCCATGGCGTTTTTCAAGGCGTGACTAAAGCGGCGAAAAATATTTATAAATTTATGTAATAATATCATATTTCAATATTTCATATACATATTAAGTTTACAAAACGTAAGTTTACAAAAAGGTGAGCTTACAAAAGGTGATATGCATAAGAAATAAAGTGAAAACTGAAAACTAAACTAGTCTTGCATCTTCTTCATTTCTTCAAATAAAACCTTCTTCATCTGAGTTGTTGAACTCAAGATCCTCCCCACCCTCTACTTCTTCTTCATCTAACACAAAATCATCCTCATGGAGTTCTCTATCAACACCAGCTGCTTCTCCACCAACCTCGAGACTCCCATCTTCTTCTATTTCATCATCATCACTAACAGCAACAATCCATGACTGCGCCTTACTAGCATCAAGAGAACGCAAAACATCTATGTTATGATTCTTCACTTTTGCCCACTTATTGATTAGTTTGGCATTAAACTGAACATAAACAAGATCATGCAACCTTTGGCTATCAAGCCGGTTTCTTTTCTTTGTATGTATCTATTAAGAAAATTAAACCTCTAAACGCTTCAAAAAATGGCCCAAAAAGTGAAAAAATAGCCCAAACACAAAATAGCCCAAAAAGTGAAAAAAACCTCTAAACGCTTCAAAAAATGGCGCCACGCTTTGCGCTTTTGCCCGCTGTTTCACGCTATTTCCGCGCCACGCCTAAAGCCAACGCTAAGGTCTGTTTCGTAACGTAGAGGCCACGCCTCACGCCTAGGCGACGCCTTTGCGGCGCCAAGGCGCGCCTTTTAGAACACTGGTATATAGAGAAATGATAATGGATGGTATAAATAAATCACTCACACACATAATATATGAGAAAACATTTATATTTGGGTATCCTCATTCCATTGTGATGGCCCCATAACCAACCAAACAATATTAATTACTTTTAAATTTAAATTCATACTCATACACCCCAACTAAACGGGCAAAGTAAAAAGTATCCTTACATTAAAATCTGACGTGGTTTGTTCTTATTAGACCACATCATCCACACACACACATGTCCATTTGTCATTGGTCAAACAATTGCCAACTCAACAACAAACACCAAAACACAAACATAGAAGAAACTCATGTCTATCATCATCATCATCAACATCAAAAGACAAAGATTTTCCTGATCGAACACCCAACCCACTTTGGATCTTCAAAACCAACATGAGAAAAACATGTTTTATCTTGTTTCTGTTAATATCTGAAGCAATCTTAATCTCATCTGAACAGAATTATGGTTTGTCTGCTAAAAGGAAACGCATGAGTCTCAAAGTTCGCAAGATGTAAGTCAAAGCTGTCGACTTTTTTTTGTTTTGTTTTGTTTTGTTTGGTTGGTGTTGTACCTTAAACATTGTTCATGTTATGTTTGTGTTGAAATGTTTGTTAGGTTTTTTAGTACTACAAGTACAAATAGGGAACATTTAAAACATATAGGTTACCAACTATGGTACTATTTGTCCAGTGGTGGTTCTATATATCATGTACTTGATAGCTAACTTTTGGTATAAAGAAATTGAATGGGAATATGAGAAATTGAAGGGGATGGAGGTGAAGCTATGTAACATCAATTTTAGAGTATATAGTTTTGATGGGCAAGTAACCTATTGGGACTTGACGAAACGTCTTGGTTGTTGGGTTACGCTAGCTAGGCTTAGTACTATTCTCATCATGGAGTTGGATGCTACTTTGGATAATTATATTCATTTTTAAGGAAATTTTTGATCTTGTTTGCCTTTTGCCCCCCTTTTCTTTGCCTGCGTTTTTCTTGGTGCCCTTGTCCTTTTGCTTTTTGCGTTTATGCTTTTGATCTTGTTTGCTTTGCCGTGTCCCCCTGCCTCTTTAGCGCTTTCTTTTCTATTTTCTGGGTTTCTTGTGGCGTTTGCTTATTTATGTTTATGTCCTTTTTCTCTTATGTTCTTTTGTTGGTTTTCTGCGTGCCCTGTATGCTTGTTTGCTTGTTTTTATCCTTTAATCTTTTGTCTGCTTATCTTTGTAATTGCTCACTTTCACACTTGCTCTTATTTCTGAGCACTCTCACCGCACACACTTGCCGGAGGTCTTCCTGGAAGTAGTCTCCTTACTCTCGGATTTATCCTGGGGTAGGGGTAGAGTCTGTCTACATTCTACCTCCCACATACCCCGCTCTGGCGGGATTGGGTATGTTGTTGTTGTTTTAAGAACATTTTGATCTGCAGTACAATGGTATGCTTGATGTTCTTTGCCGGTGGGGCTATCTCACTTATTGTAAATGCTTAATGTTGTTTTAAGGTTTTTGCAATATACTGAATTAATCATTGTTATGTTTCGGTGCTAGTACAAAATATAGGTTACCAAGTTTGGAACTTGTAGAGTGGTTCAATATATCCAATGTACTAGCTTGATTTATAGGAACTTTATTTCAAAATAAGTTAAATGGAATTTTAAGAGGGATGGAGGCTAAGCCATGTAAGACTATCTGCATCATACCTCCCCCGTACCCGAACACCAGTGAGATTGGGTGTTGTTGTTGAGGCTAAGCCATGTAAGATTTAAAATATTTATTTTATTTTTGATGGGCAAATACTCGCAAACACTTGTCCATGTTGGGACTTGAAGCCACAACCTTTTGATTGGTGGGCTACCTTGATAAATGTGCGGCAAAGGCCTTTTGGCAGTTGTGGAGTTCGATGCTACTTTGGAAAATTATATGCATTTTTCTACAGCTTTATGATACGCATTAGAATGGTGTGCTTGATCTAGCCACTGCTACAATTGCGGGGTTTCTAACTCTCACTTATCGTATATCAGTATATGCTTTATGTTATTATTAAGGTTTTTGCATGTGCTAATGAGTTATTACACATTTACACTGCACAAATCAAGGTGACTGATTTTAATGCATGACACAGTTAATTACTTTAAGAATCTAAGTGTAAATCAACCTAGCATAATCTAAGAACAAAAAAGTATAGTTACGGGTGTGCTATACTGCCATCTTTTATTACATTTTTCGTCATCATGGTGATGAATTTCCTCTTTTACAGGTTTTATCATGCATATGACAACTACATGAGATATGCATTTCCCGTAAGTATTCAATCATTTATCAACAAGTTTATCCCGTAATATATCTTTCAAAGACTTGGTCAACCTTCTAACTTTAACTAATATACTTTTATATACGTGGTTTTGCAGCATGATGAATTAAAACCTATGACCAAAAGTTTTACGGACTCTCTTAGTGAGCTTGGGAATTTGAAGGTCATCTTCTGCTAGAACCATGTGATTATCACTAATTAGTCTCTGGTGGAATCTAATATTTTTCTTTTTTGTCATTTTAGCTTGAAAACTTACCCCAAGTATACAATGGATCGGCTCTTACGCTTGTTGAATCCTTGTCCAGGTACTATTTTATCTTATATTTAGATAAGTAATCAGTAGTAATAGGACAAAGTGTAGATTATAATGTGCTCGGATGTGCTTATGTTGTTTCAAGCTATAATTAACAGATACTCAAATGTTGAGTGTTTGGAAAATTATAGTTGAATGAATTATATATTATTGTGATCAAAAGGACACTCTTATGAAGAAGGGAGAGATATGACTAAAATTATCTAGTTACGTCGATCGGGTATATGGGTAATCCTTATAGAATCCAAAAATGATTATTCGAAATAAGTCGATAATCAGAAAAGGAGTTTTTTTATTTTGGAAACATGTAGTGCTGAGTATTGCGGGTTGAAGTCACTATATTCTGATAATCAAATCTAAAATTGAAATCTGATGATGTTAGGGCCTTCAATCTCTAGTTTCCTTGTATTGTTTTGATCCATTTTCTTATAAATGATGTAGTAAATTTTTTTCTCTGCTTTCCTGCAGTCTTGTAATATTGGGTAACAATACCGAATTCGAAAGGGCTGTTTTATGGCTTTCAGAAAATCTCACATTCGATGTTGATGCAAGGATAAATCTTTTTGAGGTATATAACATATTTACTTAATTCATGTGATAAGTCATCTTTTTTTTTATTCTGTCATGATCATAGTAGCCTTTCTAGGATGACCCAACGGAAGTCTATTTGCTATAACTTGCTTCATTTCATCTTCTCAATAAAAAATAACTCTCATTTATTTCTGCATGGAGTAATATTCATTCCTATACTTTTTGTTGACTATTGGTAATATAAAGTGGATACGCTGCCAAAGGTTCTCTAAGCTTCATCAAGGAATGATCTGTGCTCGAAGTTTCAGCCTTGAAACATTTACTTATGAATGAGTCAATTTGGTTTGTGTATTATCTCAAATGGGTCAATTAAAAAATTTAGCCAAAAGGGGAACATTTAAAAGTTACCGAAGTCTATTGCTAATGCTTACACGCTCCTAAATCATTCTATTTATTATTCAAAGATTAAGATTATTGTTTTCATAATCATTATTAATGCTATAATTATTTATAGTAATTAAGCCCGACAGTTCAACACGTACTGATAAATGACCTGTTGCCCAACGGACATGACCAGCCTATCTCGTTACCTCTTATCTTTATTTTAACCAATTTAGATCAGAATGATTTTATGGCGTGTAATCCTCTTAATCGTTATTGTGTAGTGCAACATAAGACTTCTTGGAGGACTTGTCTCTGCTCATATTCTTGCAACTGATTCTACAAACAGGTTCACTCATGGAACTTACAATAATCAGCTCCTTGTTTTGGCTCAAGATTTAGGGCAACGTTTTTTACCAGCTTTTGATACACCGACTGGTTTGCCTTATGCCTGGATTAATCTGAAGGTATTGCTCTCAAGATTTATTCAGTAATTTCAGATAGTAATTTCATAAACTTTAAATATTGTTAATCCATAGTACTCTTATCTACATGCTGTGAAACGTATTTATTTTCTTTTTGATAAATAAAATGGTGTTTGGATGTGTTTCTTGGAACTGATTGAGCGGTCTTTTTCATATTGAAGTTAACATAATCTGTTTTTAGTGTTTTGATAGAAAAAATTTGAATCCGATTATGGGTTTATGTAGGTAGCAAATTAATTTGTTTTTAGAATGCAAAGACAATTAAACACCTAATGATGCACCTGCTGTTTCAAGTGAGACTTGAACCGACAACCCTTTGGTTAGCGGGACACCCATACCGCCAGGCCAAAGGCCCGTCGACAGGATTAATATAATCTGATTAATACCAACTACAACTGTTACTCATACCTAAGTTAAAACTTTACTTATTAGTTATTAGCCGCTTCTTTCAGCCTAATTTGAGAGACTTCTACTATACTTACTATCTCTACGTTATATTCAAAATGTCAACTTTTGGTCATATTATATTTTACTTTCTTAATTAACTGATCAATACAAATTCAAATAGCAGAAACACATCCAAACACTATTTTGTACCCCCGCTACAACTATTTATCTTATTTTGATAAATTTAATATCTCATGATGACCTTCAAAAGGCCAATCCAGACACCCGCATGGTCTATATTAAACTTCTAAAGTGTGTTTGGAGGCTGCTTTTAGATCAGTCTCTTAATAAAGTTGGTGCTTTTCACAACTTGAGATTGTAACAAAAGATTCCGTGGTTTTGTTTGTAAGAAGGATTTATGACACCTTATCAAATGAGAAATTATTTGGGCAGTATGGCGTTATGGAGAATGAGACGACTGAAACAAGCACTTCTGGTTGTGGTAAGATGGTATCCGTTCTAGTATAAATTAAAGTTGGAAATTGAACTCAATTGTTTATAAATGTCTTGAATAGGTTATGTATTACTTCAAACGGGTCAAATAAAAAATATAACTAAGAATGCAACAACTCAAATGGGTCAAACAGATTGAAAGTCACCCATATTGTTATCACATACAACCTTCTAAATTGCCTTCATTCAAACTTTTAAATTATTTTTGTAATCATATATGATTCAAAAATAGTTTTGAAAAAAGTTTTTTAAAAGTAGACAGTAAAGTGATTGCGAGCAACCTAGTCTAACAGGCTAATCACCCCGTTTTGACCCGAACTCATCTTGAGCCGTTAACAATTCAGCCCAACCTGCAAATTTTGTCACCTCTAATTCAGACTAAATCCTCTTATGACCTATATGTGAGCTAATCTTTAATCTTTTGCGTGAATTCAGGATCACTTATTCTTGAAATGGGAGCATTATCAAGATTAACCGGCGATCCAAGATTTGAAAATGCAGCTTTACATGCTCTTCGTAAATTGTGGGGCATGCGGAGTTCTTTGAACCTTCTAGGAACTACACTTGATGTAGCAACTGGAGAATGGATCGAGTACTCTTCTGGCATTGGTGCTGGTATGTCGTCCTTTTGGTGATGAGTCGCTTTATAGTATGGGAATTTAATTGAGTCTCTTTCATCTTTATCTTTTCATATGGTTCTTTTTGTATTCTGATACTGGATCTATCTGTAATAGGGGTTGATTCTTTTTACGAGTATCTAATGAAAGCTCACATTCTCTTTGGAAATGAAGAATTTTGGAGGATGTTTCAGTCCGCATATCTCGCTGTTCAGAAATATTTCAGATATGGTCCTTGGTAATCAATCATTTTTTATTATAATTACTTCTGTTATTCATATTTGATTCACCTGATTTCCTTTCCACAATCAAGGGAGCTGATTTGTGTATGCTGTTGGTTCCATACGTGTTAGGCATTGGCTAAATAGGGAACATAATTCCAAAAAATTGACTCTACATTGCAGGTATCATGAAGCTGATATGAGGACAGGAAGAGCAACTTACTGGCAGCTTACAAGTCTTCAAGCATTTTGGCCTGGTTTACAGGCATATGACTCTCAAACCTAATTATTTGACGCCTAAATAATCACATAATCAGAAACAGATTCGTTTTATCGATCCAAAGGAAAGCTGCAAGATAATTGGTTGTGAAACACAAATCTGAACACCCCTTAGAAATTTTTCCTTATAGCTATCGTTGTTATCAGGTTCTTGCTGGTGATGTTGCAGCTGCTAATTTAACACATCGCGAATTTTTTTATGTTTGGAAAAAATTTGGTGTGCTTCCAGAGAGGTATGGAGATTCAACCTTTCATGGCATTTCAGTGTTCCACCTGCTTTTCGCATAAATGGTTTTTTTACGTGAAACATAATGGCGTATTTTCAATGCATTCAGATATCTTTTGGATCATCAGATGGTGCACCCTACAGAAAAATATTATCCTTTACGTCCAGAGTTAGCTGAGTCGACTTATTACTTGTACCAGGCAACAAAAGGTTTGCTACTCTATGTTTCACCTTTTGCTTTTATAGTTGATTATTTATTTCAGTTGTGCATGTGTTTACTTAGCCCTTGGATAGAGGTTGAAAGATGAGTGGGGCGATTGGGCTCGTGTTCGGTGACTTCGGTCCAAAACGGACCCTTTTCTAGTAGGGAACGGGTTGGGTTGACCTGCAAGCACTTTTTCATCCTGTAAACTATAAGAATTAGTGCTTTAGTTATGATAATAGAAACTTTATTGTTACAATAATAATCTGAATCTTTGACGTGTTTCCCATGTTGCTAAATTTCTTCATTTTAACTGTTTGAGATCATTTGCAACCTCAATTGATCCATTCAAAATGGATAACAATCATGAGTCCGCACTAACCTGTAGGTAGTAGTTCCTTCCGGGAGAATAGCAACAGTTAAATCTCAGGACATCTTAAGTTTTCTAGTTATACTACAAGAGATTATTCTTAACTTACAAGATTCTGTTGGTTTATCATTTATCTCTAAAGGTATTCTATTTTGTTTTTTAAAGTTACACACTTTTAAGACTGTGATGAGTTTCATGGGATAGGTTGCATAGCCTTATGATATTCCTGTTTTGGTAATATCTTTTTTTTGTTGGTACACTAGATCCCTGGTACATGGAAGTCGGTGAAACGATCGTAAATTCCCTTAATTTACACACAAAAGTTGATGGTGGATTTGCAAGTGTTAGAGATGTAACAACTATGCAATTAGAAGATCACCAGCATAGTTTCTTCCTGGCGGAAACGTAAGAATTCTGCTTATACACATACATTCATTTCTTGTGTATATGCTCCCTCTCATCCAAAATGAGTTGCAGTTTGACTTTTGAGGTCAAACCTTCTACTTTCCGAATCTAAATATGGATTTCCTATATAATGTTCAGTGATATCGCCTGGTGTTTGGTATTTGTGTTATTTTTTTGTTAAAAGTGTTATTACATGCGTCAAAATGGTTCTTTATTATAAGAGGTTTATATCTGTTTTGGAAGTCAAATTCTACTTTGTTTTCTCCTTGAATGGAAAGAGTACATGTCATATAGAAAATTGTCATATTAAATGTTTTATCTGCAATTCTCTTGAACCAACATGAACCTCGTTAGCTACATTGTTTATACGGGAATTTAAATGAGTCAAAACTAGAGATGGAAAAATGGACTGGTTGGGTAACAGTAGTTTTTTGGTATCAGTCAAAATAGGTAGGGTCTGGCTGGGCTGGGCTGGGTCGGGCTGGGCTGGGTCGGGCTGGGCTGGGCCAGGCCGGGCCCACCATGCAAACACTTTTTCCCTTTCCTTGGATATAAAACAGTTACGAGATTATATGCATCTGGAATACACTATTCGTGACCTTCAACCCGCTTGACCCGTTCAAACCCTTTCACTTTGTAACTTTTACTCATGTGAAACTTTGAAAATAAAGCATAACCTGGATTGACCGGTTTACGGATTAACACGTTGAAACAAACACATAGTCTATTTTGTCATTAACCAATTTGCTTGGGTCTGAGGGAGCATGTGATTTCCAATTTTGCGTTTGAAGTTGTTTCTAAAGCTCTTATATTTTATCAACAGGTGCAAGTATCTATATCTTCTCTTCGATGATTCACCTATAATTGATCACAATTACGTGTTTACAACAGAAGGCCACCCTCTTCCTGTTAATAGTGATTGGCACGAAAGGCTTCCCGGCTCATATATTCCCAGTAACTGGACCTCCATCAAGGTTTGAATTTCGTAACAGACTTTTTCAGTTTTTTCTTATTAGCTTTTCAATTGTCAAACGCATAGACTGTCGGTTATGTCACGATAACCATTTTCAACACTAGAAGTACATTCAAGCATCATCGTTTGTAGCACAATTCATTACTCCACGTGTTTTAACTATCTCAATTATTCCATATAATCAGTTTGAAAATGCACATCCAAACTTTGACTTACAAGATAACACTCCTTAAACTATTACAGATGGTAACACAAAAGATACATGCCAGTGCAATGTCTATGCAAGTCTGCCCAGCTAATTTATTAACCCCTGGGCGTGATGGTCAACCAATCGAGAGTGTTTGTCATGTGCCCGACACACGTGATGATCACAGATGTTTAACAGACGATGATTGTGGAATTGATTCAACTAACTGTAGACGAAGATCATGCAGCATGGCTGGTTACTGTGGTCTATGGTTGTTCATATGAAGCTTCATTCAATACAAGTATAATTGATTCATTAAAGAAGAAAGAAGTGAACTTTCAAGATTTGGTCTTGAAAGTATGTAATATTATGCAAGGGTTTCACAGGGTATAATAGGTAAACGAGGAAAGATGTAAACAAACTTTGAATAGTATAGAAAATCTTGGAACACTTTGATTAGAAAGATACAATTGAAGCGGAAAACCGCCAGAAACCAATCTTTTTGCTATGGATAGTCATTGTTTCTAAATCCAACTCTCCTTTTTTCTGATATTTCATAAATCTCTGTACTTGGGTGTTTTCTAGTATTTTCGAGAATTGAAGACTATTACTTATTTCACATTTTGTTGTGATGGGTTTGTGTGTTGTGCTAGCCATCTGTTATGCAAAACAGTTTAGTTTACTTTTAAGACAGAGACTTAACAACAGCAAAAATATTGTCAGTCCTTAGGATTCCGTTTTGGGAAAGATTATCTGAATACTGCTTCTGCAAAATGCATTTTTGAGAAAGAGTACTTTTTGAAAACATGGTTTTGCAAACCCCCTAACCTGTTGTGCAAACTCGATCAATCCTTCACACATGCTCTAAAAACGAGATTATAAAAAGAAAACTATTTTTAAGGATTCAAATAGCAGCAAATGTTAAGGTTAAGCAAAAGCACTGCTATTATTAATAATAAAACATTTACAGTGATCAACTTAAGAAATGTAAAAGACGCATCACTGTGAAATTACACAACATAATTACAATGAATGAGGTACACAGGTAGCAACAGTTTGTATTCCCAACAAAAATGGACAGTCTTGCAGTTGAGTAGCAAGATTCTTTGGCCAGTATTCAAAACTAATCAATCAGATAAGGCATAGATGTTATGATTCATGGGATGACGTTATGCAGATGCAGCACGATCTCTTTCTATCATTGATTTAATGTAGTACTCGCCTGCTTTGTACGAGGACCTCACCATAGGACCAGATGCCACATATCGGAATCCCTGCAGTAAAGAAAACAAACCACAAAACAGTTAATACAGTAATATATAACTTGGGATAATAACAAAAAAATGCATTGTACTTGTCACTTTTTGTGGTTGTGTGTACCGAACTTTTTTCTTTCTTATTGTTTGTACTGAACTTCTAAATTTCGATCATTGTGTGTATTTTGTAACTATTCTGCCATGTAAAATGACCATTTTACCCTTCGAAATTTGAAAAAAGCAAGGGTAAAATGGTCACAAAATACACATAATAATCGAAATTTAAAAGTTCAGTACACACAATAAGAAAGAAAAACGTTCGGTACATACAACTACAAAAAGTGACAAGTACAATGCATTTTTTTGTTATTATCCCATATAACTTTTAGTAACTTGCACATAATTTTTAAACTAATACACAAGTAGGTAATCTTATTAACACTTTGACAATTAGTTTGTTGCAGATAATATGATACTGACCATACAAAATCCTGAAACCTAGCTAATTATATAATTAGAAAATCCAAACACCCGCTAAAAAGAGCTACATTGCAAGTCTGAGTATAGGTATTTTTCTAGACTGGTTCTTATAAATAATTAGATTTTTTAATTATTTGAGAAGGTGCTAACCTCTTTTACAGTAATGACATCTCTCCTATTGCTTTGGCCCATCATGTAACAAAAAGGTTGCTAGAAAAGTGGGGTAAATTATCATCTTTTTCTTTTCAAGTAATAATTTATGTTGTTATGATGGATGTTGGCTTTTGTGATGTATATTTGTTTGTTCCTGGATTTCAGGTTTCACAAATGGAACTTTCGAGGCTGTAAGTGAGCTGAAAAAAAGTGTAAAGGACAAGACAAGATATAAGCAATTGATATGCCTGCATATAATATCCAATAATGGGCTATTCTATTTAACAACTTTGTGTAAAGAATCATGTGTGAGCCAAAGGTAACTTCAAAGTCCAAAAATTTGAGCATATTTCTATTCTCTTTTTAAAATCTGGCATACTCATGTGCTAAAAGAGGATGAACCATGTTCACTACTTTGCTGTAGTATTTTGAAGTTTGTTTTAAGGGTTACTACTTGATTTGATGATCTGTATTTATTACTGTATTAATGAAAAAGCTAAGGGTAGCTGGGTGTGTGGGTAGGCAACACATTCATCTTGATAGCTAGTTTTTATACGAATTTCTTACCTATTACTCCAAATCCAATAATAATGACCCTAGATAGTCCAAATATAAGGATCATAATAATTCCACTCCAAACCACACTAATCACCTTTAACACAAATCCCATTTAGTTGTCAAAAGGCAGCAGATAGTGGTGAACTTCCAAATTGGAATTTAAGTTAGACATGAAGATTGTAACTCATATCTTATACTTTTTAACTCAGTACCTAATTCTATTTGCTCAATAAACTTTTCAACATCTTCTACCAGTTTGATCAAGTATATCATAAACTACTTAAACCATTAACCTTCCATATATAAATGTCATATAGAGCATCTCCAACGTATAGACTATACATCAAAACTTTCCACTCCAATGTACGCATATTCTAACAAGAAAGTTTGTATCAAAGTTTTTTAGACTAAATAATAGAAATTTACAAATTAATCTTTACATCAGGGATATCATTTATTGCTAAGATAAGAAACGTATATAACTTTACTTTAACTTTATGCTTATTTATCTAAAGATTACTTACTGAATAGGAAAACATAAACAAATAAACAAAAAGGATTAAAAACATATTCAATACCCTACTCAGTTACATCCCAATGAGATGATTTTAGTAGCATAGTTTTAAATGTAATTTTTTAAAGTGGAATAATGGTAATTGTGTGTCATAAAAATTTGGTATGATGAGTAGTGTTGCACCATTTTTGGTGTCAAATACTGTTGCACCAAATTTAGTGACAGTAATTCAACCCAAAGGTGAATTGATAATACAAAAACCGGAGGTGGCAATCTCAACCAATTTACTTCTGACTTAATTGATTTGGGTCATGTTGCTCTTAGCTCTAAAGGGTCAAATGGGCCAGATGAGAAGATATATTTAAAAAAGACAGGTCAAATGGGTCGAACATGCCAAAAGTCACCCAAAATGTAATTCCAATGCATACATGTGTGTCTTGCTTCAACAAAAGCCAAGCTGCCCCTACCAAAAGAACCCATTATGACCCGACTACCTTTTGAATGACCCTTTTTGTCACCTCTATAATATTTGAAGAGTAATAATACCACATAGAAACAGCCGGAAGTGAAAAGGGTTGAAACATACCATTTCCATGCCAAGTAATCTATATTTCTCAAAAGCTTCTGGTGTTACGTATTCAGAAACTGGCATATGACGTTTTGAAGGCCGCATGTACTGCCCAAATGTCATCACATCAACACCTGCAGCTCTCACCTTCTCCATTGTATTCACTACTTGATCTGGTGTTTCCCCACAACCCAACATTATTGACGTCTTTGTAAGTGTACCAGCAGGAGCATAATCTTTTGCCCTCATAAGAACATTCAATGATTGTTTGAAATTAGCACGGTGATCTCTTACAGAGCTCTGAAGCTCTTCAACTGTTTCTATGTTATGAGCAAATACATCCAATCCAGACTTTGCAACTTTCTCCACACACGAGACATCACCTCGAAAATCAGGAACTGCATAATTCACAGGACCAAAGAAACGTGAAAGTGTAATCAGAAAACGTGATGATATAGTTTAGGTGACAATTTCAGCCAAATTACTTGTTAATGAGTCCACTCCATTCACGGTATTTATTTAAATCTTAGAGGTCCAATGGGTAAAACTAAAAATGGAAACTAGAAAAATACATGTAAAGTCGTCCAAAGTGTAGCATCGATGGAGGCAACCTACTAAATAGCTTTATCCAAAAAAGATAAATAGATAATCCTAGTATAATACATCTTTGGTAATAATATTTCTGCATAAATTATATAAAGACTGTATCAAGATTGGACAAAAAAGGTGTGTCTAGTCGACCAACCAGACCCGTTTTGATCCGTTACACATCCCAACGGACCCATTTATTATGCCACCCTCTAGATGTAATTCTAATATGTGTGAGTAATGGAAGTTACTTTAACTACATTAAATAATTAAAGAGATGGAGCGGATTGTACCAAGGGCCTCTATGAGCATACTAGGTTTGAGAATCTTGAGTTTCTGGACGGTTTCAGCAAAATGACTACTTCCTTGATCTGGTAAATCATCACGGTCAACACTGGTTATTACCACATAACCCACACCCCAGGAAGCAATTGCTTCGGCGACATTTGAAGGTTCATTCGGGTCAGGAGGTGGTGGAGTACGGGAAGTCTTTACATTGCAGAATCTGAAACAACAGATATATAAGTAACTAACTTTGTGAAATCTGTACATATATAAGCGCGTAATTGATACCTGCAACCGCGAGTACAAGTATCACCAAGGATCATAATAGTAGCAGTAGCAGTACCAGTTTCCCCACCAGACCAACACTCGCCTAAATTCGGGCATTTCGCCTCCTCGCAAACAGTATGCAGTTTCAATTCCCTTAATTTCTTCTTAATATGAGTGTAATTTTGGCCGCCTGGAATGGATTCCTTCATCCATTTGGGCTTAGGTAATGGTTTCTTCTTGGTACCTACTTCCACTGAATAAGGTTGTTGGATGAAATCGGTTAGAGATGGGGAGTCTGTTGCGAGACGGTTACGGAGTTCGGTTAGGGTTTGGGGATGTGATGAGGAGAAGGTTCGAGATATGATTGAGATTGATGATGATATGAGATTTGAGTTTGTGGTTATAGCTACTTTCATTCGTGATTGGATCATTTTCTTGTGAATCAGAAATGCTTATTTTCAGAGGATGATGATGAGTCTGGTACTCTGGTTGTTGGAGCTGGGTGGGTGGGTTGGTTATTTTGACAGAATTGAACATATACTCAAGTTTAGAGGGCCACTATCGCGCGGGTTGGTGCCGTTTTTGATAATAATCGAACCGTTACTATAAGTACGGTTTTTAAAAAATAAAGAATCCATGCTCATGCGGTTTCGGTTTGGTTTTTGCGGATTTTTCGGTTTTTAAAGTTTTTTTTTTTAAATTATAATTTTTTATATATATTTTATTTATTATAAAATAAATATAAATTCAGGTTGAAACATATATACAAATGTTGTGTATTATTAGTATGAAATTACAAATCAATACAATAATAAAAGTCAAATGAGATAAGAATTTTAAAGACTTTGATGATAAATCGAAAGAAAAATAAAATTATATGACTTAAAAATTCAAACAATAATTAACTAATAAAATTTGTTTTAAATAAATAATTACGAAAGTATATAAAAGCATTTTATCATACAAAAACTATGAAATTTAGTGGTTTATTTAAAAAAATAAAAACAAGAAAATATTATATTAGAATATGACGGAATGGTTCGGTGTGGTTAATTCGGTGCAGTTTTTCGGAGGAAATTGAAACCGCGCCACAAAATGTGGCTTTTCTATATTCAGGAACCGCACCATCGGTTTTTGTTATGGATCGGTTTTTCGGTTTTTTTGCGATTTGCAGTGTGGTTCCTGCTCACACCTAGTAGTGGGTGCCCCCAGTAAGGACGAGCGATCAACATAGACGATCGATTCTTACTCGATCGCCTTACTGTGGCAATTCGATCGTCCATCCAAATTTACACAACATAGTCGTGGGAGCGATCGATACATTTCACAAACTTTTGACTTCTAGCCGTTTTGTAACGGTTAAAAAAAAAAAAAAAAAAAAAAACAAAAACAAAAACAAAAACACTTTTAAACTACCTTATAAATACACAACATATTAACACACTTCAATCCACAAATCTCATTTCACACAATTCAACCTCAAACTACTTCTCAACACAAATTTATTATGGCTTGTCGTCTCCCCCATTCCGTTGAAGATATGCAAATGTACGTTAAAAACAATGCCAAGAAGACGATGAGGCTCGAAAAAACGCTATTATAGACGTTATCAATCTGTTTGAGCAGGCAATGGCAGAGAAGCAATGTATGAGAGAAAACTACACGATTTGCAACGACATTACGCTTGAACGAAAAGCTGTGATCGACAAATTTTTTATGGATGAAGCCCGCAAAGACGACGACATTGCTGACACGTTGTGGGGGTGTGTTCAACAAATACAGGACAACATCAGCACCAAAATCAGTTGGAGCTATCGGGAGAACAAAACCGATGGTGTAGGGGCATCAAGTTCGTCTGCTAGATTTGTTGGGCAACCTCTGCTAGACGAGGAACGTTTGGCTCGCATCGAGGAATTTGCCGGTTATCGGTCTCCTTCGTATGATTTTGCATGCGGGAAGCATTCAGATTAAGATTTATGTTCGTATCGTTTTTATTTTTAATATATTTATGTTTTTATTTAGTATTGTAATGTTTTTATTTTTAATAAATTTTAAATTAATTGTTTAAAATGTTTGATTAAAAAATAAATAAATGAACATGGTCGGCCCTTACTGGGGCATCTAATCGCTTGAAAGTTGCTGGAGAGAGAAAGTTGACATGACAAAGAAAATGAAATGAATTGACTCTCCTGGGGCAGCCTAAGAAAGAGGTTTTGAAAACATGGTTTTGCAAACCCCCTAATCTGTTCCGCAAACTCAATCCTCTTCAATCTTTATAAACGAGATTATATTCCGAAAACTATTGCAGACTTTTTAAGGATTCTGTTCTGGCAAAATGTAAATGACCTCAAACTTTTATTAGTTACATACTTATAGACTTACAATTATAATTCTGTTGATCCATCATCTTGATTTTAGGATATTGTTAAGGGTAACGTGACGTAACGATACACACAAATGTGAAATGGATGCTAACACATAATGTTGACACCATTGAATCCAAATTTGAATGAAACAAAATACTCCATTTTAGTTGCACATACTTTAAGTCTTTGAATTACAAGCTTCAAAACAGACAATTCTAAATCTAAATCACAGCTTGGAGACCAAAACAAAATCACGTATCAAGGTTCAAGAACGCGCATACAAAACTAGAGCCACTATCGTCATCAGGCTTATAAAAATCCCACCTAGAAGAGCAGTATCGAGAAGAGCCCAACTACCATCACGCACACTCTGTGTGGCAAGTTTCTGATGGCTGTTGTCCTCCTTTTCCACTGTGGCTGGTGATGGTTTCCTCCTCTGTAACAAGCTTGAATCATTTAGCGCGTTCTGGTTATTTTGGGTTTCTGGAATGGCATTGCAACCGTTGGATTTACAAGCATCGGATTCGCAAGCACAAGGTTCAGGCTTTTCTGATGAACATGCACATGTATCTTCTTGATTGGAGCAAGGTGAACATCTTTCAGTGTTGCCGTTCTCTTTTTCATCACTTGGGATTTTGAGGTCATTACTTTTACTAAGAATCTCAATGACATCCCCAAAAACGGACCACCGCCCAACTGAAGTTATCTTAATGATTGCAGAAGACCCAAGCAAACTTTCAGGACCAACAACCAGAACCTGGACATACCCCTTGGTATGGCCAACCTAAAAGGATTTCACAGAAGAAACAATAAGATAAATGACGAAAGTATGTGAGTCAGATAACTCGTCAAACGGGTATTTTTGTTATGGGTGAAAAAAATGTGGTGGGTTCACCTGGAAACTTTTGTTAAAAAAGCATAATTTTTATATCGAGAATTAGTGGGCTAAAATGGTCCAGTTTTTAAACATTTTTTATGCCTTAGCTTGGTAAACTATAGTTACGATAATGAGCCAGTTTAAATTTGTCATGAAACTGAAGTAATGAAATGCAATTTGGTCCTACTTTTCTACAATATAATTATTAAATCAGCCCGTTTAGAAACCTTTAGTCACCAAGTCGGACATAAGAAAAGCTCAAAAATTTTGTTGCTATTTTATGGAATTTGCCCATATCTGGCGCTACAGTTTTGGAAAATGGTATATCGGAGTCTTATATATATATAAATATATATAGGACAGTAGGACGAAGTAAAAGTTTACCAGATGAATTTCATCAGTTGCAATGTCAGTAATCCATATCCTCTCGATGTTTCCTTCCATGCCGTTATAAGGAGTAAATGATTCAAACACTGAAGTCAATTCACGACTCCTTTTCTTTACTACATTACTTGCCACTTTCTTCATCCTTGCAGCCGGAGTTCCTTCAAATATCATAAACATACTGATTTAGAAAGGCAATCTGTGTGTACCAGCTAACCATAATTAAATCTTCAAATTATTTATCAAGAAATCAAATGATTTTGTGCCCCTAAGTTTCCAAAGAATAAACGACCACCCTCTGGAAGTTTGCAATTGCAAAACTGCCCCCAAACTTTCCAAAAATAAAAAAACCCAATGATTCTTGATTGAGGTATAACTTAAGTTTTGCTAAAAGGCCCCTTTTAAATGAAACTATACGAAATTAGATTGACCAACTTTGGACCATACAAATGTACCTTTTCAACTATAGGGTGTCATTACTAAGAAGGCCTTAACGTAATATTACATGTACAAGGGAAGGAAATACCTGGCCGAGGATAAAATTGAGAAATATGAACTTGGGAAAACTTGTAGTCCTTTATTAGATTAACTGTTTCAGCAAAATCTTCATCTGTCTCACCTGCATAGAGCATACACAAATCAGAACTTTCTGTTCACTTAGATTGTATCTCCCAAAAGAACAAACTAATCATATGTATAATTA
Source organism: Chrysanthemum seticuspe (assembly GCA_019973895.1). Classification (NCBI taxonomy): domain Eukaryota; kingdom Viridiplantae; phylum Streptophyta; class Magnoliopsida; order Asterales; family Asteraceae; genus Chrysanthemum; species Chrysanthemum seticuspe. The sequence continues at coordinate 235,660,086 of BPTQ01000006.1, read as the reverse complement.
AAAAAAAAAAACGTCTTTCAAATCTAAAGATATGACTAAAGAGAAATATGCACAAGATATGAGAAATTTAACATCCTTATAGTGAATGCCTCTTTGACTAGCTACATTTGTAAAGGAAAGAATAATATTTCTCACAAACTCAATGTTAATTCAAAATAAACTAGTAGTATTCAGGTCCTCTTTTGGTTCAGTTTGAAATTAAATGGTTCTCAGTTAAAGGGTATTTGCATATTTGACTGGCAATTAAGCATATTTCTTATTATGTTGTATGTATAGTGAATTGTCGTATTTAATACAAACAATATAAAGGGATACTTATGCTAACCAGGAAATCCACAAATAATATCAGTTGCAATCTGCATCCCTGGAACCAATTCAGTCAATGTATCTACTACCTTTCGGAACTCCCCTACTGTATATTCCCGATTCATTGCCTGCCATCAACAAGTGGGAAATTAAGTAATCATGTAATTGTAAAACTATGATGTAACGAAACTTCAAAATGTGTTTGGATTTGCATTTTGGAGCGGATTATCTTAGTATTGCGACTGAATCACTGAAAGTCGAGCATATGCTTTGGTGTTCAGATAACAGATTCAGCTTCTGGCTATCTAATTCTTTAGGATCAAATAATTAGTTTCATGCCAGCTGTTGATTATCCAGAGTAGAATTAAACTTGGCCATTTACCTATTTTCTTAACCTAATCAGGAAAGCTTCAACTCATTTCACAAAACTTCTCTTCTTTCTTTAAAATAATGTCCTTTTGTCAATTATCAGGTAATTCTAGAAAGAAAAAAAGAAAAAAAAAAAGAAAGAAAAGATTTTCCAAACACGCGAACATATGATTATCGAATTATTACAAACTTAAAATTAAAGCACATTCAAACACTATCTTCTATTGCTACAGCAGATTTTGGATTCTGATTTTTGAACTTCATATAATCAATTTCAAAACGCACCTTTAAACATCCCCCGAGTAAACAACAGTAGCAACTTTAAAATAAATTTGTCTAATGATATTATCACTTACGGTTAAAATAGCATCACTTCCAGATTGGACAGGTACATGTAGAAATGAATACACACATGGATGCCGCAAAATTTCAGCGATCTCCTTCAAGTGCTCCAGAATATAAGGAGGATTAGTCATCCCAATTCGAAGCATTGTGCTCCCATCTAATGGGAGTGCTGCCACGATTGCGTTTAACAAAATTGGAAGATTTACTCCAATATCCCGACCTGAAAATCCACGTAAGCCACAAAGATTAGAACTGAACTACAGATTTTAAAGGGCTTTAAATAAAGAGAAGTACTGAAATGATAGTGATCATGATTTTATTTTTGTTGTCCAATAAGTAACAGTGCTCCATACAATCATTTATCGCAAAATAGGGCAAATTGACCCAATTACTTATGAATGGGTTCATAGGTATTGTGTTTCATCTCAGATGAATCAAATCAAAAAATTTATCAAGAAGAAAACCGGTCGAAATTCGCCAATATATATTTTATGGCCTGCAACCTTTTAAATAGCGTAATAATGTAGTTTTCTAATAATGTATAACACATTATTTGTTTACAGAAGATCCAAAAAGTAGACAAATAGTTTGCAGACCCTACTCTTTTCAAACCACACCACAATACTTAACCCTAGCCTACTTGCCCATCTTGCCACCTAAAATCAAATATGACCAGAATTTTCTTTTCTATGTGGCTGATAAGAAATTCCCTCAAAGTGTCGGCCAAACTTCTTTTGGTATGCAAATGTGAATGTCCTTATAAAATTTTATAATTACTCCGTAGTTAGCTTTTAGCTTCCTTATGATTCACTATTGCTTAGGCTTTTAGCTTTGAAAATAAGTACTCTTACTTTTTATATTTCATAAATACTCCGTAATTAGATTAGGCTTTTGGCCTACCCACAATCCTCCAACTTTTCTTCATGCATATCTGATCTCTCACTCTGTGTCCCTCTTTTTTGCTTCTCACTGTGTTTTTTCCACAGCCCACCCCCCATCAATTCTGGTCTTTTCAGTATTTCTCTATTTTAAATAGTAAATATACTCAGACACTGGATTGAGGTTTAAATGCAATAAAAAATGAGATGGATTATTAACAAATCTTATATAATACTATTTTAAGGAGTTGATAGAGTTAAAACTTAGAATTAGAAGTAATAATCTTAATTGTTGAACTCATGGTCAGGAAAAGCAATATCCATTTTTTCAAGCAAAAGGGAGATGTTCACGACCCACTAAAGTGACTAAACCCTTCTTACTGGAAAATTCCAATTTTCAAAATTATTCACAAGGAATGACTACCATAGATATCTTTTAAAGTTGAATCTTAAGAAACTGATAAGTCAAAGTCTAGGAAAGTTCAACCTAGATTCCGTAACTCGTAATCTATAATCTGGAATTATTCAGATAAAGCGCACATATATTGAACTCGGACATGATCAGCTATGATAATCAAAGTATCCTTCTACGTCCTAGCAGTCCACAGTCATAAGGGCAGCTTTTATAGAGCTTGGTTTTTTTTAAAGGTTTTAATGGTTACAATATTCTGAGAAAAATGATCTTGCATTTTTTTTTCCACGGTATCTGTTTAAAAAAAAGCTTGTTGGACTAGTTGGGTATGAAAGAAAAGGGTTTAATAAATGCAAAAAGATGATTAGTGGCAAACATTGTGGTTTCTTCATTCATGAAGGCGAGACTCCCGCTCAACTCAGATGTACCACATAAAAAATGTGATACAGAGGAAACATCTTAACAAGTTATGGATATAAGAGTATAAGACTACTCATTAAAAACTTTACCGAGGCTCCTAAGTGCCTAACAATCAGCCATGCCTTTATCATGGTTGCAAAAAACGCTAGGCGCTAGTCGGGCGGTAGACCACCGCCTAGCGCCTAGGCGGATTGACTTTTTCTATATAAAAAAATTAAAATTAAATGTATATTAATAAATTTAAATATATATAAATATATTTTAACATAAAACACTATGGTTCACTCATTGATATTATAGTTAATGCATTATTTATTGTTATTAACATCTCATATTCACATTTATTCACTAAAAATAAAACACACATGTTGACAACAACTCAATTGAACAAACACATAATGACATAATGTGTGTTTTAATTGTGATTGTTGTGTTTTTATCATCATGAATCGTTCCAATTGTAGATTTAGAGGCGTATTTGGTCAGAGTGTGTGAAAAGAGGGGTAAATTGGGGTTAAAAAAACCAAAATTTGAAGTTTTTTTAAGTGTTGACCGCCTAGCCCGATTTGACCCGCCTAGCCCGATTTGACCGCCTAGCCCAATTTGATCCGCCTAGGCGGGATGTTGACCGCCTTTTAACCAAAACGCCTAATTCGTCCGCCTAGCTTCAAATCGGCACGGTAAGTGACCGCCTAGCGCCTAGGCCGCTTTTTACAACACTGGCCTTTATAGGAGCTATGATAAACAGAATAAACGGTCTGATTCAAGAAATTAAGTGAAATTCCTTGAGCTGGCGAAGCTTCTTGGTTTTTATAACAAAAAATGTTGATGATGTAGTGCTCGAAAATGCTCTTCAAGACCAAACAACACATCACAAATTATGCAAGAAGGAAATTTTACGTGGTTTTGCTATGTATATACAAAAGGCAACTACAATAATGTTGGAAGTCAAACATACGTCTCATAAATCATAATTGACACAAATGTAGGGAAGAGTAAATGGAAACATAGCAAGACTTGTTCACCAAAAAGGATATGTCAAAAAATAAAATCTGGACTTGTTTAATGTCAAGATAAAACTTTATTGACTCTAAAATTGAGATATCGCATTACGTTATAAGCTTGATGCCCAAAGTACTCGGGGAAAAAATATGATAGAACGCATAATATTGAACCGAGAATGAAATGGGATACAAGCATTACTCTTAAGGAAATGTCAGTACTCTGTATGCTTGTTATGTCAATTAGCTGCAAATGGCTCTTGTTTGTAGCATCTAAAAAATGTTATTATGGTGCATGATAGATTGACCTTTTTTTATTGTTGTCATTAGTTCGTCTTGCAAGCCTACTGATCAAATGCAAGGTACAGAGATATCTAGCCTAAATCAGAGACCGAGAGTGAAAAATAATTAATTAAATCTGAACATTTGAAAGATCGACAAAACTAAATGAAGTTTACAGTTTAGTCACATTGTTTCCCGGTGTAGTATTAATGCTATACTATTAAAGGGTCGACTTTTTCCTCAAAGAGGTGATGTACATGTGTCCTTACACACTTAAGATCTTTTGATTTAGTGATTCTGACCCATGAACAACATCTTCCTTCCGCTTCAAGAAAAAAGGATAGTTTTTTACTTGACCATGAATTTAACAACTAGATTCCAAGTTCAGATATTTCATCCTTTAAGCTAATAACCTATATGATGTCTAATTGGTTAAATCACTATGTTTTTGCCGCACTATTTTTATTATGTTAGCGAAATGTGAATCTTTAAGATAATCTTAAATCATCCACAAAATTCAAGGAACATACTCTCAGACAAGGAACATCCACAAAATTATATTGATTTGTAACCACAGAACTATGTATTTATGATGTGAACAATTCAAGGATGCAACCTTAACCAGATGCCCAACACTGTTTTCCAAGCTCAAATTGTTATAATGGGCTTCAAACTGATTATAACATGAATCTCCTGTGTCCTATTAGGGGTAGGAAGATGAGAGGGGCAAGGAGGGCGAGTTTCGTAATGGGTCAAACCGACTACTTAATTTAGCTCATTGACCCGATTAATATAAATCACAACCCAAATCAACCCACTTATAATTAAATGGATCGAAATAACCACCTAGCTTTAAAGTAATTAAATAACACAACTTATACAAGAGACAAGGGCGGAGCTATTAAGGGACCGGGAAGGGTCCCGGCCCCCTAGCTAAGCCCGTTAGTGTATTTTTTCGCGATTTCATGTGTATTTCCGGAAAAAAAATTATTTCGGCCTCCCATTTAATGTATTTCCCCAAAAAAATTGTTTCGGCCCTCCCATGAAAAATTTTCTAGCTCCGCCATTGACAAGAGAGGCTTTGAAGAAGAAAAAAAAAGTACCATATGCCCCAGTATCTTCACTACTCAACCAAATTTCTTTGACTCCGTCATTTACAACACTTTTGACACGCCCCACCTACAATTTCGAGAATATTTTAATATTTTTAGGGAACATTATATTACCAATTGCGTTAATCAAGTAGCAAATAAAGTTAAGCCAAAGAAATACTTACAAGGCTGTCAACTGTATAGCTTCCAAGATGACCCCGAGCATGCTTAGTCTTGCAATACGTGCAAGCACCCAAACAACCTACATTTATGGGAAGAATTTCCACAAACTTGTTCTTCCTTACCTGTTAGGAATATGAAAATTTAGCCAACACTATATAATCAATAAGCTTCTAACATTTTAGCAAAAATTGCTTTTTTTCCTTTCCACAAGCCAATCATGCAGCAATTATTATGTGGTATATAGATTTGTGTGATGGAACTGATCATCTAGGCATTCCCATTTCAAGTTGTAATAGTTAGTCTTTACTCTTTAATGTCTGAATAAACAAATTATAGCCAAAACCAACAATTATCAAAGCATTTTAGAAAATGTGTTTTGTTATCCCACATGAGAATTCTGCAGTGAATATGAGCTATGAAACACGGTGTCTGGATATGCGTTTTGGAGCTGATTACCACAGTTTCAAGTCACCACTATCAGTTTCAATGTTTTGATAAACATATTCTGGGTCTAAGGATAGAATAAAATAAATCTCTTTTAACCAATATCTCATTATTAACAGCAATCACACATCTAAGCCTATTTTCTAAAGCCAGTTCTATTGACAATTAATTATCTTATTATGATAGAATATCCCCTTAATGTAACAAACAAATATGAAAATACCTTAGGGAGATCAAGTGCTGGAAGAGTTTTGCGATTCAGTAGTCGGACCTCGTGACCTTTGAGGGTCTCCTCAACAACCTCTACAACCCGGTCAATTTGTTGAACTCCAACTATACTCACACCTTCAAGCTCTTTCAGATCTCGACTTCCTTGAGGCACACATCCTGCCACCACGAGTGGCTTTTTTGCGCTTTTACATTTTGATATCAATGTGTCCATGGCTGACTGACTTGGGGACTTTACTGTACAACTGCATTATAAAAACAATTATTAATATAGACAAAATCATGACCAATATATATTAAGTTACAACATTACTGTGACGTCAAACAAGTTCTTATTCCAAAACTTCTAGTTGTACACATTCTGAGATAATACTAGAAATCTCCTCACATAGCCACATTTCATAACTCGTTATTAGCAATAAAATAACGTGAGAAAAACTTACGTGTTTATGAGCCATAGATCTGCTCCTTCAGCATTGTCACTTACAGCATAGCCAAACGCTGAAAGTTGACCAGCCATGTACTCACTGTCACTCTGTCAACACAAACAATAGCAAAAAACGATTAACTTTCAGTGGTAATATTTTCACATTTTACCAAAAAAATAAAATAAATAAATAAAATAGAAAAAAAAGGATGAAGTGAACCGAAAGAAAAATCACAAATTACTATCTTTTTAACCAATCTTAACTGGAAGTTAGACTAGAAATCAGAATATTCATGTAACGAGCATCAACTTTATTTAAGCATTAAACATATGATCGGCACAACTATACTAATCCACCCACCGCCACACAGGATCAAACCACTTAAAACCCTCCCCTATCAAGAAGGATGGCGTGACCAGTTCATTTTTTATTTTTTTTTCTGCACGGCGTGGTTCGAATGTGAGACATTTATAACCCGCTAGGGGAGTTTCGGCCTATTTTGAAACTTACTAGCTAATATATGTTGCTTATTTAAGTCCATAAGCATTAAAACATTAATGAGAATAGTATTAGAAATAGAACCTGATTATGTGAACACCCAAATGTCTTTAAGAAAATAGTCTGCAAAAACAAAAAGAAAAACAAAAAACAGTAAGCAAACAGACACAAGTATTTTATTTTTAAAAAAGGGTAATAAATAACCAATAAACCAACCTGGGTACCAGGAACATGATTTGAAGAAGAGTTAAGAAGCAAAGAAGAAGGGTCAAGTTTTTTTTTATTAAATGGGTTGATACCAACGGAAGATGAAATGGGTAGTCGGAAACCAGGTGGAGCTGACCCAGCTCCGACTAATAAGTCCTCTATGTCTTCCATCTCTCCTTCTCCGGCGATAATGGAACTGTCTGTGTGTTGGCGTATCTTTGATGCAGGAGACCTGATGTTGCTGGGCGGGCTTTGTTAAAAACTTTGGGTTAAAGCCCAAACTTACATTTTATTTTTCATCTCAAATTTATTTGAGCATTTTAATTTGTAAATACATCGTTTTCAACCAATTTTGACCTTACTTTTTGTCAAATCAACTTAAATAATTTACATTTTCAACCAATTATTTTTTTACATACTTTTGACTTTGAAACTTGTTAATCTTTAATTCATCTTTTAACCAACTTAAATAATTAAAAGTTATAACCAGATTTAATTATGTATAAATAGTTGCTAATTTTAATTTTAAACACACTTAATTTTTTCTTTACCAATCTAAATACATTTACTAAATTTTTTCTTACAATTGAGTTGAGTTTGTGAAGAAATTAAATAAAAAAAAGTAGGTACTTCAAATTATTATTATCAATTGGTTGCTTTTGTGAATAGACTTTTTCATCATTTACTTTTGTATATTTGTGTTTTGCAGGTTGTTACTATCTTTTTAGCCCAGGTCCGAAAAAGACGCAAATCAGGTTAGATACCATTGAAAAAGCTCCTCCTTTCTTAAAGCATGCTTTCTTATTACTAAATTATCTTTCTTTAGTACGTAGCAATTTAGTAGCAAAAACTTTTAGGCTCATTTGTATGTGACAAATAAATAAGTATTGTATCAATTTAGTAACTGAAACTTGAAAAACTATTACCATATTGCCTTCACGTATAGTTTAGATGGAAGAATATTGCCTTATTGTCTTCAGTTAAAGCCCGTATACGACAACAAAAAATATTGAAAGATAAAATAGTTGAAACAAGAAAAAAAATAAAAATGTGTATTCGTTCTGTAATTGTCCACTGTTCTTTCTGTTAGGTCACTAGTTTTACAAACACAAGCTTATAAGAAAGAGATGAGGCGATTGAACAAGTAAACAAACACAAACACATGTTAGACTAGGATGGTTATGCGTAGAGTGTAGGTGAAAGAAAAACTTGAACAACCAACCCTCAAATGAGGGTTTACAAGAGTATTTATAGGAGGAAAGCTAGGGCAACACTCCTAGTTTCCATCCTTTCTTAAATGGGCTTGGGCCTAAGCTCATGGGCCTTCTACATAAGCTTAAGGCTAATAACAAACATAAAGGCCATAATAAAGCTAACTATTACATATTAATTACTAACACTTGATTATGGTTTAGGAGTGTTTCCAACAATCTCCCCCTCAAGTGTTGGTGATGAACGGTGAAGGCGTTGATGTAATAGTAGCTCTGACGTCTTCTAACATTCTTCTTTCTTGTGAGAGGAATTGCCTTGATTCAAACAATCTCCCCAGTGTAGAGAGATAGTTATCTTTGAACAGTTATGCTTTGACGTCATCTTTAACTTTGTTCTTTGATCATTGTTCTTTGTGGTGAAAGTGATAGTATGTTGTTGTCTGCATCAGTCTGCCTCAGGTCTGCTTCGCTGCTCCAGTGTCTCCACGTCATTCTTCAACATGCTCACACGCTCTTTGACGTTGGAATTCAATACTGATGAAGTTCTTTAAGTATTTAACTTTGTAGATTCTTTGGTTTGACGAAGAATCATTCTGACTGTTGTGTTGCTTTTGAATAGAACTTCCGTTAGTGATGATGTTGGCGTGAGCATGAGAAGAATCTGCACGATCATCCCGCTCCAGAGCTTCCATAAGAAGAAAAACATTTCAAACGGTTAGTAATAAGCGGATTCCGGCACTTACAAGTTTGAACATCGAGAGTGTTAACAGCATAGTGTGAAAACACAACTCTAATTCTTACAAAGGCCTTTCCTGAACTGGAGTCCCACAAGTGAGATAACGCGATGTACCGAAGTACATCTACAGTTCAGATGAGTCGCTGAGGTACACCGAAGCATCACCTCACGACTGTAGACCGTTTGAGACACACTCCGCGTAATCCACGGGGAGTTACCGAAGTGACCTGCTGTCAAGGCTGTTTGATGTTGACCCTGGCAGGAGTTTCCATTCAATCACTGAGGATCACAGTTGTGAACCTCTCATAAATGTTCTCGACAGATTGCTAAGATATGTGAAGGACTCGATATGAACCACTGATGATCTTATTTGTTGATCAACAAGTGATGAAATGTCAAGTGTTCCTAAGAGATCTTTTGATGAATCTCGTGGCTCTAAACTCAATAGTGCGTTTTGGTTTTCCTGAGCAGAGACTAGGGAGAGGGTCTCCTTCTTCAATACCAGCGATCTCTAAGAGAAAGCCAATAGTGTACGTAGGGTTCCCTGTGAGAATGAAACAAGCTTCTATTGAGAGAAACTTGAGTGGCTAAGAAGGTTTAGTGCATGCGTCACTGGGTCCATGACGACTTTTAATCTTCAATACCGGCGTCATCAAGTGACAACCAGTAGCATATGAATTGAACCCGGTGTCTGCCCTAAGTTGAATAATCTGGAGGGCTATTTCTTTTCACTCTTTTCACTCTTTTCTTTGCATTTCTTTTTGATTCTTCAACTCCTTCTTTCTCTGATTCTCATTTTCTCCTTTTTACAATCATACCTAAGGACTTCTAAGTACTAACTATTTGTAATGTCCTTGGGTAGATCCCTCCGGCTCTGGCGGATCATAGGACGGTTATTCCTAACCTTAGTCACCTTATAACTCCATGACTAACCTATGTTGCCATAAAAACCATTTTGTACCACTGAAAATGAAATCTCTCACAGTGTTTATGACTGAAAAACGTTTTGAACCACTGTGAAGATAAGATTTTGCATAAATGCTCCCCCTCCACATGTGCTTAAGAGTTTTAATGGTTAAATGCACAGTGAGGAAAGAGCGCGCACATTTTGAATTGATCCACTGGAGATAGACAATCCCCCGCGAGACACGGTTACGTTGCATAGTTAAAGAGTTACATTGTCAGCTTTTAGGTGACAACTAGCTCTAATAACTACCTTGAAGGTGTAGACAATCCTCGAAAGGTTGTCATACCCGTCAGAGTTCATGTCTACCAAGAGTTTCTCGAATGGTACATTCTACTTGGACAAGTCCTTTGCGAGACACGTTTACATTACTAGTGAACTAGTTTGAAATTATTACCCGTCCAGGACAAGTCTTTTCGAGTTACTAACAATTTAGTGCCGTCAATTCGTTGGTTAAGTCTGAAGTACACATATTCATTTGCATTTTGCACAACATATTTCTTATCACACAATTTTCTCCCCCTCAAAAATGGCATATCAAATGTTATTTTTGAAAAGTTTGACAATAAATATGACCATTTCGAGTGTTGCGGGAAGATGACCACTATGAACAATTTGTGAACAAAGTTTTAATGCAAATACTCCCCCTCAACTAGTGATATAAACGGTTGAGGTTTTGAAAATCATACGGGGAAGTACTTGTCCTTTTGAGCAAAACCTTAAAAAATGAAATGTTTGATAGATTTTACTCAAAAGTAAGAAGCTTTCGCTCCTTTTATAAGGATTGTGGCACTGAGGCGTACCACAGGGTCCTTTCTTGACAATTACGGGTTGTACACTGTTATGTGTGCACAAGCCATAGACATATATAATCACACATCCAAATTTATAATGAAAGAAACAATTCAAGGGGTACCAGGAAGTGCAGTGATATCGCCAGGAGTGCGAACAGGGCGTTGATAGCCGGTGATGTTTATCCTGGGTCGACCACCAACAAAGCTCTCCAATCGTCTGAACTGATCCCTTCTGAACAACCGTTCATCAATCATGGTGATGATCCTTCTCACATTCCTCCGATCCTGAGAATTCCATCGCTTAGGGTTCCCAATGTTTTCACGTATATCCTTCAATCGATAAGCTAATCCGTCCCTAACCATCTTCAGAGTATGATCTCCAAATTTGTGAAGATCATTACACGCCATCAAGCAATTGCGACGAAGTTCACTGCGATAAACGACACCAAACGGTTTGCTGATGAGCGTTAATTGTGATAGCTGGTTGATATCAGGAAGATCAAGATGTGGTGGAGTGAAGTTGACACGTGTCTGATATGATTCAACGGCAAGCTGGAGATCTTCAACACGTTCTTTTATAACTATGCGTCCGATGAAAATGAGCAGTGACTTAATGAATTCACGTTGTATTTCGGTTGAAAATTGTCTCATGCGACCCTGTACTTTGGCAAGGTACATGTCTTCAATATCGTTGAGAGACAAATTCTCAAAGTCAGCTTCACAGAATGCATAATCCCTTTCATCCTGTCGTTTCAAAATGGTTCTACCAAGTCCAGACCTTTCTTTAGGAGAGTGTGGATTGTAATGTAATGGAGTAAGCTCAGAGCCAGGATCAGCACCCTGAAGAGGTTCCAAAGGTGGAAGGGGTGCTTGAGATTCATCTTCAGACTCAGAGATGTGTTCAGTACTACTAGACATATCAGGGAGTCCAAGTATGCTCTTTAGAGCTTGACTTTCAGGCTCTAGAATTTTTCCAGAGTCAAAGTTGGGAAGCTTACTCTCAGGATTAAGTCTTTCAATCCAGTCACTGGGCTTGGGAATAGTCAACATACTAGTAATCATGCCACCAGACACAAATGGTTTGGGACTCTGGTCTTTGTTGTGAGAGTCAGTGAGATGGTGTTCACCTATGCCTCTCTTTTTGCTACTGGGGGCACCCACAGCATCAAAGACCTTTGGATTCTTAGCAGTCCAACCTTCAATGATATCTTTTTCCCTTTTTAGTTCATCTTGAAGAGCCTGATTTCTTTTGACTAGTTCAGTGTTTTGAATTTGTAAAGTGACAGCCTCAAGCTTAGCTTGTTTAAACAGAAGTAATTCATCTCTACACTTATTCAATTCAAAACCTAACTTGTTGTACTTAGAAAAAAGATTTAATCGCTGCTCTTCTACAAACTTAAGGTCAACATTGATATAGTTCATATAAGACTGCCAATCAGAGTCATCATCCATAGAAAGTAAAATATTTACCTTCTTCATTGTGATGTTAACCCATTCTCCATTTCTGGCATGATTCTTTCCAACAGCTAGCTTGTCTTCCTCTGAGAGGGCCATCAGTGCGCTGACATGTACCATTTCATCATCTGATGAGACTGGCTCTTCATCCCAGTCGAAGGTTTTAGCAACAAGACCTTTGTTTTTACCCTACACAGATTGAACACTTTTTGGTTCTGAGGGACTGGCCTCAAGCAATGCAAGCTTAGCTTTGATTTTTCTGTACTTAGCTTCAAAATCTACTGTTTTGTTCTGGTCAGATTTATTTTGAAAGTTTTGATGAGACTGATAGATTTTAGGTTGAAATTTGGTAAAGCCTGAGGAATGATTTGAGCTTGATGGTCTGTAAGAGGGTTCAGAAATTGTTTTTGAAAAACAGTCCTTTGCAAAATGACCTCTTTTGTGACACTTAAAACATTCAGTGTCCTCATTTGCTTTAGCCGTTGAAAAACCTTTGTTTCTTTTAATAAACCTTCGAGAGTTTGCAAGGAGTGCTCTTTCCTGAAATTCAACGTTCAGGTCATTTAAGTACTCCTCACATGATCTCTCATCAGGCTCATCATCAGAGTTTTCTTGAAAATCTTGAACCACATTGTTAGAAAAGAAAGCAGTTGACATAGGTGAGGAGGTGGTCATGGACTTCTTGACATCCTGAGACTTCTTTAAGTCAGAGTATCGTCTGTTGATGAGGTTTTCCTCATAGACAAATTTCCCATAAATTTCAGGAAGATCAAGGTTTTGGATATGATTTGCATTTCTAACTCCCTGAGAGAAGTTTAACCACTTCTCAGGAAGACAGTTGACAAAACCAACATTAATCTCATGTTTGGACAACTTAACACCATCATTAGCCAGTTCATTTAAAAGGGTTTTGTAACGGGTGTAAGTTTGAGAGAGTGTTTCTGAGTCCCTAGCCCTGAAGGTATTATACTCAAGTTTCAGGTCCATTATCCTGTTTTCCTTGGTATCTGACGGACCCTCATGGCTATGGACTAGGTCATCCCAGGTTTGTTTAGCTGTATTACAGCTTATAACTGACTCCATTATATCATCAGGGAGACATGATATGATGATACTTTTGAGTCTTTGGTCCTGGTTGACCACTCTCCTTTCATCCTAGGTCCACTGAGCTTCAGGTTTGGGCAAACCTTCAGCAGTCTTTGGGACAAATGGACCTTCATTTATACACTTGATATAATAAGGTTCCATCCCAATCAAATAGCAAAGCATACGCTTTTTCCATTTGTTGAATTTTCCAACTTCAAGTCTAGGGGCAACAGCTGAGAAAGCTCCACCCTTTTTATCGACTAGTTGGGGTACATCAATTTCAGCCATATAGGATCCTAATTTAAAAACTTTTAGAGCGGCCTAAAAATGAGTTTTATAATTAGCCTTTCTCTGATACCACTTGTTGTTCCCTATTCACTATTGTTTAAAATCAATTAAGTACGTAAAACAATGTTAACAGTGAATAATGACTGAAATTAACATAAGTAAAACACACGAGGTAATTTTCAACATCATATTCTTATTAGAAATAAATCAAAAGAATACGTTACCCAAGTACTTGCGGAATAGTACTTGGGATTGAAATGACAAAGTTTGGGTGACTCCTCTCTAAGCTTAGGCTAAGTCTAAGCACAACTCTTAGAACCCACTGAGTTAGCTCAAGGATAAAGTTGTATTTGGAGGAGTGAAAAGTTGGCTTATGTGTATGTGTGTTTTTACAATTCACAAGCTTAAACTTTTCACTCTTCTTCTTATGCTATTTGTTAATACAAATATCGTCATTAAACGTTATTTATATTTTTGATCTTTGCCTAAGTTTTGTTAACGACAAAAGTAAATTTAATTTATAAAAGCTTAAAGCTTGTCAAGTTTATTAGATATTAAGATAAGCTTTCTCAAACAATATATTCATTATTCAAGCATTTACATTTATGATTAGTAACATCTTGATATGACTCTAATCATTATGTATGATAGTAGTTTGTAGAATGTGTTAGGTTCTTAAAACCAAACACTACTTAAGCATTTGCATATTTCTATAAATAGTAATACAACATTTGACATTATGTATTACATCATGGAAATCATTAGAAGATTCCATTAGATATTTTGTGAAGATTTGTACTCTTCATATCTTGCACAATCTCACTTAGATAGAGTTGACTTTGGCAAGATTTGATATCTTGGCTGTCAGACCGGCGGTACCAAAATGGTACACGGGGCGGAACCCTTTTAAGGGGTCCGCCGTCCGTGGACGCTCCTGTCCATTTTGGCTATAAATAGCAATGACAAGCCAAGTAGTTTCTCATCCCTTTCCAACATACTTTCATACATATCTTCTCTCTAACCTTTCTAACTCAGTTTCATATCATATTAGTGATCTCTTTTGTAGCAAAGAAGATCAAGTCATATTCAAGCTTCAACGAGAAGTTGGAAGTCTTGTTTGTTTAAGTGTTGTATGATCTAGTGTTGATCCATACTTCATTGTTGTACCAAACCATCATAATCTTGTGAGTGTGAGTGGTTAGTATTTTAGTCCTCAAAATACATTGTGTGTGGGAGTAGTTGTACCCTTGGAAAGAACTCGACATCTAGCTTAGTGTCGGAAATAGTGTAAGCGAAATGTAAAGGTTTTCTCCGCCGGTGAAAGGAGCTTGTTGACTAGTGAAGTTAAACTCTCGAGTGTGAGACTCGGGGAGTGGAGTAGGGCAAGGAAAAAGAGTCCTTGTAGGCCGAACCACTATAAACAACTTGTTGTGGTTTGATCATCTCTTTCCTTATTTACTTATTACACATTGCTTGCATATTTCATTAACATACTAAAGATCAATATCAATTGATCTTTTAATAAGTTTCAAAACAAAGTTTTTAATTGTTAAACTATTCAACCCCCCTTCTAGTTTTCTACAATTGGTACCAGAGCCTCGTTGCTCAAGAATTTCTAAAATAACTTGTATTTTATAAACTTGAAACGATTCATGGATTCTGAAAACTTTAAAGAATGGCAATCTATGCAAAGACCACCACTCTTTGAAACCAATGGATTTATCTATTGGAAAAACCGTTTTGAAACATATGTAAAATCAAAAGATATAGATCTTTGGTTTATTATTGTTAAAGGAGATTTTAGTTCTACAACAAAGGATATTTCCGTTGATGAACAAAAGAAATTAGTTGCTAAAAATAATGAAGCTAAAATGATGCTTTATAATGCTTTACCTAGAAAAGAATATGAAAGAATTTTTATGTGTGAAACCGCCAAAGATATTTGGGAATCTTTAATTGTTACACATCAAGGTAATTCACAAGTCAAGGATAACAAAATTGATCTTCTTGTTCAACAATATGAACAATTTGTTATCCCTGAAGATGAAATCATTGATTGTGGCTTTGCTCGTTTTAACACTATCATTACATCACTTAAAGCACTTGATGAATCTTTTCGTAGTAAGAACTTTGTCAGGAAATTTCTTAGAGCACTCCATCCCAAATGGAGAGCTAAAGTGACCGCTATTGAAGAATCAAAAGATCTCTCAATAATGTCACTAGACGAGCTAATTGGCAACCTCAAAGTTCACGAAATGGTAATGGAGAAAGATTCGGAGATCATCAAAGGAAGAAAGGAGAAGACCAAATCCGTTGCTCTTAAAGCAAAGGTGGAATCAAGCGATGATGGTGAATCTTGTTCCGATAGTGAAGATGAGGAGTATGCCATGGCCGTTAGAGATTTCAAGAAGTTCTTTAGAAGAAGAGGAAAGTTTGTAAGACAACCTCGAGAAGAAAAGAAGCCATTCCGAAAAGATCGGGATGATAAGAAGAGTAAAGGTGAAAGAAAGTGTTTTAGATGTGGTGATGCAAGTCATCTCATAGGAGAATGTCCCAAGCCACCTAAAAGCAAAACTCAACGAGCTTTTGTAAGTGGTGCTTGGAGTGATAGTGAAGACGATGAAGAATCAAGCAAGGAAGAGATCGCTCTAATGGCACATGAGTCAAATGAGGTACTTTCCGACTCTTCTTATTCTTCTATAGATGATGACACCTTGCTAAAACAATATAATCAATTGTGTGAGCTAAGTCTAAAAATCATAACTAAAAATAAATTTCTAAAAACCAAAAAGGAGTTTTTGGAAAATGAGGTATATGAGTTAAAAGAAAAAGCAAAACGACTTGAAAAAGGAAAAGCAAATGACGATGATTGTAAATCATGTCAAGAGCTTAATCTTGAAATAGAAAAACTAAAGCTCACACAAGAAGTTCTAATAGAAAATAATTCTAAGTTTAAAAGGTTTAACAAAAACATCGCTCTTGCCGATGAAATAGTTAAAATCCATAAAACACCAGGAGACATGAATGGGCTAGGTTTTAATGAAGTATTAATTCCAAAGAGTCAAAACAAAACAGCCGAAATGGACGAACATTCTGTCAAAATTGCTGCAGTACAGCACGGACCAGATGGAACCAAAATAAGGGTTCCGTCCGTTGTGCAAAATGGTATCGCGGGTACTTCAGCAGAACAGAATGTTCGCAATACGGACCGTACTGAATTTGTTAAAGTAACAAAGAAAACCAACGAAAATGTTAAACTAAAACCAACCATTATATCAGGAGTAGGACTTGTTAAAAATGAATTTAGATCAAAGACTACTCAACAACGATATAAAACTTCTTTTACCAAACGCCCCTTTCCTAAGAGCAACCACAACGTTCAACCTAACTACCAACACAACGGTTGGAATCAAAACTTTCCTAGACCATACCAAACTCCAGATTACATGCCATGGAACTCTTACCCATCATTTCCATACATGAATCAAATAAATGGTATGTTTAACCCAAACGGACCCATGAGATATTGGGGACCAAATGTTTGAGTTATTTGCTTCTTAGGTATGCTTGAAAGTTGGATTGGAACCTGATGAATGGATAAAAGATAGTGGATGCTCACGACACATGACGGGCAACAAAAGTCTCTTCTCATCATACCAAGAGTATGACGGAGGTAATGTCACTTTCGGTAGCAATCTCAAAAGCAAAATCATTGGCAAAGGTACGATTGCTCATAACTCTCTAACTATTGAAAATGTTGCTCATGTGGATAGGTTAGGATTTAATCTACTTAGTATTAGCCAACTATGTGATAAAAAGTATAAAGTACTATTTGATGAAAATGGTAGTAAAATACTAAAAGATGGTATCACCATAGCTAAAGGAGTTAGGAAAAATAACATATATGTCATGAAAATAGATACAACATATAATGACAAACTTTGCTTAACAACATTAGACGATAGCTCATCTCTTTGGCATAGACGCTTAGGTCACGCTAATATGAGACTTATACAAAACCTATCTTCAAAAGAGTTGGTTAGGAATTTACCAAAACTAAAATATGACCAACACTTTTGCGACGCTTGCAAAATTGGTAAACAAACACATAGTAGTCACAAATCTAAAAATATGGTGTCCACATCTAAGTGTCTAGAATTATTACATATGGACTTGTTTGGACCATCCGCTATAAGAAGCTATGGAGGCAACTTATACACTTTGGTCATAGTAGATGATTACTCAAGGTTTACTTGGACGTTATTTTTGAAAACCAAAAATGAAGCTTTTGATAAATTTGAAATACTTAGCAAGAAAATTCAAAATCTTCTAGGTGTCAAAATTGTGTCGATCCGAACGGATCATGGTCGTGAATTTGACAACGAAACTCAATTTGGAAACTTTTGTGATACAAATGGTATAACACATAACTTTTCCGCTCCACGAACACCTCAATCAAATGGAGTAGTAGAACGTAAAAATAGAACAATTCAAGAAATGAGTAGAACAATGCTTAATGAACAAAACATTCCTCAAAAGTTTTGGTGTAACGCCGTTGACACTTCTACATATATTTTAAATAGAGTCTTAATACGTCCTTTCCTAAACAAAACACCATATGAACTTTATAAAGGTAAAAAACCAACATTAGGATATTTTAGAGTCTTTGGTTGTAAATGCTTTATTCTTAATACTAAGGATTATCTCACCAAGTTTGACCCAAAGTCTTATGAAGGTGTATTTCTTGGTTACTCTCAAACTAGTAAAGCTTACATTGTCCTAAATAAAGAAACAATGATAGTCGAGGAATCGTTGAACATAACATTTGACGAAAGTCCACCTCCCTCTAAGACATCACCTTTGGTAGATGATGACTTAGTTGAAAGTCAAATAATAGAAAGTCAAATTAATAATAACAAGGAAGATGAACCATCAAATAAGGAAATTGTCAACATCAAAGAATCTAAAAGTCATCCATTATAAAAGGTCATAGGACAACTTAATCAAAGAACCTTAAGGTCACAAGCCCAAAATCAAAGTAATCATTTTTGTTTTGTATCCACCATTGAACCAAAAACCATAAATGAAGCAATAAAAGATTAATCATGGGTAATTGACATGCAAGAAGAATTAAACCAATTTGTTAGAAATGATGTTTGGAAACTAGTTCCAAAACCCAAAGATCAAACTATAATCGGAACAAAATGGGTCTTTCGAAACAAAATGGACGAAAATGGTGTAGTATCTAGAAACAAAGCTAGGCTTGTTGCACAAGGTTATAATTAACAAGAAGGAATTGACTATGATGAAACTTATGCACCGGTAGCTAGACTTGAATCTATTAGAATATTACTTGCTTATGCATGTGCTTATGACTTTAAATTACTTCAAATGGATGTTAAAAGTGCTTTCCTTAATGGGTTTATTAACGAAGAAGTATATGTTGCTCAACCTCCCGGTTTTACCGACTTTGAGAAACCACATCATGTCTTCAAACTCAAGAAAGCATTATACGGCCTTAAACAAGCACCTAAAGCTTGGTATGACCGTCTTAAGACTTTTCTTATTGATAACAAATATACTATGGGATTAGTAGATAATACTCTTTTTACTAAGAAAAAGGAATCACAAATTATTATTGTTCAAATATACGTTGATGACATTATATTCGGATCAACTTGTCAAGAACTATGTAATGATTTCTCTAAAATCATGCATGACGAGTTTGAAATGAGTATGATGGGTGTGTTAAACTTCTTTCTAGGACTTCAAATTAAACAACTAGAAGATGGTATTTTCTTTAACCAATCTAAATATATAAAAGACATGCTTAAGAAATTTGGTCTTGAAGATTCCAAACCAACTAAAACACCCATGTCCTCGGACACTAAACTCACCAAGGACGAAGAAGGTGAATCCGTAGATAACACTAAATATAGAGGAATGATCGGTAGCCTACTCTATCTTACGGCTAGTAGACCCGACATTATGTTTAGTGTTTGTCTATGTGCTCGCTTTCAAGAAAACCCAAAGGCATCACACTTAGAAGAATTAAAAAGGATTTTTAGATATATTAAGGGAACAACGTGTTTAGGATTATGGTATCCCAAAGGAACGGGTATAGAAACCATAGTGTATGCCGACTCGGATCATGCCGGTGATTATGTCGATAGAAAAAGTACAAGTGGTATTTGCACTTTTGTTGGACATTGTCTCACCTCATGGTTTGCAAAGAAGCAAACGGCTTTAGCCATCTCTACTACTGAAGCCGAATACGTCTCAGCCGGAAAAGCATGTCAACAAGCTCTTTGGATGAAGCAAGCCCTCGTAGATTACGGAATTCATCTCAACGACATTGTGATACTTTGCGACAACAAATGAGCCATCGATCTCAGCAAGAATCCCGTTCAACATGCTCGTACAAAGCATATTGAAATCCGTCATCACTTTCTTCGCGACAATGTTCAAAAAGGGAACATTTCAATTGAGAAAGTATCCTCCGAAGACAACATTGCTGACATCTTAACTAAGCCTCTTAAACGAGAACCTTTTAATCTTCTTAGACTTGGTTTAGGGTTAATGGAACCAAACATGTAGGATAAACATAGCCTAAAACATTAGAATAGTCAAACCAAAACAATTTTGCCTTGTATCTGCTACTGTAGCCACGGCACCAAACGACAACACGGACGGAACCAAATATTTGTTGCCGTCTGGTCCGTGGTATCTACAGAAGCAAAACTGCTATATACATAACATCCTCTTCCTCACAACCCACTTTACCAAAACGTGTAAAACTTAAACCAAGCTCATTATTGACACATTCCCACTCACTAATCACTGAAGATAACATCATTGTAAGTATCCTAACTTCATTTCATCTCTTAATTCTGAGTCTAGGATTCTTATTTATACACAAAACTATCACAAATCATTACATGGGGTTTTATGTATGCTTTTATACCAAATATGAATTCAATTGGCAAATTGCATAACTAGTCATTCAAATTAGGTACTACATTATCATATTGCATAAACAAATCATGTTTCCCACTAATTGATAGATAATAAATATAAGGCCTTATTCAAACAACCAAACACCCCATGTCAAAAGTTTTGAAAAGCTTCTCACTTGTAGGAAAACATTTTTCATTGCTAATACAAATAGAAACGTTAAAATTTTCATCACTTGCATGCTCTTGAATACTAAAGGTATTGCATAACTAATATGCACTCCCGGGTATATTCAAATGTAGCCACATTGAATTAGGAGCATTTGGGTTATCTCATGGTATTTACCAAACACCCCACTAAAACCATTTTTGTGCATAAAATGAGTCGAGATAACCGCAACTCCAAATTGTTTTCATGTAGGCACACACTAGAACCAAAAACGTTAAAATTTATTCTAATTTTTTTTTTATTATTGTCCTTAGGAATAACCATGGTAGCCGCAAGATTCTATGATCACAAAGACACCCTTAACTACATTCCCAAACACCACAAAACCAAAGGACTTACCAAGGAACAAGTAGAAATATTTAAGAGTCTAGAATCAAGGTATTTCCATGAGGGTAGAACCATTCACTCATCCTTCCTTGAAAATACCAATCTTCGTGAAGAACTAGCCGCCATTCAATTCGATTGTCTTCTTGACATCGATGAACCAATTTGTCCTAGGTTTGTGTTAGAATTCTATGCTAGTGTGACCGGCTTTAGTGATGAAGACGATGATGAATTCTGTCTTAGGTTTAGAATCAACCAAAACGACTACACCATCACCTTAAGCAACTTTGCTCAAGTGTTAGGAAATCCCAACCGAGGAACTTGTGTCTACACGGATAAGTGGTCACTCATGGCTCTTGATACAGTCAATGACCGCTCTCTTCCCTACATAACCCGTTTGGCCGATAAGGATGTCATCCGTGAACACCTTTTTAACCCAAAAAGTGATACAACCCGAGTTACCCGAAAGGGAAAAGAGGTAAACCGAGATCCATATGGAATGGAGCTAAATGAATTTAAGCCCGAATTTAAGAAATGGGAGGAACTACTTAGAGCCAACGTCATTAGCACCATAGGAAATAGGGATCACTTAAACGCCTGCCTATGTCACATGCTCTACAACTTATCCACCCGACAACCATTCAACTTAGCCTACTACATAGCTAGAAGAATGATTGATATTTCAACTCAAGGATCGGTTGCTCTTCCATACGGGATGCTTCTCACCCGTCTCTATAGAAACTTCGCACCAATTCCACCAACCCCAAAAGGGATGCATCTCCACTATGAACTCATCCCTCACATCTTTGTACCTTTGAGTGATGCTCGAGTTGCTAAGACAAAAGGCAAAAGAGCAAAACCTCCAACTCCATCATCTTCATCATCAAATAGCTCCGAGGATGGTCTTCCAAGCTCTCATCTTCCACCTCATGAGTATTACGCATCTCTTCCCGAGATTGAGAATGAATCAGCAGAATTCAAGCAAACTAAGGGAATGTTCAAGTGCCTTGGTAGGATGATGAACAAGATTTACAAGAAATTGGACAAATAAGGGTACTTTAAGGAGTGTTTGGAACAATGCATTATCGTTAATGTTTGATACTATTTAGTTGTTTTTTATTATGTAGGATGATAATATAACTTGAAACAATGGTGTATGCTAACAATCTCATGCAGGGGGATAGCACAAGTATGCTATCAAATTTTACCCATTTTCAGTATATTGTGAAAATCAATAAGCCTTGCTCAAAATCTATGCTCCACTATGTTTACATATGTGTTATTTACTTTTCCTAACTAGAAATGTTTAGTATAATAGCTTTTGAGAAAAATTTCAGGTTTCGGAAATTTTCCCGACACCTAAAAACGAACTCTGTCCAAATATCTGCACTCCACGGATCAGACGGCACCATAATTTTGGTACCGTCCTTTATGTATTTTGGTACCGTCGTATCTGTACAGGCTGACCAGACGGCACCTTTTTTAGGGTACCGTCAGTGTATGATTTTGGTGTCGTGGATCCTCCAGGTAATTTTCTGAATTTCGACTCTTTCGTGATTCCAAATTATCTTCCATCACTTATAAATCAATCTTAACTAGTTTATACTGTTATTAGAACTAGTATTATTTACTAAGGTATATAAGAAATCCATTTCCCACCAAAATTAAAAAATTTGAAAAATCCACCCAAAGAGCCCTTTGGCATAAAGGAAGGAACCAAATTTTTGGTACCTTCAAATCCGTGGGTAATCTGAATGTTAGGAAATTCCACTCACTAGAACACATTTATTGCAAATCTTTTCTTCTTCACTCCATCTTCCTTGTATGGATTGACTTGGGTGATATGTGATGAGTGTCTAAATACTCATCATTTTTGTACAAAATAAACTGCAAAATCATCTGAAAACACTCAGAAACACATCAAAATGATCAAAATACCACAAATCAGTGTTTTATGTGTTTTAAATACAAAAATATCAAAATCAGATGAAAAACGTATCAAATTTGTAAAAATTGCAGTTTTAGTCCCCCAAGTTTCAAAAGTTGTCAAAAATAGTCCCTGAGTCAAAATTTCAAAAGAAAAATCACCAAAGGTCCTTTTTAAATCATAACTTGTCAAATTTAGTCCTTTGGTGAAAAATCTAAAAGTTTTGAGAAAATTACAGTTTAGTCCCTGAAAATCCAAAATGGTCAAATTTAGTCCTTGGAAATTTTCAAAAATGTCAAATTAGACCTTGGTCTATTAAAAGTTGGCAACATTAGTCCTTGGATTACATTTTCATAATTTACAGGTTTGGTCCCTTAAATTTCAAACATTACACAAATGGTCCTTGTGTTATTATTTCAAACAAACCAAACGGATCCTTGTTTAATTATCCAAGCCCAATCACAATATACCCTGGCCCAAAACCTTACCCGGTCCAATACCTTAACCCGACCAACCCAAAAACCAAGGTTTAAAATAATCAAAAACCGCCCTTCCCTGTCCCCCCGACACCCCTGTCTGCTCCCACCACCAGCCTCCTCAAACCTCCCATAGCCACTCTACACCACCCTTTTGTCTCCCCCCACCTCACCTACCCATCCCACACCAATGCATTTAATGCATCCTTCTTCCCTGTCTCTAATATGAGAACCAAGTTTCCCGCCAAAACATATCCAAAGGCTAGAATCATCCAATGGTAGAGATTCTTGTTGGGATTTGATCAGAGATGAAAGAGAAACAACTGGAGCTATAAAAGGAAGGGAAGAAAGAAGAAATGGAGTTAGCTAGTTTATTTTATTTTCTGTAATGTCGTTTTTAATAAAATGTTCTTAGTTTTTAGTTAAAACATTGTAATTTCAGTTTCTTGGTAACACATTTGTGTTAACACAACTTTGTAATCTGTTTTAAGCATCAATTGAGAGTTTCATTTCAGTTTCCAGTTTTTATGTATACTGTGTAAAATTTCAAAGTCAAACTATATTGTCCTAGCTTCTAATAACTTATATTTAACTACTTATAAGCTCACTTAAGCTTCATATAGCTTTTGATGAGCTTTGGAATCATTTTCAAGCAAGTTTGTGAAAAAGTCAACAAAAGTCAACTGTTTAAGCTTAGTTGGATTTGAGCATGGTTTGGTGTTGCAGACATCTGATATGGGTTGGATTAGGTTCAATTAGTGTAGTCATGGGTTTGGTTTTGGTCTGCAAGCAATTTGGATACACATGAGTGAGTTTCTCAGTTTCCATTTTTGAGCCATTTTGCGTATTAAGCTTGCATCTGTATTTGTGTTTGATTTAAGTGTCTACTTGCTTCTTCAGTGTTAATTAGGTTATTTAGATTGGGTTTGATCCTTATCACATGATTGGCTTATCAGTTTGCTCAGTTTTAAGTTTATTTCATAGTTTAAAGTAGTGTTTGGATAGACCAGTTTGTTGAGCTTGGGATTGATTCAGAAGTTAGTTCTTATTGATATAAGTTTAGTTAAGTCTAGTGAATACAAATCAATCTTGTTCTTGCACTCAAACTCTCAAAAAGTCAAAATCATTTAGAAACTTATCTTGAATCTGTTACTGTTGAATCAGTAGGAATAATAAGTTGCTAATAGGTTTAAATCTAGTAGATATAGCTTGGAGTTATCATCATTAGTATCAAAACATCTTAATCAGTGAATCATTTTGGATCAAATCTCAAGTTAGTCAAACTTCACATCTGCTCTTAAAAGTCAAAAGACATGACTGCACTAGATTTTCT
This sequence comes from Chrysanthemum seticuspe, assembly GCA_019973895.1. Lineage (NCBI taxonomy): Eukaryota > Viridiplantae > Streptophyta > Magnoliopsida > Asterales > Asteraceae > Chrysanthemum > Chrysanthemum seticuspe. The sequence goes on along the minus strand of BPTQ01000006.1, from coordinate 235,635,218 downwards.
CAGACTTTGCAGCTGTAGCAGTGAGCTCATTTCAGTGATTTAGAGCTTGATATTTGGCACATTTGCAGCTTACCAGGTGGTGTATAAGGCTGCTTATTTAGTTTGCTGATTAGCTTATTGGTTAAGCTTGTGCTTAAGCTCAAACCAAGGGGGTGATTCACTGTTTTACCTAGCTTAGCAGTTTGCTTATTTGATTGATCTTAGCTTATAGCTTGTTAGGAGTAGTTAGAATCTGTTGCTTCTAGCTTATTTTGATAAACTCTAGCTTAAGTCACTATTTGGTAGGCTTTGTAGCTTGTTTGCTTATTTTTCTAGCTTATTTTGATAATCAGTTACACAGCAGCTCATTAATCTCACACACAAGCTGCTTGTTTCTCATTTTTCTTAGATTCATATTAACTTTTTAGATTTTTCCTGTGATTTTCATTATTTTTGGTCACCATTTACTATTTTTCTTCATTTAATTTAGTTTTAAATCAATTTTAATTAGCTTTTATTGCAAATAATTGAGAAAAAGTTCCAAAAAATAATTTTTCAATTTTATTAAGTTTAGATAAATATAAAAAGTGAAAAAAGTAATTTTCCAGATTTTTCATAGTTTATTTGGTAATTTTTAGTAATTTAATTAGTTTTTAATAGTTTAAAATCCATAAAAAATAGAAAAATAATCAGAAAAATACAAAAATAGTTTTGAAAATTCTAGTTTGATATTTTAGACTTTTCCATTTCATAATTTTATTTTTCTAGTTTTATTTCCTAATTTCTTGTATTTTAGATAAATATTAAATAGTTAAAAATAGTTTTTAATTAATAATAATTAGATAATTAGTTATAAAAATAATTTTCTTTTTCTATAAATTTTCTTTTATCATTAGGATTGTAAAAACATCATTTTCATATTTTTAGGGTTAATATTGCTTTAGTTTCACTTTTTAATTTGTACGTCGCGTAGATTTTAATTTCAGTTTCGTACAAACATAAAAACAAAAACATCATTTTAATTATAGTGATAGCGTTTATTTAATAGGTTTTATCTTTTTAATTTACTCTCATTTTCATTTTAGCCCTTGTAGTTTATGTACTCCTTCTGTAGTTATAATCATTCCAAATCCTTTTCCCGTTCAAATCTCCCGATCACTAAACGTTTGATAATCCATTGCATAGCTCGCTGGGATATAACGACCCGGGGAAACACTATACTCCCCAGATCTTCATTGATTTCGCGCTTAAGCTGTTTTAAGTTTTCTTACGCTTGCGTGAGAGAACTTGACGGTTTTGCACGCATCAAATTTTTGGCGCCGCTGCCGGGGAGCTGTGCGTGCTGATTGTCTTACGTCTAGCAGATTAGTGATTTGAATATTCACTCTTTGTCTATACCATCTGTATGTGTTTATATTCTCTTTTAAAAAAAATCAAAAAAAAAAAAACCCCTAAAAGATTTTCATTTTTTGTTTTTGCAAAATGTTTTTCAAAAATACCAAAAATATTCCTCTTTACCCTCTTACCCTTTTGATTCTTCATTTCTTACCCTCTGAAAACATTTGATTCTTTCTATGTCTTATCCTCACCTTCTTGATTGTCAATGGTGTGGTGGTCCTTATAATGGTGGCAATTGCCCCAGTTGTGGCGTGGTGGAGTCAGGAAACGGGTCTGTCTATAACCAGGATCCCTATTCCTACCATAACACGACTGATTTATTCCATCAGCTACCACACTGTGAGACTCAGCAGTTTTACTGTTGTGAGTACTGTGGTGGTTCACACTCCAGTTCTGATTGTCAATCGGGAAACACGCTTGTCTATGAGCAGGTTCCTGATACCAATTATGACTACAACACATACCACCCACAACCACATCAGTTTTACTGTTGTGAGTATTGTGGAGGTCCTCACTCTAGCTCGGATTGTCAAACAAGGAATCCATTTCCTTGTTACGATTACGACTCTTCGTATCAAGACCAACCTCCACAATACCAAATGATTCAAGCGACTCCTCATGAAACTACGACAGATCTTCTACTGGAGACTCTGGAGTTATTAAAAGAACTTAAGGAGGAGTCGGCTATGTCCTCCCAAGATAATCCAAATGAGAAATCCATGGAAGTTTTGTTAGCCGAAGAGCGGGCTGCTAAATTAGATTCCCAAATTGCCTTTGAACAATCTATTAGGGAATCAATTGCAATAGAAAAAGCCGCCAAATCTAGCTCTCGATTCCGTTTCATTCCTGATGACGATGATGATGAAGATATCCTTGATATCCTACAATTTTATAACGGTTCATCAAGTTCATCAGTTGAGACTCCTTCCATGAAAAGTCAGGGAGAAAAGACTATGATGGAATTACTAGCAGAAGAACAAATGTTAAGTATAAAACATATGTATGCTAGTCCTTCTAAACTCCCTCAGTCTGTTGTTATCACACCCGAAGCTCCCACTCACTCTCTGAACATGGGGGATGAGCATCTTGACACTGTTCCTGAAAAGGAATCGGACGAATTCATAAAGTCTAGTGTTGAGAACCTTGTCCCAATCCCAAGAGAGTCACAGGGAATTCTCGAGCATCTGTGTGATATTCCTTTCCCTCTTGAGTGTTCTCAAGATCATTTTGAAACTTTCTCTGATCTTGGCGACGATTGTGCTTCCTATGGAGACATCGAGTACGTTGAGGCATCACTTCCACAATCTGATGCTGATCCCCTTCTTGAGGAGTTCTCCGGTGAACTCACTCACATCAATCCACTCTTTGATTTCGAAGCCGATCTGGGAGAGACTGAAAGTCTCATTGACAATGATCGTTCACTCACTTCTTACCCTAACAGTCCAATTGAGAATGTTGATCACCTTGTTCCCAAAACATTCAAAGCCACTTTCACTAATCCTCTATTTGAATTCGACTCTGAATTCACTTCAATTGCTGAGAATCCACTCTTTGACACTCAGACTGAGGATAGTGATGAGCCTACAATGGAACAAGAGTTCACAAATTCACATTATGTGATTGATTCTCTTCATGAGGAGTTCTCCGGTGAACTCTCTCATATCATATCCCCGCTGGAGTATGATTGTTTGGATGGCAAAAATCATGATTGGGGGGAGAGAATCTCAATTTGCATAGTTATGACAAATGCTCCCACCCTCCCAACCGAGATGCCTTCCAACCCAAAGAGCTCAACCAATAAAATCCAAATAAGTGCAATTGCACTTAATCCCGAGGAAGAAGATCTAGTTATGATTGTTATCATGATCTTCCTTCTTTTCTTCACCTACTTGGTGACTTCCTCTCTTCTTCACTCCTTCGGGAATGAAGACATTATCTTTGATCCCGGCATTTCCACATATCATTTTTGAGCCAGGTCTTTCTATGTATATCTCATCGGTGTGGAACTTTCACATGCTTCAATGTTTATCCAAACATCTTGAATGAAAGTCCGATGGAGATTGTTTCTTCCACTTTGCTTCCCCATGAACCAATGAATTCGGGGTCGAGTCAAGCTAGCGACTCGGAAATCAAAAACAGTAGCACACACCATATGGGTTTTCACCCATATTTCTGACTTCTTACCCCTTTCTACCACCTAAGTGTGGGGGTGATGCCCCACATGTTATATATATCTTTAAAAAAAAAAAAAAAAAAAAAAAAAAAAAAAAAATCTTTTAAAATAATGGTCGTAGTATTTCCCTTTTACGTTCTTTGTTTCGGCATAACTGCCGGTACTTTGAATATTGAGGGCAATATTCATTTCTAAGTGTGGGGGGGAATTCTCACGAATTTCATGAATTATCTACCCAATTCCCCCGTTTTTGGCCAAATTTTTTTTTGGAGTAAGTGTTTTACACTTTCTCATTTGGTTATCAGTCCGCCATGTCTGTAAGACAAAAGGATTGGCTAATCCAGGATCAAACGGCTGTTGGTAAAGATTTCTCAAATCCGTTTATATGGCTTGCAATTTGCCCAAAATTGTATGGTATTCAGCTCACCATATCCTAAAAAGTGAAGAGTTGGCTAGCCCGCAAGATTATGGCTTGTGGTAAAGGCAGTGGAAAAACCATAATTGGTAATCAGCTCACCAAAGATAATATTCATAATTTATCTAAGAGTTGGCTAGTCCAGAAGGGTACGGCTTCTGGTAAAGACAAAATCAAATCCGTTGGAAGCTGGTGGTTTGCTCAAAATCACATGGTTATCGGTGTACCATGGTTCTTACTTGAACTAAAACATTTGGCTACTCCAGAAGTAATGGCTTTTGGTAAAGAGATTAAAATCCATTATGTTTTCTCAAATCATTGCTAGGGACTAGCAATATCTCAGTGTGGGGGATTGATGAGTGTCTAAATACTCATCATTTTTGTACAAAATAAACTGCAAAATCATCTGAAAACACTCAGAAACACATCAAAATGATCAAAATACCACAAATCAGTGTTTTATGTGTTTTAAATACAAAAATATCAAAATCAGATGAAAAACGTATCAAATTTGTAAAAATTGCAGTTTTAGTCCCCCAAGTTTCAAAAGTTGTCAAAAATAGTCCCTGAGTCAAAATTTCAAAAGAAAAATCACCAAAGGTCCTTTTTAAATCATAACTTGTCAAATTTAGTCCTTTGGTGAAAAATCTAAAAGTTTTGAGAAAATTACAGTTTAGTCCCTGAAAATCCAAAATGGTCAAATTTAGTCCTTGGAAATTTTCAAAAATGTCAAATTAGACCTTGGTCTATTAAAAGTTGGCAACATTAGTCCTTGGATTACATTTTCATAATTTACAGGTTTGGTCCCTTAAATTTCAAACATTACACAAATGGTCCTTGTGTTATTATTTCAAACAAACCAAACGGATCCTTGTTTAATTATCCAAGCCCAATCACAATATACCCTGGCCCAAAACCTTACCCGGTCCAATACCTTAACCCGACCAACCCAAAAACCAAGGTTTAAAATAATCAAAAACCGCCCTTCCCTGTCCCCCCGACACCCCTGTCTGCTCCCACCACCAGCCTCCTCAAACCTCCCATAGCCACTCTACACCACCCTTTTGTCTCCCCCCACCTCACCTACCCATCCCACACCAATGCATTTAATGCATCCTTCTTCCCTGTCTCTAATATGAGAACCAAGTTTCCCGCCAAAACATATCCAAAGGCTAGAATCATCCAATGGTAGAGATTCTTGTTGGGATTTGATCAGAGATGAAAGAGAAACAACTGGAGCTATAAAAGGAAGGGAAGAAAGAAGAAATGGAGTTAGCTAGTTTATTTTATTTTCTGTAATGTCGTTTTTAATAAAATGTTCTTAGTTTTTAGTTAAAACATTGTAATTTCAGTTTCTTGGTAACACATTTGTGTTAACACAACTTTGTAATCTGTTTTAAGCATCAATTGAGAGTTTCATTTCAGTTTCCAGTTTTTATGTATACTGTGTAAAATTTCAAAGTCAAACTATATTGTCCTAGCTTCTAATAACTTATATTTACCTACTTATAAGCTCACTTAAGCTTCATATAGCTTTTGATGAGCTTTGGAATCATTTTCAAGCAAGTTTGTGAAAAAGTCAACAAAAGTCAACTGTTTAAGCTTAGTTGGATTTGAGCATGGTTTGGTGTTGCAGACATTTGATATGGGTTGGATTAGGTTCAATTAGTGTAGTCATGGGTTTGGTTTTGGTCTGCAAGCAATTTGGATACACATGAGTGAGTTTCTCAGTTTCCATTTTTGAGCCATTTTGCGTATTAAGCTTGCATCTGTATTTGTGTTTGATTTAAGTGTCTACTTGCTTCTTCAGTGTTAATTAGGTTATTTAGATTGGGTTTGATCCTTATCACATGATTGGCTTATCAGTTTGCTCAGTTTTAAGTTTATTTCATAGTTTAAAGTAGTGTTTGGATAGACCAGTTTGTTGAGCTTGGGATTGATTCAGAAGTTAGTTCTTATTGATATAAGTTTAGTTAAGTCTAGTGAATACAAATCAATCTTGTTCTTGCACTCAAACTCTCAAAAAGTCAAAATCATTTAGAAACTTATCTTGAATCTGTTACTGTTGAATCAGTAGGAATAATAAGTTGCTAATAGGTTTAAATCTAGTAGATATAGCTTGGAGTTATCATCATTAGTATCAAAACATCTTAATCAGTGAATCATTTTGGATCAAATCTCAAGTTAGTCAAACTTCACATCTGCTCTTAAAAGTCAAAAGACATGACTGCACTAGATTTTCTCAGACTTTGCAGCTGTAGCAGTGAGCTCATTTCAGTGATTTAGAGCTTGATATTTGGCACATTTGCAGCTTACCAGGTGGTGTATAAGGCTGCTTATTTAGTTTGCTGATTAGCTTATTGGTTAAGCTTGTGCTTAAGCTCAAACCAAGGGGGTGATTCACTGTTTTACCTAGCTTAGCAGTTTGCTTATTTGATTGATCTTAGCTTATAGCTTGTTAGGAGTAGTTAGAATCTGTTGCTTCTAGCTTATTTTGATAAACTCTAGCTTAAGTCACTATTTGGTAGGCTTTGTAGCTTGTTTGCTTATTTTTCTAGCTTATTTTGATAATCAGTTACACAGCAGCTCATTAATCTCACACACAAGCTGCTTGTTTCTCATTTTTCTTAGATTCATATTAACTTTTTAGATTTTTCCTGTGATTTTCATTATTTTTGGTCACCATTTACTATTTTTCTTCATTTAATTTAGTTTTAAATCAATTTTAATTAGCTTTTATTGCAAATAATTGAGAAAAAGTTCCAAAAAATAATTTTTCAATTTTATTAAGTTTAGATAAATATAAAAAGTGAAAAAAGTAATTTTCCAGATTTTTCATAGTTTATTTGGTAATTTTTAGTAATTTAATTAGTTTTTAATAGTTTAAAATCCATAAAAAATAGAAAAATAATCAGAAAAATACAAAAATAGTTTTGAAAATTCTAGTTTGATATTTTAGAATTTTCCATTTCATAATTTTATTTTTCTAGCTTTATTTCCTAATTTCTTGTATTTTAGATAAATATTAAATAGTTAAAAATAGTTTTTAATTAATAATAATTAGATAATTAGTTATAAAAATAATTTTCTTTTTCTATAAATTTTCTTTTATCATTAGGATTGTAAAAACATCCTTTTCATATTTTTAGGGTTAATATTGCTTTAGTTTCACTTTTTAATTTGTACGTCGCGTAGATTTTAATTTCAGTTTCGTAAAAACATAAAAACAAAAACATCATTTTAATTATAGTGATAGCGTTTATTTAATAGGTTTTATCTTTTTAATTTACTCTCATTTTCATTTTAGCCCTTGTAGTTTATGTACTCCTTCTGTAGTTATAATCATTCCAAATCCTTTTCCCGTTCAAATCTCCCGATCACTAAACGTTTGATAATCCATTGCATAGCTCGCTGGGATATAACGACCCGGGGAAACACTATACTCCCCAGATCTTCATTGATTTCGCGCTTAAGCTGTTTTAAGTTTTCTTACGCTTGCGTGAGAGAACTTGACGGTTTTGCACGCATCAATATGACTAGCATTCAACCCACTTCCAAATCATTAGGAACCTCATCTCTTCAATGGTTCAACATCAAATCAAACACATTTCTCAACAATTTTTAACCTCTATAAATTGAAAGGCTTTACCATGATCATCCTCACACCTTCCTCATTCTCAATACTATCTAGCAAATCAAAACCCAAGTTAAAAATGACTAAATCATCACCAAAACCTTGCAAGAAAACCGCTATAATTAGCGTAAGGCCTTGTTGTTTTGTTCATCTTAGCTCATCATCCGAATCTTCACCACTCACAATCTCATCTCCCATTAGAGATGATACACATCTTACCTTAGCTACACCCACTTCATCACACATTGTGATCACCACTCCACCACCAACAAAAACACCTACTTCACCTCCACCGGCACCCATCCAAACATCCAAAACCCCCTCACCACCTTCACCAAGGTCTCCCACTCTCACTCCCATGGAGTTATTTTCAACTCCACCAACATCACCAAATCCTTTCCTAGAGGACTTGGAAGACTTGCCTCCTAGGCCAAGTCATCCACCACCATTGCCATCCTTTGGCACAATTGAGCGAATCGCTCATAAGTCACCTCGGTCATCCATTGACCCAAACGCCCCATTAGGGCCAAAACCTCTCCTTTTCCACCCCATTCACAAGGACATTCATGGTCCTTTATACGGGGATCATCCACTTCCATCATCAATGTCCCCTCATATTGAGGACATTCCGGAGTGCATGTGGGATGACAATCCCACTAGAGAGGAGATTCAAGCCGAACTCCACAACCTCCACCAATTCAAAGGCATGGTGGATTCTCACTTAAGTGAGACAATGCAAATGCAAAATGCTTTGCTTGCATCCATCATGACCACTCCAAACATTCCCAACACCACCAACACATCCACCATTCCACCACCATAACCTCCCCAAACATTCTACCCTCCAAGGCATGGTTGCTCAACTTGTGAGCAAACGGGCCAAACCGTGGAACGGACCCGTGTTATGGTCCATGACTTCCAAGAAGAAATGAGGTTCATCCTCAACCACATCCTTGAGCGTCTCAACGCTCTTTCCCATCCACCATCACTTTAGGATGGTTTTAGAATAATCTTTCTTTTGTTTACTTTCTTAGGATAATTTTTATTTCTTGTACTAAAAACACATCATTGTGTTCTCTTTTCATGATCTTTACTCATGAAAAATTTTAACTAATGAATGTTGTTTATTATATTGTTGGTGTCATTACATAGTGTTTGGAAATGCTTGTGAATGATCATTATTACTAACATTTTTTTTGTAGCTTTATTTTCACAATCCATGTATCTTCCCATTAAAGCACCCAATTTAGGGGGAGCTTTGAACAAGGGGGAGATAATAGCTCGGGCTCATTACATTCCGCATAGCCTCTTCTTTTTGTTGAGACAAAAAGGGGGAGAAAATATAGAACTTTGAAATTATTTATATTTGACTTTTCTGAAAAAGTCAAACTGCATACATTTGACTTTCTAAAAGTCAAACAGGAACCCTCATTGATAATACTTGACTTTTCTTAAAAAAGTCAAACTGCATACTTTGACTTTCTGAAAAAGTCAACATCATGCATCAACTAGTGAATTCTTTGACTTTCATAAAAAGTCAAATTTCATACATTTGCATTATCATTTCCTTTTCAAGTTCTAAAACTAATATTTTTATAACTCTTATACAAACTTTGTTTCTTTTATAAAAATAAAATTTATATTTTGTCCTCAACAAAAAGGGGGAGATTGTTAATACAAATATTGTCATTAAACGTTAATTATATTTTTGATCTTTGCCTAAGTTTTGTTAACGACAAAAGTAAATTTAATTTATAAAAGCTTAAAGCTTGTCAAGTTTATTAGATATTAAGATAAGCGTTCTCAAACAATATATTCATCATTCAAGCATTTACATTTATGATTAGTAACATCTTGATATGACTCTAATCATTATGTATGATAGTAGTTTGTAGAATGTGTTAGGTTCTTAAAACCAAACACTACTTAAGCATTTGCATATTTCTATAAATAGTAATACAACATTTGACATCATGTATTACATCATGGAAATCATTAGAAGATTCCATTAGATATTTTGTGAAGATTTGTACTCTTCATATCTTGCACAATCTCACTTAGATAGAGTTGACTTTGGCAAGATTTGATATCTTGGCTGTCAGACCGGCGGTACCAAAATGGTACACGGGCGGAACCATTTTAAGGGGTCCGCCGTCCGTGGACGCTCCTGTCCATTTTGGCTATAAATAGCAATGACAAGCCAAGTAGTTTCTCATCCCTTTCCAACATACTTTCATACATATCTTCTCTCTAACCTTTCTAACTCAGTTTCATATCATATTAGTGATCTCTTTTGTAGCAAAGAAGATCAAGTCATATTCAAGCTTCAACGAGAAGTTGGAAGTCTTGTTTGTTTAAGTGTTGTATGATCTAGTGTTGATCCATACTTCATTGTTGTACCAAACCATCATAATCTTGTGAGTGTGAGTGGTTAGTATTTTAGTCCTCAAAATACATTGTGTGTGGGAGTAGTTGTACCCTTGGAAAGAACTCGACATCTAGCTTAGTGTCAGAAATAGTGTAAGCGAAGTGTAAAGGTTTTCTCCGCCGGTGAAAGGAGCTTGTTGACTAGTGAAGTTAAACTCTCGAGTGTGAGACTCGGGGAGTGGAGTAGGGCAAGGAAAAAGAGTCCTTGTAGGCCGAACCACTATAAACAACTTGTTGTGGTTTGATCATCTCTTTCCTTATTTACTTATTACATATTGCTTGCATATTTCATTAACATACTAAAGATCAATATCAATTGATCTTTTAATAAGTTTCAAAACAAAGTTTTTAATTGGTAAACTATTCAACCCCCCTTCTAGTTTTCTACAATTGGTACCAGAGCCTCGTTGCTCAAGAATTTCTAAAATAACTTGTATTTTATAAACTTGAAACGATTCATGGATTCTGAAAACTTTAAAGAATGGCAATCTATGCAAAGACCACCACTCTTTGAAACCAATGGATTTATCTATTGGAAAAACCGTTTTGAAACATATGTAAAATCAAAAGATATAGATCTTTGGTTTATTATTGTTAAAGGAGATTTTAGTTCTACAACAAAGGATATTTCCGTTGATGAACAAAAGAAATTAGTTGCTAAAAATAATGAAGCTAAAATGATGCTTTATAATGCTTTACCTAGAAAAGAATATGAAATAATTTTTATGTGTGAAACCGCCAAAGATATTTGAGAATCTTTAATTGTTACACATCAAGGTAATTCACAAGTCAAGGATAACAAAATTGATCTTCTTGTTCAACAATATGAACAATTTGTTATCCCTGAAGATGAAACCATTGATTGTGGCTTTGCTCGTTTTAACACTATCATTACATCACTTAAAGCACTTGATGAATCTTTTCGTAGTAAGAACTTTGTCAGGAAATTTCTTAGAGCACTCCATCCCAAATGGAGAGCTAAAGTGACCGCTATTGAAGAATCAAAAGATCTCTCAATAATGTCACTAGACGAGCTAATTGGCAACCTCAAAGTTCACGAAATGGTAATGGAGAAAGATTCGGAGATCATCAAAGGAAGAAAGGTGAAGACCAAATCCGTTGCTCTTAAAGCAAAGGCGGAATCAAGCGATGATGGTGAATCTTGTTCCGATAGTGAAGATGAGGAGTATGCCATGGCCGTTAGAGATTTCAAGAAGTTCTTTAGAAGAAGAGGAAAGTTTGTAAGACAACCTCGAGAAGAAAAGAAGCCATTCCGAAAAGATCGGGATGATAAGAAGAGTAAAGGTGAAAGAAAGTGTTTTAGATGTGGTGATGCAAGTCATCTCATAGGAGAATGTCCCAAGCCACCTAAAAGCAAAACTCAACGAGCTTTTGTAAGTGGTGCTTGGAGTGATAGTGAAGACGATGAAGAATCAAGCAAGGAAGAGATCGCTCTAATGGCACATGAGTCAAATGAGGTACTTTCCGACTCTTCTTATTCTTCTATAGATGATGACACCTTGCTAAAACAATATAATCAATTGTGTGAGCTAAGTCTAAAAATCATAACTAAAAATAAATTTCTAAAAACCAAAAAGGAGTTTTTGGAAAATGAGGTATATGAGTTAAAAGAAAAAGCAAAACGACTTGAAAAAGGAAAAGCAAATGACGATAATTGTAAATCATGTCAAGAGCTTAATCTTGAAATAGAAAAACTAAAGCTCACACAAGAAGTTCTAATAGAAAATAATTCTAAGTTTAAAAGGTTTAACAAAAACATCGCTCTTGCCGATGAAATAGTTAAAATCCATAAAACACCAGGAGACATGAATGGGCTAGGTTTTAATGAAGTATTAATTCCAAAGAGTCAAAACAAAACAGCCGAAAAGGACGAACATTCTGTCAAAATTGCTGCAGTACAACACGGACCAGACGGAACCAAAATAAGGGTTCCGTCCGTTGTGCAAAATGGTACCGCGGGTACTTCAGCAGAACAGAATGTTCGCAATACGGACCGTACTGAATTTGTTAAAGTAACGAAGAAAACCAACGAAAATGTTAAACTAAAACCAGCCATTATATCAGGAGTAGGACTTGTTAAAAATGAATTTAGATCAAACACGATTCACCCAACTAGTAGGCTCTGATACCACTGTTAGGTCACTAGTTTTACAAACACGAGTAATATAGAAATAGATAAGGCGATTGAACAAGCAAACCAAACACACACACACAATATTAAGGACGGTTATGCGTAGGTATGTGAAAGAGAGAATGACTTGAACAACCAACCCTCAAATGAGGGTTTACAAGAGTATTTATAGGAGGAAAGCTAGGGCAACACTCCTAGTTTCCATCCTTTCTTAAATGGGCTTGGGCCTAAGTTCATGGGCCTTCTACATAAGCTTAAGGCTAATAACAAACATAAAGGCCATAATAAAGCTAACTATTACATATTAATTACTAACACTTGATTATGGTTTAGGAGTGTTTCCAACACTTTCTACTAGCCAACTAGGTTAAAAAAATGTTTTAGGTTATAAATATTATAAATAAATCGAGTTGTGATCCAAATTCAAATCTGATATTGTTTCTAAAACAACCATGTTGAATTCAAATCATGATGTTGTTAAAAAAAAAGTATTTTTGTCTCGAAATCCTGAGAACACCTTCTTATAGTTTTTGCATATGAAGATTACTTATTATTCAATTATTTTATATATGTTGTAGAAAAGATTCATAATATTTGATTTACCATTTGTCTAAAAAACCGAATTAACAAAACTACCAAAATTGAAAGAAACCAAGATTTATAATATTTGATTTACCATTTGTCTAAAAAAAGGAGAGTAACTTCATATATACCTACCTGAGATTTTCTTTTTCTTTTTTTTTGAGTTAATTGCATTTTTGGTCCCTGTGGTTTGGCCAAATTGAGGTTTGGTCCCTAAAACTTTAAAAGTGCAGCGATAGTCTCCATTTTAAAGTTTGGATTGCATTTTTGGTCCTCTAGATAAAGTTATGACTAAAATAACCATTGTCTTCTTCAGAAAAAGACAAGGGTAATTTGGTCATTTCACATCGATAAGGACCGAAAATGCAACCCAAACTTCAAAATGGGGACTATCGTTGCACTTTCAAATTTTGGGGACCAAACCTGCAATTCGACCAAACCACGAGAACCAAAAATGCAATTAACTATTTTTTTTTAAATCTTCGAAGTTGTGGTCTTGTTGTCTCGTTTGATAAACGAAGCAACCAAGATTGAAAGAAACCAAAGATTTGTCCATGGTTGCGTTTGATAAATGAGAGCTACCGAATGAGACTTGTGGTCTTGTTGTCTCGTTTGAAGATGTGGTCTTGATGGTTGCATTTTATAAGAAAAAAATGAGATCTATTTTCTGTGAAGATCATTGCTTGATATTAAAGTGATATGATTAGGGTTAGGAGCATTTATATATCAAGTTGCTGGGGTTATAACAAGCTTTTTGTTGTTGGGCTAAGTTTAGTACTATTAACAAAGTTTGGCATAATTGGCTAAATGAATTTCTACCTACAAATGAAAACCCATTTTTAACTGTAGCGTCTTCAAAAAATGACATGTAAGCACCTCTTTGATTGCCACATAGGCCTTAGTAAAAATATAGAAAGAAGTATTCATTCTCTTTCCTATACCGGGTTTCTTGCTAAAATAATGACACCAACATACTTTTTTCCTTATTTTCAACAACCATCCTACTATCCTTTTGACCAATTCTGAAAACCACACTCATTTAACTTGTTCATCTACTATGCATACTCTCATGTCGTTTCTCTCATACACACTGTTAGCTTGTTCATTGATGAGTGTCTAAATACTCATCATTTTTATACTATTAGAATGCCAAAAACATCTGAAAACACTCAGAAATGCTTCAAAATGATAAAAATATCACAAACAAGTGTTTTATATGTTTTAATTGCAAAAACATCAAAATCTGATGAAAAAAACGTATCAAGTTTGCATAATTGGCAGTTTTAGTCCCCCAAGTTACAAAAGTGTCAAAATAGTCCCTGGTAATTCAAAAACTTGTAAAATATCATTTTAGGTCCAAGAGATTCAAAAGTTGTCAAAATAAACCCTTCAAAGTTTAAAAATCACAAATTGACAACTTTAGTCCTTTAACTTTGAAAATTGTCAAAAATAGTCCTTGGTTAATTTAAAAAGTGAAAATTATCAAGTTTTAACCTTGTACTATTAATAAATGGCAAAAATGGTCCTTATGATAAACTTTTGAGAAAATTACAATATTGGTCCTTATAGTTTCTAACTTGACAATTTTGGTCCATAGATTTGTAAAAATGGAAATTTTCAACAAAGGTCCTTGTTCTATTATCACTTGGCAGGTTTAGTCCTTGTGAGAGCTTTGGAATAGTATCAAGATCAGCCCTTCACTTTCAGAATATTACAACTTTGGTCCTTATTGTTAACATAAACCAAATGGACCCTTTATTAACTAAAAGCCCAAACCAATCTCTGGCCCAACACCTTGACCCGGCCCAGAATTCAAAAACAGAGATATCGCGCCACTGTTCACCATCTCCCACCTCACACCTGTTACCTCTCATTCACCTCCACCTGCTATCACCACCTCACCTCCACCTTTCCACCTCACCACCACTTGTATACTAACCCCCCTCCACCTCCAACAAAGTCCAAGAAGCATTAAATGCTTAAACCTGCTCATAAGACTTTTTCCCGCCAATTTTCCAAGTGGACGTTTGTGATGAATTCAACAGCTGGATTGATGTGGGATATTTTCAGAGGTCGATATGGAGTAAAAAGGATCAATAAATACCAAAGGAGAGGCAATATAGTTACCTAAGTAGTGTAGTTTTAGTTTAAAAATGTCGTTTTAGTTAAAATTTACTTTTCAGTATTTAATTAAGCTTCCAAGTTGTATTGTTAAAGTTTTTAATGTAATCTAAACCTATTACAAGTATTAATTTCAGTTTAATTTCATAAATTCAGTTTATGCTTATTTTTATTTATGTTTAAATTCTCAAAACACTCAAATGTTGTACTTAGTTGTTGCTAAGGATTGAAAAAGCTTTTATAAGCTTAATCTAGCTTATTAGTCACTTATTACAAGCACTACTCAGATTCTAATCTAAAAATTTACTTTGGTCAACGAAAGTCAACTGAAGTGGAATTTGGTATGGAAATGAAGATGTGTTGATACTGAGCTAGATTCTGGTTTGGATTGGTATTGGGTTTAGGATTGTGATATCTGGTTTTCAGTCAAGCTTCAGTAAAGCTGGACTCATGTGAGTAGTTTTCTCATTTCCAAATTCCAAGTCATTGTGTAGTTTCTGTTGGTACTAGTATATGTGGTAATCATTAGTTTTAATTTGCTTAAATAGTTGTGATTAGGTCTAGTGAACTCAGTTTAGTCATCAGCATTAGCTAAATCAGTAGTTTACTTCTTTAAACTTTCATATCAGTTCTTTAAATGGTGTTTGGATCAACCTTGGAAACTGTATCATAGGGTATCTCAGTAGCTGGAAATTGTTGTTTCAAGTTTGGATAGTTTATTTGAACTCAATTGAGCCTTAGTTTGGATTTGCAAAACCACCAAAGTCAACATTAACTTAATCCATCTCTTCTGTCAAACTGTTGTGATTTTAGGATTGGCAGATCCTTATTTTGTGTTTAGAGTTGTTAAATACTGCTTGCACTGTACTTGTTCTATCCTATTATATCAGTATCAAACCAAAAATTGGTTCCAAATTTCATTTAAGTCAACCTTTCATTTTTACTTCAAAGGTCAAAATTTGGAAATTCCAGTTTTTTGTAAAACTTTGTTAATGTCTCATGTGTTCAATACTGGATCAAATTCTCTGAAACTTTGGGATTTGAAAGATCAGTTGGTCTATTTTACTAATCTCATAGTTGCTTTCCTTTTATCAGTTTCTAAAAGCTCTTAAATAAGCTTTCCATATGCTACCAATTGCCCTGCACACACTCAGTATTCACTGAGTGTGTACAGGCACAAATTGCAGCCCTTTCACAAGCTTCAATCAAGCTTGTGATAAGCTGGTTTTTGGTCCTTGTGTAGTTAGCCAGGTCTATTGTAAGTCCCTATTTCTGTTTTTCCATTTAACTCACTTGCTTAGCTTGTGCAAGTGCTTAAAAGTGCCACTTAGTCACTGTTTTGTACTTATAATCCAATAAGCTCAAATCTAACTTAAGCTTCTTTAGTGATCTCAAGTACTGTTAAATGGTTGAAATAGGTTTAATATAGTATTATTTAGCCTCTGTGTTCAGCTGGTACTTTTTGGTAGCTTGTAGCTTATTTTGATTTGCTTATTATTAAGCAGTTGTACTGCAGCCTTATTTTCCTCCAAATAAGCATATGTTTTTATATTTTTCTTAGACTTAGAATAATATTTTAACATTTTCCTGAATTTTTCAGATTTTTCCATCACTGTTTTCTATTTTTCTTTATTTTAAATAGTTTTTAATCCTTTTTAAATACCTTTTAATACTAAAAAATCAGAAAAAGCTTAAAAAAATATGTTTTCTATTTTCCTAGATTAAGATAAATATAAATAGTCTAAAAAGTATTTTTCCATAATTTTCTTAGTTTAAAAAGTATTTTTTAGCATTTTAATTAGTTTTAAATAGTTTTAAATCAATAATAAATACATATAAAGTATAAAAAATAAATTTTCAGTTTTAAAATTAGTTTTATCATATTTTAGATTTTTCTAAGTCTTAATTTTATTTTTCTAGTCTTATTTCATATTTTCTTTTATTTTAGAGTATTATTAAATAGTTTAAAATAGTTTTTAATTAATAATAATTAATTAAATAGTTATAAAAATAATTTTATTTTTCTAAAAAGTTTCTTATATCATTAGGATTGTAAAAATGTATTTTTCATATTTTTAGGATTTATATTGTATAAGTTTCACTTTTTATTTTGTACGTTTACGTTATTTTAATTTAAACGTAAGTTTTAAGTTGTAGTTTTTAAACGTTCATCAATTTTAAAAATAGTGATAGCGTTTATTTAATAAATTTTAACTTTTGAATCTTTTTAATTTGCATTTAAGTCGCTTTAATTTGTAAATCTTTTCTTTAGGTAATTATCCATCGAAAACCTTACTGATCACTATCCTTAGTGATCATTCTATCATCTGAAGTTGTTTTTAACACCAATTCATCCTCCGTGGGACTTAACGACCCAGGAATTCCCTATATTCCTCTGATCTTAATTGCATTAGTGTTTGAGCTGTTTTAAGTCTATTTGACTTGACTGTTCAGCCGCAATCAAATTTTGGCGCCGCTGCCGGGGAGGCTGTAAGCGTGTTTCTAGCATTATCAGACCCGTACTTGCACATATACCATCGTTTGTAAACAGTTTTCTGTAAAGTTTTTCAAAACCAAAAAGTTCATTAACACTTTTCCTAAAGTGTTAACAACACCAAAAACAATTTTTTTATTCAAGTTTTCAACAAACACAAAATCCAAAAATATTTTCATCCTTTGTTTTTTCAAAATGTTTATTCAAAAATCCAAAAATATTCATCTTTAACCTCCTACCCTTTTTGATTCTTTATCCCTTAACCCTCTATACATTTGATTCTAAACTTCTATTCTCATGGAATCTCTCGAGAACGAATTCTGGGACGAAGCTGAAAAGCTTCAGACTTTATCACAAATGTCTAGAATTCGTGTTGTTCGTAAAGATCCATTAATTCTGCTCAGGGAAATGGAAAGAAAAACCGAGGTGACAAAGGACCAGGTACTTTCATCTGATAATGGAGGTACTAAATACGTCCAACCTACGGTTATTCAAAGATCTAATCCCTCGATTGCTCCTAAGTCGTCTAGAATTGATAATAAACTTTCACGATTTACGGTTAAAAGCAAACATGCAGAATTCAGTCCGGTGACTAGCAAGAATGACTTACCTAATCTTCACGTTTCTCAAGAACCAAAAACGGAGTCCATAACGGAAGTGGTGGAAATTGCTAGCTCTCAGAGCACACTACTTGTCCCACCTCCGGATTTTTCAAAATGTTCTTTGAGTCTAAATAGTCATTCAGATCACCATGTTGGTTTTGTTGATTCTTTGAATGAACTGATTCCTTCTCATAACTCTCAAATAGAATCGTTTATTCCTTGTGTCGGTTGTGGTGAGCCTCTTTTTGGTTCACCCTGTCGCTGGTGTACGTGTGTACAGTGTGGTAATGATATTCATAACGGGAGTTGTTTGTTTTGTGGTTCGAGGAATTCATTTGATTATGATCCTAATCCGAACTCATTTAACGACCCCTCAAATTTTTCTAATTACCCACCACAGCCCGACATATCTTCATATAATCAACAATACTGCTGTGAATTTTGTGGAGGTCCTCACCAAGGATTTGAGTGTCAAACCGGAAATACGTTTGTCTATGAACAGTTTTCCAGTGACGCTCAGAACTTTGGGTATGACCAATATCCATATGATTCACCTATCCAGGATCAACAGTATTACTGTTGTGAGAACTGTGGAGGTCCCCATTTCAGCTCTGATTGTCAAACAGGGAATCCATTTCCTTGTAACGATTATGACTATCACGACCAATCTCCACAGTGCCAAATAACTCAAACTCCTCAGCAAACTCAACAAGACACTTATCTAGAGCTTCTGGAGTCAGTGAAAAGAACTGAGGAGTTGAGCAAGACAGCATTTCATAATGTTCCCAGTTTTTCTTGTGTAATTCAAAATTCACATGAGAAATCCATGGAAGAATTGCTAGCTGAAGAGCAGGCTGCTAAAATTAATTCCCAAATTGCCTTTGAAAAAGCTATTAAGGAATCAATTGCACAAGAAAAAGCAGCCAGATCTAGCTCGCAATTTCGTTTTATTCCTGATGATAGTGATGATGATGATACACTGGAAGATTCATCAGATTCATCAGTGGATATCCCAGCAGTTGAGATTCTTTCTCAAACAACTGCTATCACACCCGAAGCTCCCACTCACTCTCTGAACATGGGGGACGAGCATCTTGACACTGTTCCTGAAAAGGAATCGGACGAATTCATAAAGTCTAGTGTTGAGAACCTTGTCCCAATCCCAAGAGAGTCACAGGGAACTTTTGATCATGTGTGTGATATCCCTACTCCTCTTGTCTTCCAAAATGATCATATTGAGATGTTCTCTGATTCTGATGAGGACTATTCTTTATCTTGTGGAGACATAAGTTATGTGGGGGAATTACCTTCTGAGCTTGTCAGCTTAGGAGAAGAGAATGATGAAGAAATAATCCAAGACGAAGCTCTTCGTCTTACAGTATTGAATGTTAATCTTCTCATTTCTAGAATCGAGGCTTTTAATGAAAAGCCTACTTCATATTCTATCCCCTTTGAGGATAGTAAACTTTTCTTCAATGATTCTATTCCCGAATTGCAAACGTTCCATTTTGATCATATGGGAGAGAAGATTAGTGGTATTACCACTTCTCATTCTCATAATTCTCTCCCCGATTATGAATCATTCACTTTTGAGGAGTTCCCCAGTGAACTCAGTCAAATCAATCCTGAATATGAATCATTTTCCTTTGAGGAGTTCTCCTGTGAACTCACTCATATCATATCTCTACCAGAGTATGATAACTTCTACTTTTATCTAGACACACCCGGGATATGTCTAGACCAATTGAGCTTAACTGATAAGATTCATGAAACCATGAATTCTCCTGTGAGTGATGATGAGTTAATCATGATATTTATCATGACTTTCTTTCTCTTTTTCACTTATCCCGTGGCTTCTCCTGTTCTTCACTCCTTTGGGAATGAAGACATTATCTTTGATCCCGGCATTTTCATGTATCATTTTTGAGCCGGTTCTATGTATATCTCATCGGTGTGGAACTTTCACGTACTTCAATGTTTATACAAACATTTTGAATGAAAGTCCGATGGAGATTATCTCTTCCACTTACTTCCCCATGAACAAATGAATTCGGGGTCGAGTCAAGCTAGCGACTCGGAAATCAAAAACAGTAGCTAAACATGGGTTTTCACCCATGTGTTCCACCCTAGTGTGGGGGAGATGCCCCACATGTTGTATATAGACCTTTAAAATGAATGAAAATTGTAAATATTAAAAAAGAGAATAAATGTTGTGTTTCTACACTTAGCTAGTAATGTTATCTTTTTACGTTCTAAGTTTCGGCATTACAGCCGGTATTTTGAATATTGAGGACAATATTCATTTCTAAGTGTGGGGGGGAAATTCTGGCGAATTTGATCATAAATGTACCCTTTTAGTCCCTTTTTCCCCCAAAATGGCCAAATTTTAAATTTTTTTAGTGGAAGTACTATGTACTAAACACAACAAATGGTAATCAGTCCGCCATGTCTAACCCACATAAGGATTGGCTAATCCAGGAGCAAACGGCTCTTGGTAAAGATATCTCAAATCCGTTGACGGCTTACAATTTGCCCAAAATTGTATGGTTTTCAGCTCACCATATCCTTAAAAGTGAAGAGTTGGCTAGCCCGCAAGTTTATGGCTTGTGGTAAAGGCAAGTGGAAATCCATAATTGGTAATCAGCTCACCAAAGATAATATTGATAATTTATCTAAGAGTTGGCTAGTCCAGAAGGGTACGGCTTCTGGTAAAGACAAATCAAATCCGTTGACAGCTTATGATTTGCTCAAAATCATTTGGTTATCATTGTACCAAAGTTCTTACTTGAACTGAAACAATTGGCTACTCCAGAAGTAATGGCTTTTGGTAAAGAGATTAAAATCCATTATATTTTCTCAAATCATTGCTAGGGACTAGCAATATCTTAGTGTGGGGGATTGATGAGTGTCTAAATACTCATCATTTTTATACTATTAGAATGCCAAAAACATCTGAAAACACTCAGAAATGCTTCAAAATGATAAAAATATCACAAACAAGTGTTTTATATGTTTTAATTGCAAAAACATCAAAATCTGATGAAAAAAACGTATCAAGTTTGCATAATTGGCAGTTTTAGTCCCCCAAGTTACAAAAGTGTCAAAATAGTCCCTGGTAATTCAAAAACTTGTAAAATATCATTTTAGGTCCAAGAGATTCAAAAGTTGTCAAAATAAACCCTTCAAAGTTTAAAAATCACAAATTGACAACTTTAGTCCTTTAACTTTGAAAATTGTCAAAAATAGTCCTTGGTTAATTTAAAAAGTGAAAATTATCAAGTTTTAACCTTGTACTATTAATAAATGGCAAAAATGGTCCTTATGATAAACTTTTGAGAAAATTACAATATTGGTCCTTATAGTTTCTAACTTGACAATTTTGGTCCATAGATTTGTAAAAATGGAAATTTTCAACAAAGGTCCTTGTTCTATTATCACTTGGCAGGTTTAGTCCTTGTGAGAGCTTTGGAATAGTATCAAGATCAGCCCTTCACTTTCAGAATATTACAACTTTGGTCCTTATTGTTAACATAAACCAAATGGACCCTTTATTAACTAAAAGCCCAAACCAATCTCTGGCCTAACACCTTGACCCGGCCCAGAATTCAAAAACAGAGATATCGCGCCACTGTTCACCATCTCCCACCTCACACCTGTTACCTCTCATTCACCTCCACCTGCTATCACCACCTCACCTCCACCTTTCCACCTCACCACCACTTGTATACTAACCCCCCTCCACCTCCAACAAAGTCCAAGAAGCATTAAATGCTTAAACCTGCTCATAAGACTTTTTCCCGCCAATTTTCCAAGTGGACGTTTGTGATGAATTCAACAGCTGGATTGATGTGGGATATTTTCAGAGGTCGATATGGAGTAAAAAGGATCAATAAATACCAAAGGAGAGGCAATATAGTTACCTAAGTAGTGTAGTTTTAGTTTAAAAATGTCGTTTTAGTTAAAATTTACTTTTCAGTATTTAATTAAGCTTCCAAGTTGTATTGTTAAAGTTTTTAATGTAATCTAAACCTATTACAAGTATTAATTTCAGTTTAATTTCATAAATTCAGTTTATGCTTATTTTTATTTATGTTTAAATTCTCAAAACACTCAAATGTTGTACTTAGTTGTTGCTAAGGATTGAAAAAGCTTTTATAAGCTTAATCTAGCTTATTAGTCACTTATTACAAGCACTACTCAGATTCTAATCTAAAAATTTACTTTGGTCAACGAAAGTCAACTGAAGTGGAATTTGGTATGGAAATGAAGATGTGTTGATACTGAGCTAGATTCTGGTTTGGATTGGTATTGGGTTTAGGATTGTGATATCTGGTTTTCAGTCAAGCTTCAGTAAAGCTGGACTCATGTGAGTAGTTTTCTCATTTCCAAATTCCAAGTCATTGTGTAGTTTCTGTTGGTACTAGTATATGTGGTAATCATTAGTTTTAATTTGCTTAAATAGTTGTGATTAGGTCTAGTGAACTCAGTTTAGTCATCAGCATTAGCTAAATCAGTAGTTTACTTCTTTAAACTTTCATATCAGTTCTTTAAATGGTGTTTGGATCAACCTTGGAAACTGTATCATAGGGTATCTCAGTAGCTGGAAATTGTTGTTTCAAGTTTGGATAGTTTATTTGAACTCAATTGAGCCTTAGTTTGGATTTGCAAAACCACCAAAGTCAACATTAACTTAATCCATCTCTTCTGTCAAACTGTTGTGATTTTAGGATTGGCAGATCCTTATTTTGTGTTTAGAGTTGTTAAATACTGCTTGCACTGTACTTGTTCTATCCTATTATATCAGTATCAAACCAAAAATTGGTTCCAAATTTCATTTAAGTCAACCTTTCATTTTTACTTCAAAGGTCAAAATTTGGAAATTCCAGTTTTTTGTAAAACTTTGTTAATGTCTCATGTGTTCAATACTGGATCAAATTCTCTGAAACTTTGGGATTTGAAAGATCAGTTGGTCTATTTTACTAATCTCATAGTTGCTTTCCTTTTATCAGTTTCTAAAAGCTCTTAAATAAGCTTTCCATATGCTACCAATTGCCCTGCACACACTCAGTATTCACTGAGTGTGTACAGGCACAAATTGCAGCCCTTTCACAAGCTTCAATCAAGCTTGTGATAAGCTGGTTTTTGGTCCTTGTGTAGTTAGCCAGGTCTATTGTAAGTCCCTATTTCTGTTTTTCCATTTAACTCACTTGCTTAGCTTGTGCAAGTGCTTAAAAGTGCCACTTAGTCACTGTTTTGTACTTATAATCCAATAAGCTCAAATCTAACTTAAGCTTCTTTAGTGATCTCAAGTACTGTTAAATGGTTGAAATAGGTTTAATATAGTATTATTTAGCCTCTGTGTTCAGCTGGTACTTTTTGGTAGCTTGTAGCTTATTTTGATTTGCTTATTATTAAGCAGTTGTACTGCAGCCTTATTTTCCTCCAAATAAGCATATGTTTTTATATTTTTCTTAGACTTAGAATAATATTTTAACATTTTCCTGAATTTTTCAGATTTTTCCATCACTGTTTTCTATTTTTCTTTATTTTAAATAGTTTTTAATCCTTTTTAAATACCTTTTAATACTAAAAAATCAGAAAAAGCTTAAAAAAATATGTTTTCTATTTTCCTAGATTAAGATAAATATAAATAGTCTAAAAAGTATTTTTCCATAATTTTCTTAGTTTAAAAAGTATTTTTTAGCATTTTAATTAGTTTTAAATAGTTTTAAATCAATAATAAATACATATAAAGTATAAAAAAATAAATTTTCAGTTTTAAAATTAGTTTTATCATATTTTAGATTTTTCTAAGTCTTAATTTTATTTTTCTAGTCTTATTTCATATTTTCTTTTATTTTAGAGTATTATTAAATAGTTTAAAATAGTTTTTAATTAATAATAATTAATTAAATAGTTATAAAAATAATTTTATTTTTCTAAAAAGTTTCTTATATCATTAGGATTGTAAAAATGTATTTTTCATATTTTTAGGATTTATATTGTATAAGTTTCACTTTTTATTTTGTACGTTTACGTTATTTTAATTTAAACGTAAGTTTTAAGTTGTAGTTTTTAAACGTTCATCAATTTTAAAAATAGTGATAGCGTTTATTTAATAAATTTTAACTTTTGAATCTTTTTAATTTGCATTTAAGTCGCTTTAATTTGTAAATCTTTTCTTTAGGTAATTATCCATCGAAAACCTTACTGATCACTATCCTTAGTGATCATTCTATCATCTGAAGTTGTTTTTAACACCAATTCATCCTCCGTGGGACTTAACGACCCAGGAATTCCCTATATTCCTCTGATCTTAATTGCATTAGTGTTTGAGCTGTTTTAAGTCTATTTGACTTGACTGTTCAGCCGCAATCATTCATCTACTATGCATTATCTGGTAAGATTTTAGTTTCCCTTTTATGTGGATTTATTACGCTGTAGATAATTGACTTCATATTTGTATTTACATGATTGTCGTCGGGTTTTTTTTCCTTATTCAAGTTTTCCCTTTTAGTTTTCATGATGGCTGAGATATTAAGGTTTTATTTGGTCTTCTTAATTTCGCCACGGAAGATATGGAACGAACATAAGATCGTCGGATGTGGATATCACCCCACAGCAAAAAGATTATTTTTTCTGCTCCTTTCATCGTATAGCTTTTGAGAAGTGTCGTGCTTCCCTTTAATTTGTTTCTTGATCCTCTTTATCTAGATTATATATTCAGGTGTTTGTGTTTCCAACATAGTATATATTTTTTTTGGTTTTAGGTCTAAATACATGTATACATGGGCTCAAATTTCCGTCTTCTGGCTCATACCACCTGCAACTAACTGGTGGAAATTGCATATCTTTTAGGCAAGAACATCTCCAGGACATAAAAATGATTTGGATACTTTCTCCAC
Source organism: Chrysanthemum seticuspe (assembly GCA_019973895.1). Classification (NCBI taxonomy): domain Eukaryota; kingdom Viridiplantae; phylum Streptophyta; class Magnoliopsida; order Asterales; family Asteraceae; genus Chrysanthemum; species Chrysanthemum seticuspe. The sequence continues at coordinate 235,610,336 of BPTQ01000006.1, read as the reverse complement.
AAATTCTTGCAAAAAATGTGGTATTGGAATATTCGGTGAATGATAGGTATTAATATAAACATTTAAAAAAATGTTGGTATATTTATTTGATTTAGAAGAAAACTAAAGTTTTGCATACAAGAATGAAAAAATATTTCAATACTAAAATGTAGGACTGTTTCACTATTTTGTGAGTGTATGAGCATTAAACTTTTTAATTTGATCTTAATATAATAAACATGAAAGTTTGTATAAAAAGATGTATATGTATCTTGATATTTTGAACTAACATTAACTTACTTTCATGCGCTGCGCCATAATTTAATTGTTACTAAATTATGTGTTCATTATTTATTTTTACTTAAGTTTCGGTAGAAGATGCATATGGAGTAGTTGTAAAACAATGAATTGATATGTTTTAAGAGATGATGGGGTTCGTGGAATAAGGGCATGGATGGTAAAAATTTGCTTGGGTGATATGATGGCATTTGGTAAGATTTGTCAAAAGTGATGTTGAATATACTAGTAAAAGAAGTAGGTTAAAAAGAGTAATTATGTATAGTACAATTTTTTTTTTCATTATTTTTTTTGTTTTTCAGTGAACATATCTTTTGATTATGTGATATATATTAAAGTTAAAACACAAATAAATCAATTTTAACCTATAAACAAAAGCAGTTATAAACAAGCTCTTTTGATTATGAAGTATTTTGTTTACTTTTGAAATTGGAGTATAAAACAAGTTCTTTTGATTATGAAGTATTTTGTTTACTTTTGAAATTGGAGTATACATTTATACTGATATACGGAAGTTTGTAAAATCTAACAATATTATCATACACAGAGTTTAACCCAATACATGTAGGTTTCATTTCTATAACATCGTGATTTGAAGAAATTGGTGTCGTTGCGTTGGTGTTTGAGTGGTCTTAGAGGTGACCATCAAACTCATTTTGTTAACAAAATTAAAACTGGGGCTCGAAAAATTAACCGGTAGTGAGTGATCGGGACAAAATTTTGAATTGGATATTTTGACGTTTTGTTGTCAATATTGTTATGTGTTTTATTTTTTAGATTGTTTTGAGACATTTTGAAAATTGTAATTATAAATTGAGTATGAGATAGTAGAACCCATGTTGAGAAATAAAATGTGTAGTCGTGTAATTAGAAAATATGATATCTATGAAATAAAAAAATATTGGGAAAAAAAGAAGTTATGGTCAACATATAGTATCAAACAAATATGGTGAAATAGTAAAAAATGATGGTTAATATACTATTAATAAATAGTGAAATATTTAAAGAGGATGAATATCAAATCAACAAAACATGATTAAAAAAATAAGACTTGTTTATATCTATATTTTATCAGGCTACAAAAACTTAGAGCGTGTTTGTTTAAGCTTGTATAACATAAGTCGTGTTCGGCTTATATAACATAAGCAATAATTTTGTGGCTTATTTTGACACTTATAGGCTTATATACCATTGTTAATGTTATATAAGCCCGTAAGTATCATAATAAGCCATAAAATTGTGACTTATATTATGTAAACCAAACTCATATACATTAATAAGATCATATATAAGCCAAAACAAACACCCCCTTATTCTATTGCCATTGACACAAAGGTTCAACACTATTTATTTAACATTTTTTTTATGCATAGTTTAAAATTGATCAATTAGATACTAGAAACAATGAAATTATAAGAGGCTCAACACTATTTGTACAAAAGGTCAACATATGTGCAAGGCATTATAAATTTTGTTTTTCACATTTCTGGACCATAATTAAGTGGTCGTTAGACGTTCTTGGGTCGTGCTTTAGCACTGCCATAACCTTACCTAGTTCTAATATAATATAGCAATCGTAGCTGCTTTAGAAATATATAGAGAATAAACTTTGTTTTCGTTTATTATTTATAATTATGATGATTCTTTTATTTTCTGTTAGGAATTAGAAAATTTCATGTTAAAGTGTCGGTCACCCCAATTATGATCTAGCATATGTTAGCTCGCAGACGTGTAGTTATTTACGTTATTTAGTAGTTTATTAGTTAGTTTGTAGCGTAGAATGGTTTAGTGTAATTCCGTGGAGGAAGGACGGGTCTTTACCCACTGTATGCCTGATCCACAGTCCGATAGGAGGACGTATGCTTTGTAACTATAAATACCCCTTCCATCCTTGGAAGGGGTGTGGCTTCTTTGAATCTAACATTTCATTTTGTAAAGCAACTCTCTTTCAAGAAACCTCCTCTCTACTCTCTTCATCTCTCTAATGGCTTTCTTATTTAATCATTGTCCTAGACCACCCGAATCATCAAACAACATAATATTCACGATCCTACAATTGGTATCAGAGCCAAGGTTGTGTTGTTTTGATGATTTGCATGGTTTTTGTAGTACTTTGATGCGGTTTGATACATGGTTATTGTGTGGTGCTGATTTTTGTGGTTCGAATCTTGTTATTAACTGAATTTATACAATGTTTGTTGTCGGAAAACTATTTTTCTGCTTTCACTGATTTCAGTTTTTAAAACAAGTTTTCTATGTGTCCTTGGTAAAAAAAAAAAAAAAAAAAAAAAAAAAAAAAAAAAAGTCATCTGCTCTATTTCCTTTATCATCATTCTATGATTTGTTTTTGGTTACCATATCCATATAATATCTTTTATCAAGCTGTGGTCAAACATTGGTAAACATGTGGTCATATGGTCAGATTATCCTTGGTCAAATACCGGTCAATAATGGTTTTCTCGTTATGCAGTTTATGGGTTATTCATCTATGCGAGTTAACATTAATGTTTCATCTATGCGAGTTGATATTCTGTCCAGGTTCAACATCTATGATGCGAGTTGCCTATTATAAGACTTAAGTGAGTTGTTGGTTTTTGACTTTTGAGTCAAAAATTGCTAATGCGACTTTACATATGGCTGATCATGCGAGCTGTCAATTTTAGAAAAGGGAAGCGAGTTGGGTACTTGCATAAAAGATGCGGGTTGACTATTTAGTCAACTGCGAGTTGCTTACTTGCATTATTGAATGCGAGTTGCTAAAGTGACTTTGTGTACAAGCGAGTTGGTCATGGAGCGAGTTGTGTTAGATATGGAAGCGAGTTGTCATGTTAGAAATGGTGGCGGTTTGTCTGTTTCTTAAATGCAATTTGATGACTTAGGAGTAGCGATTTTTTAACCACCTGAACCTAATATCACTTCATCAAACGACCTCAAGTCTATTAACCTTCCTCAGTCCAAGAATTAAATTTGATATGCAAATCGATATGCAAATGAAAGATAGAACAACTTCAACATCAAACAAAACCAAACATCAAACAAGTACAAACCATGAAAACCACGACTTACAACCTATTCCTACTCCACTATCACTTGAATCCTTCAACAACAATTCACAAGACTCTAAACAACATCTCTCATGAATCAAGTTTCGAATCAAAATTAAAGTAAATGAAATAGTTAAGGATCTCAGAATCATCGTGTGTATATTTCAAGCCATATCCGTCCTCTAAAGCTCATTTACACGAGTTATCCATCATCGATCCATTTCTTTTCGAAGCTTAGCTTCGCTTCTATTTCGAATAATTGAAGAAAGATTGATAACAATATTGTTATAATCATTCTTTTTAATTCGTTAAAACTCGTGAACTCAAAACTAAAACATCAATTTAAACCTACCACTTATTGACTGGTCTTGATCTCGTTGTCATCTCAACAGCTCTAACCATCCCTGTGGCTATGTCGCAGAGAATCTAGCCATCCCTGTGGCGAGGTCATGCTGAATAAAGATCTAAAGGGAGATTAACTTGGTTTATTTCGGATTTAAGTATGTATGTGGTGGTTGTTGTTTCTTTTTTAGAAGAGGTTTATAGTATTATCTGAGATAGGAGGCGGATCTTTGTGAGATGATTATGTTTGCTGATTAAGATGGAGGCGGACATATTCAGGAGAGTTAGAATATTAGGGTTTGGATGAAAGGGATTTTAGGGGGGCGGATTTTTATGAGGTGATTAGGTTTCACTGTGAGTATTATTAGGGTAGTGAAGCTTATTTGTGGAGATTAAATACCCAGGATATTAGGGTAAGTTCTAGACCGGGCTTGAACTTGTAAAAGATTTTGGAGTGGGTAATCCATCTTACAGATTGGGCCTCACATACTTGGACCATGCTGGATTTTACTACTCTCGATTATACATTTCATTAATATTTGTCGTGTGTATTGTGTGCATGTGAACTTAATATCATATGAATATTAGGTGGATTTGGATCACGTCTCATGGATATTAACGGAAAAAATTGAGCTGGGAAGAAACTGTTATGGAACTTCTAATTCACCAAATGATAATACAATGTTGTAACATTCGTATTTTTGGATATCTGTATTATGATTGGAGTATATCAAATTGTTTGTGGGCCTATATTCTATTTATACAAAATGGTGAACAAGAGTTGGATCACATGCTTTGTGTGGGCTTGGACCAATTTTGAAGTAAGTTGCATGATGGATTGGACTTGGTCGTTGGGCTTGGATGTTGAACTTTGAGTGTGTTAGGTTCCCATTTTAGTAACACAAGCATCAATATAAGAAATAGAAAGAAGAGATCGGATGAACAACACACACACACACACACACACACACACACGTATGCTAATATGTGAAAGGTTATGCGTAAAGGTGAATGTATGAATTGAACAACCAACCCTCAAGTAGGGCAAGGAGCTAGGGCAACACTTCTAGCAACCTTCCCTTCTTATGGGCTTGGGCCAAGGCTCATGGGCTTTCTACATAAGCCTTGGCATGATTAAAAACATAAAAGCCATATTAAGCTAACTATTACATATTAATTACTAACACTTGAAATGTAGTTTAGGAGTGATTCCAACAATCTCCCCCTAAGTGTTAGTGATTGATAATATAAACGTTGAAGGTGCTGATGTAATAGTAGCTTTGACGTCTTCTGACATTCTTCTTTCTTGTGAGAAGAGTTGCCTTGATTCGAACAATCTCCCCAGTGTAGAGAAATTGTTTCCTTTGAAAAGTTCTGCTTTGACGTCATCATTTTCTTTGTTCTGTGATCTTTGTTCTTTGTGATGGTAGTGATAGTATGTTGTTGTTGTCTGCATCAGGTCTGCTTCGTTGCTCCAGTTTCTCCACGTCTTTCTCCAACATGCTCACACGCTCTTTAACGTTGGATTTCAGTACTGATGTAGTTCTCTTAGTCTTTAAACTTTGTAGATTCTTTGACTTTGACGAAGAATCATTCTGACTTTGTGTTGCCTTTTGAGAGAACTTCCATTAGTGATGTTGTTGGTCTGAGCATGTGGAGAATCTACACAATCAGTCCGCTCCATAGCTTCCATAAGAAGAAAACATAAGAATGGTTAGTGATAAGCGGATTCCAGCACTTACAAGTTTGAACTTCGAGAGTGTTAACAACATAGTGTGAAAACACAACTCTAATTCTCACAAAGACTGTTCCTGAACTGGAGTCCCACAAGTGAGATAACGCGATTTACCGAAGTACACCTACAGTTCAGATGAGTCCCTGAGGTACACCGAAGCATCACCTCACGACTGTAGACCGTTTGAGACACACTAAGCGTAATCCCGGGGAGTTACCGAAGTGACCTGCTGTCAGGGCTGTTTGATGTTGACCCTGGCAGGAGTTTCCATTCAATCACTGAGGATCACATATGTGAACCTCTCATAAATGTTCTCGACAGATTGCTAAGATCTGTGAAGGACACGATAATATATCACTTACGTTCTTATTGTTTAACGACAAGCGAGGATTTGTCAAGTGTACCTAAGAGATCTTTTGATGAATCTCGTGGTTCTAGACTCAATAGTGCACTTTGGTTTTCCTGAGCGGAGACTAGGGAGAGGGTCTCCTTCTTCAATACCAGCAATCTCTAAGAGAAAGCCGATAGTTTACGTAGGGTTCCCTGTAAGAATGAAACAAGCTTCTGTTGGGAGAAACTTGAGTGGCTAAGAAGGTTTAGTGCATGCGTCACTGGGTCCATGACGACTTTTATCTTCAATACCAGTGTCATCTAGTGACGACCAGTAGCATATGAATTGAACCCAGTGTCTGCCCTAAGTTGAATAATCTTGAGGGCTATTTCTTTACACCCTTTTCTTTGCATTTCTTTTTAATTCTTCAACTCCTTCTTTCTCCTATTCTCATATTCTCCTTTTTTATAATCATACCTAAGGACTTCTAAGTACTAACTATTTGTGATGTCCTTGGGTAGATCCCTCCGGCTCTGGCGGATCATAGGACGGTTATTCCTAACCTTAGTTACCTTATAACTCCATGACTAACCTATGTTGCCCCAAAACCATTTTCTTGAAAATCTCTCAAAGTGTTTATGAATGAAAAACATTTTGTACCACTGTGAGAGTTTTATCTTTTAGCAGAAATACTCCCCCTCCACACGTGCTTAAGTGTTTAGACAAAAATCTGCACGGTGAGAGAAGAGCGCGCACTTTTGAATTGATCGACTCAAGATAGACAATCCCCCGCGAGACACGGTTACGTTGCATAGTTAAAGAGGTACATTGACAGCTTTTAGGTGACAACTAACTCTAGTAACTACCTTGAAGGTGTGGACAAACTTCGAAAGGTTTTCAAACCCGTCAAAGTTCATGTCTATCAAGAGTTTCTCGAATAGGTACAATCTACTCGGATAAGTCTAGGAAGACAAATCTTTTCGATTTATGACAGTTCAGAGTTCGTCAATTCATGGGTTAAGTCTTATCACATGAAGATTCAATAGCAAATCAACATATTTCTTATCACATTAATTTTCTCCCCCTAAAAAATGGCATATAAATGTTATTTTTGATAACGTTTTGATATTAAATATGACCATTTCGAGTTTTGTGGGAAGATTTCCACGAAGAACATTTTGTTGAACAAAGATTTTAGCAAATACTCCCCCTCAACAAGTAATACTAACTTTTGAGGTTTTGAAAACGTAAGGGGAAGTACTTGTTCTTTTCAGCAAAACTTTGAAAAATGAAAGTTTTGATAAGTTTTACTCAAAAGTAAGAAGCTTTCGCTCCTTTTATAGGATTGTGGCACTGAAGCGTACCACAGGGTCCTTTCATTACAAGAACGGGTTGTACACTGTTATGTGTGCACAAGCCATTGTCATTAAATAATCACACATCCAAATCAATATAGATAATGAAACAGTTTAAGGGGTACCAGGAAGTCCAGCAATATTTCCAGGAATGCGAACAGGGCGTTGATAGCCTGTGAGAGTAATCCTGGGACGACCACCTACGAAGCTCTCTAGAGTTCTGAACTGGTCCCTTCTGTACAACCTTTCATCGATTCGAGTGATGATCCTCTTAACATCCCGTCTCTCCTGAGAATTTCATCGCTTTGGTGATCTAATGCCTTCATGTATCGCCTTCAACCTATAAGCCAAGCCGTCCCTGACTTTCTTCAGTGTGTGATCCCCAAACTTATGAAGATCTCTACATGCCATCAAGCAGTTGCGTTGTAGTTCACTGCGGTAAACTACTCCAAATGGTTTGCTGATGAGAGTGTATTGTGGAAGAGGGTTGATGTCAGGAAGTTCTAGCTGAGGTCTGGTGAAGTTGACACGTGTCGGATACGATTCAACAGCAAGTTGTATATCTTCTACACGTTCCTGGATCACTATGCTTCTGATGAAGATGAGCAAGGACTTGATGTATTCACGTTGAATTTCAGTCGAGAATTGTCTCATTCTTCCCTGTACCTTAGCAAGATACAGATCTTCAATGTCATTGAGAGACAAGTTCTGAAAGTCCGCTTCACATAATTCATAGTCCCTTTCGTCTTGTCTTTTGACCACAATAGTCTTGAGGAAGGTGTAATCCCATTTAGACGAAAGAGCTACATGCTTAACAGCAACGATCCCTTTATCACTGTGCACTTCATGTTTAGATTTTCGAACCTGGCAGCTTTTGTAGTAGATTTTTTGGCATTCCGGCCAATGGTGAATCCCATACATTGCATCAATGTCATACTGTTCCACACTGTTAGAAAACATGTGAGTAGCCTTTTTCTCGATGGCTATGCAGTTGGAGTATATGGCTGCCGGGAACGGAAGTGTAAGTGATGTAGCGTATTTCTTTGAACCATCGCACCGTGTAGAAGAAACTCTAGGTCATTGTTGAAGAAGTAGCGAAATGGAATCTTAGGTTGATCTGGTTGGCCAATCGTTGGTAGAGGTCTAGACCAGTCGGTGTAGTATGGAGCCTTGTCTCTTCTGGTGAAGTCAATGTTTGCTCCAGGGTTGAGCCAATCAATGTTGTTAGACATGGCTCGTGCTATGTTTTCAAGGTGATATTCGACTTCAATAGCACTTTCCGAGCTGTCTTTGAGTAGTTGAAAGGCTTCATTCTTGATGCGTCTCAACTCTGATTTCGTCATCTTCTTCACTCGGAACTTTTCTTGAAGGAACTTAGCATGCTCCAACGTACTACCTTCTACCATATCTTGATCATCAGTTAGGGCGGGAGTAGCATCAACAAGTGTAGAGAACCAGTCATACTCGGTGTCATCTTCGTCTAGCCATGAGACGACATCAGCCTTAGGCGACTTCTTGTTCTTTGGCCTAGATGAGGATGCTGGTTTCTGTGTTGAAGCGGAAGAGGTGGGTTGTTGTTGGGGCTCAGGGACTTCCTCATCGTCACCACCAGCGTATTCGAAATGATCACCGATTTTCTCTGTCTGGGGTGGTGACTCAGAGTCCTGAGGTTTGTCAGCAGAAGAGTGTGGAGGAGATCGTTGTTGAGATGGAGTCCTTTGGGGTGGAGGTCGCATGGAGGATGATTCACCAGTTTTCTTCGGGCGTTTACTCTCTTTATCTTTATCTTTATCCTTATCTTCATCATCTCTTGGATGCTTAGGCCTTTCAGCTTGCTCCTTGCATGAAGTCTTGAGTTGATATTCCAGTAGTGCCTCAAATAGTTTACTTTCATTAGAGGTGAAAGTTGCAGATCGTTGAGACATTTGTAGCACCAACTTGGAAATCAACTCTGCATCAGAGAGAACTGCAGGCTCCATTGGATTGATCGTCATTGTAACAGGAGTGGATTGCATTGTTTGCTTGACCAATTTCATGAGATTTGGATAGAGCTGTCTGGTAAACATCTCCCTTGTAACTCCAGGAACAGTGTCGAGTAGGAACTTGTGAGTATAGCCCCTAATCATTTCGTTCAATTCCCCTTGGACATCATGTTGCATAAACTTCTGAATGTACTCCCTTTCATTTGACATCTTGTCTATCTCGTCATGTATAAGATTGATACTGTCAGCTAGTTGATTCAACTTCTTGTTGGTCACGTCTTTCTTCCTGACCTGCTTGACAGCTTTGACAATCTTGGTTTTAGCCCGGGATATCCAAGAGTCAGTTGGTTTCTTCACAGATTTAGATGTGGATCTGGTTGTGCCTTTGGATGGTGGTAGTGAAGAGTGAGAAGACGAGTCTGATGATGATGAGACATGAGGAGACTCAGGGTCTTTCGGCGGCTCAGATGTTTCTTCCTTGGAGCGTGTTGGGCTATCAAGAAGAAAATCGTCATAATCAAGATCTTCAGCATTTCCAGTCTTAGCCGTTTCATCAGCCTTAGTATCATCACCAGGAGTTTTCTCAGTCTTTTCCATGTCTGGTTCCTCTATGTCAAAGTTGATGGAATCCTCAAGTTGCCTTTGCTGTTGTTCGTGGGTGATGGTGGTACCAGTTCCCTTATCTGGTTGATTAACCGCATCGGAAACTGGTGTGGCTTGAGTTCCACCACTTGAGCCTCCGGGGCCACGAGTTTGATCCTTTACGAATTCATCGGCAAAATATTTGAGTCTGAGGTTCTTCAACTTCTTTTGATATTCTCTTTCCTCATCAACTGGTTCTTCTTCAGAACTTTCCTTATCATGCTCAAGCACAGGAGTTTTCCCTTTTCCTTTATCTGCTTTTGGACTGGGAGGTTTTGCTATTGTTTGAGTGTCATCGGTTGGAGTTTCAGAGTAGAAGAACTCTTTGTCTGATTCAGTATCCTCAGAGCTTTCATCCACTAGCTTTTGTTGCGGTTCAGGCTTGGGAATAGGAATGGGAATAGCTTCCTTAGCTGGAACTTTCCTTTTGAGAATATGTGATCTCTTAGGAAACTTTCGCTGACTCTCAGTGCTTGTAACACTTCCTGCACTGCCTCTCCTGGTTTTCCTAGTAGGTGTACTAGAGGACTTATCATCAAGAGAACCTACTTTGCCTTCATCAACTGCTACCAGATACCTTTTGTATGAATAGAGTTGTTTGACTGCATCGGTTAGAAGGTGATCTGGCAACATTGCACCCTGTTTCTTTGTTGTAAATTCTTTAAATCTGACTGTGAGTGTAGGCTCATACAACATGGAGTGATTGTTGGGGTCATTGGTTCTCAAGGGGATATCAGGGTTATACCCTAGAGCTCTTTGAATCAACAATTTTGTATATCTGATGTATGGGATCTTGGAGCCAAGCTTTTTGAGGAATGACATCATGTCGTCCCATATCAGAGCTTCAAATTCAATGTGTTTCATGTTGACCAAAGCCCAAAAGATCTGTAGTTCCATGAGCTTGGGATGCTCATAGCCACTATCACGTCCAGAAACAGATTTGGTGATGATAATGTAGAGGGTTCTCCATGGCTGAGGAATATTCTTAAGATCCACGTATGAATGCTTTGTGATTACTCCTGTAGCTTCGTCATAACCAATGTCGATCATGAACTGCAGAACAACCTCTTCAGTTGGTGTGGCATTGTATTCGGTTAGCTCGATAACAGGAATGAGAAGAACAACCCTTAAGTCTGCTGGTGTGATGGTGACTTGTTTGTCATTGAGCGTCACTGTCACATCATTTTGACCTTTGATCTTTCGCATTGTATGCCAGAACTGGTGAATGTAGATCTCCGGCACTGTAGCAGAATTGGTAAGCATGTTCTGATAAGGGTGATATTTCAAAATGTCCACAGCTATTAAACAAGAAGACTCTGTGCAGGTGAGACTATCAAAATCAACACGAAGGTTGTTCTTTCCTATCTTCATCGAATAGCCATTAGGGAAGATATCTTCAACGGTGAGAACGTTTGGTGCTTCCACGTTTTGCATTTGAGCGTCCATGTCGTGATCTGAAAGATATTTAGCCAAAAGAACCAACATATCGAAAGACATTATGTTAGTCAACAGATGGTTTTATTGTCTAATTATTGAATGTGATATGTCGATGATTGTTACGAGTCCAATGTCACTTGTTAGTCCAATAGTCTAAAGACGTCGTGATAAGTTTCGTGAGTTGATTAACTTCAAGTTTTAAAGTCTATGTTTTCACTTATTTTTCACAACTTATTAAACATTTAAGCTTATTAGTGACATTATTGGTTTCGTGACGTTATGATTTATTTATTTACAAGTTTGCACGCGTAATAATTCACAATTAAGGTTGTACTAGGCTTAGGCGTAGAAATGGAAAGCTTATGCATAAACAGGAGTGATTATACGCGTAAACGTAAGCTTATGCGTAGGTTCTTGACTTACGTGTAAGAAATATTACGCGTAGGAAAAGAGGGCCTTGTGCGTAGAGCTTACGCGTAAGCGTATATGGAACCTTACGCGTAAGGCTTACTCGTAAGAGTGAACCTTATGCGTAGAGGTTACTGTTTACGCATATCCTTCACAGGATACGCATAGTCCCCAATGTAGAACCTTACGCGTAAGATTTCTTTTACGCATAACATGCGACGCGTAAGGTGATCCTTATGCGTAGATGGCAAGTAACCTTGATTCTGAGTTATACACGCGTTGAAACCTGAAATAACTTCACCATATTACCAATATTAACATATACATTCATTCCTTTTCAAATCAAATCATGAATACTCATTCAAGCAGTTATGCGTAGAACAGGTTTACGCGTAGACCTAAAACCCTTAAGTTTAATTTCTACGAGTAAGATATTTAACCATAGGAATTGCCCCAAACTTTTTCTGGGATGTCTAAGAAGCCTATTGAGTTGTTTTATCCATGTTTTAACATCAAAATCTAAGCAGATTAAAATTACCCAAATACTAAGAACATAAACCCTAGTTTTCAAATTTAACACAGTTGGTGTTTCTGGGTAAGTTCTGAGCCTAGATATCATCAATTCAACATGAGAACAACATCAAACAAGCAACTAATTAACCAGAAACGTTCACACAAGAAAATACCCAATTCACGCATAAACCCGAGTTTTCAAAAGTCATTTAATTCGTGTATCTGGGTGAGTTTTGAGGATAAAAATGGTAACATAGATATTATACAAACATTTTGACACAACCATTTCAATCACAAACACTCATACTTGATTAGGTGTTCATACGCTTATGCGTAGAACACCAAGTCATTCATAAGTAAAGATTTAACCGTTAGTTTTTAAAATGAATCAAAACATTTGTTTAAAATCTTGTTACAAACACATAAACACTTACAAATTTGAGATCAAAAACACGGATTTGTGAGTTGATTTTTACGCGTAGGATGATGGTGGTTGAGATATTTAATGTAAGTAGTAAATGTGAAAGAGAAGTTGGTGGGGGTGTTTTTGTTTAAAAATAGTTTGAACATTTGACATCTTTAGTCCCTCCACCTTAACCATTTTCATCCAACGCCCATAACTTCCATTTTGGTTACCAAACGAAGAATATTTTGAAAAGAAACTTGATGACACTCTCCCTTGACTTAAGAAATAATGAAATTTTTTTAATTTTAGTCCGAGGAGTGTCAGTAAACCAGAAATGTGACCACCATTAATAAAGAAACAACCGGGATAAAATAACATGCAAGTACAAGGTTTTATGAAACCGAAAAATATTTGCTTTATCCCCCTCAACACTTGATCGAAAAAATGCTGAGTTTTGAAAGATTTGAGTGTTGACGGAAGATTTTAACTTGCCATGTTAAAAGAAATATAGATAGAAGAATATTTTTGTTGTTTTATCATATTTTATATTTTTGTATTTTGTTTTTGAAAAATATTTACAAAAGAGGTTTTGGTGTTTGACTGGTTTAAGAATGTTTTAAGAGTTCATCCAGTTCCTCTTGAGTCAAACACCGCATACCAATCCGGTGGACCAACTCATTAAACCTAGCAGGAGCTAAGGCTTTGGTGAGAAGATCTGCCAGTTGGTATTCAGTACCCACAAAGTATAATTCAACTGTACCCTGTTCCACGTGGTCCTTGATGAAATGATATCGAAGATTGATGTGCTTTGATTTCGAGTGTTGAACAGAGTTGCACGAGATCGCAATAGCACTCCGATTGTCGCAGTACATCGGGATTCTGTCAAATACGTAACCATAGTCTTTAAGTTGTGTTCTCATCCAAATGACTTGAGCACAACACGCCGACATGGCTACATATTCTGCTTCTGTTAAGGACAGCGATGTACAATCCTGCTTCTTCGATTGCCATGATACCAGTTTATCACCAAGAAATTGTAATGCTCCTGAAGTACTTTTCCGTGAGTATAAGCATCCTGCGTGATCAGCGTCTGAAAAAGCTATTAGTTCAAAACCAGAATCCTTCGGATACCAGATCCCCAAGTTAATGGTTCCCTTGATATATCGGAGGATTCTTTTAGCCTCAGAGAGGTGGGTTTCAGTTGGTCTCGACTGATAACGGGAGCAAAGATATACAGCAAAAACAATATCAGGCATGCTAGCTGTTAGATACATGAGAGACCCAATAATACTACGGTATTTGGTAGGGTCAACCACTTTCCCATGTAAATCAGCGTCTAGCTTCTTGGTATGAGCCATTGGTGTGGCATAGGTGTCACAGTTTTGCATTCCAAATTTGTTTAGAAGTTCAAGGGCATATTTGGACTGACTTAAGAAAATACCACGGGGTGATTGGTGAACTTGCATTCCGAGAAAGAATGTGAGTTCACCCATCATTGACATTTCAAAATGTTTTGTCATTAGTTTTGCAAAAGCATTTGAGTATTTTAAGTGTGTTGACCTAAAAATGATGTCATCCACATAAATTTGAACGATTAATATGTGAGCCCCGTGATATTGTATAAAAAGTGTAGGATCGACCGAACCTTTGGTGAATTTATTGGCAATGAGGAAGGATGATAACTTATCGTACCACGCCCGAGGAGCTTGTTTGAGTCCGTACAGAGCTTTGTTCAGTTTGTAGACATGGTTCGGGAACTCGGGATCAACGAAACCTTCTGGCTGGCTGACATAAACCATTTCTTTCAGTTGACCATTCAGAAAAGCAGTTTTGACGTCCATCTGAAAGACCGTTATATTCATATGAGCCGCGAACGCGAGAAAGATCCGAACAGCCTCAAGACGAGCAACCGGAGCGAATGATTCTTCAAATTCAATACGCTCTTCCTGTCTATAACCCTTAGTCACCAGACGTGACTTGTTTCTGATTACGTTCCCTTCAGCATCCAATTTGTTCTTCCAAATCCATTTGAGACCAATGACGTAGACCCCTGTTGGTCTTTCAACCAGTTCTCATACTTCAAGACGTTTGAATTGGTTGAGTTCTTCTTGCATGGATTCAATCCAGTTGTCTTTTGTCATTGCGTCTTTAATGTTTTTAGGCTCAGATTGGCAAACCGTGAGTGCATAAATGCAATGTTCACCATCTGTGTGAAGACGTTGTCTCGTTACGACTCGCTGATTCAGGTTACCAATAATATTCTCAAGAGGATGGTCTTTTGTCCTACGATGTGTAGATGGTTGATGTTGATATACATTGTGCAGATTTTGAGGATTCAAATGGTTTGTAGATGATTCCGCAACATCTGGTGCAGCAGTTTCATTAGCAAACGGGTTAAAGAACGCATTAGGATCAAAATCTGCAGGTGGGGGTACTTCATTGTTTAGAACATCATCAGCTGGTTCAGCGTCGTTGGAAGCAGTTTGTTCAACTGTTGTTGTAGAGTCAACTGGTGGTGCTTCTTCAATAGTAGTTGTTGTGACAGGTGTATCAGGTATAGGAATATGATCAGGTTGAGCAGCGGAAACATTGGATACACCTGGAGCACGGTCATCAATATCATCACTAAACAGAGGAGCAAATAGCTTTTCCATTTGTTGACGAGTAAGCTGGGGGCTTGGTTCAGCTGATGATGGGGTTTGAGGGAAGTTTAAACGGTTGTGACCGGGTTCCAAGCTGTTATGCTCAGAAGACATTTCAGTAAGCTCATCGAAATTTGCATGAATCGTTTCCGTAACCTGCTTTGTACGACGATTTCAGATCCGGTAACCTTTAGAATTTTCACAGTATCCAATAAAGACTCCAATGTCACCTTTGGCTTTGAGCTTCCCAAAGTCATCACGATCATTATTTGGGTAGCAAAGGGATCCAAATACATGAAAGTGTTTGAGATTCGGTTTATGGTTGTAGATAAGCTCAAAAGGTGTTTTGTTGTGGCGTTTTGTAATCATTGATCGATTATGAGTGTAGCATGCAGTTGATACGGCTTCAGCCCATAAGTAATCCGAAAGTTTAGCTATAATTAACATCATTCTTGCAGCTTCCACTAACATGCGGTTTCGTCTTTCAACAACTCCGTTTTGTTCTGGTGTACGTGCAATAGATGTTTGATGCTCAATTCCCACTTTCTCATAAAATTCCCGAAGAGTTTGATTCACAAATTCAGTTCCTTTGTCTGTTCTGATTTGTCGGACTGTGTTCCGGAGCTGAACTTGTATTTTCGTGAGAAAGGTGATGATCATCTGTGGAGCTTGATCTTTGCTTCGAAGAAAGTAGACCCAAGTCTATCTTGAGTAGTCATCTACGATTACCAGGATGTAGCGTTTGCCATTAATCGTTTGCACACGCATCGGGCCACATAAATCCATGTGAAGAAGATGAAGCACATGCTGAGAGCTGTGTTCCACCTTTGAATGAAAATGAGCACGAGTGCTTTTCCCTTGTTCACAAGCTGAGCAAAGGTGATCTTTGGAATATCGGAATCTCGGGAGACCTTCAACAAGTTTATATCGAGCAAGGTTGGTTATGGTTTGAAAGTTTAAATGTAAGAGACGACGGTGCCATAGCCAAGATTTTGTAGATGTTGCCTTTGAAAGTAGACAAATGGGAGATGAAGCAACCATGTCTTGCATTGAGATTGTGAACAGACTAGAATTGCGAGAGCCAGACATAAGATCGTTTCCTTGTAGATCACGGATGAAACAAGTTTTCTCCCGAAAAGCAACTTCCAAATCTCCATCACAGAATTGACCGACTGAAAAGAGATTGTGACCGAGGCCTCCCACATAATAAACCCTGCTAATTTCGATGTTTCCATTGATGTAATCTCCGTAGCCCATGATAGCTGCGAAGTGATCATTCCCGAATCTGACAGTGCCAATGAACTTTGCAATAAAGTTTGATAACAGTTTAAGATTGCCTGTCATGTGTCCGGAACATCCGCTATCAACAACCCAAAGGATGATCTGTATTACCTGCATTACACACAGACGACACAGATGGAATAGAAGTAGATGTGGAACCCGAAGAGTTAGAGGGTTTCGAAGCAGTTATAGTCGAAATACACACATCAATGATTTTAGGCATCCATTTAAATCCTAGTGTATTATGTATCCATTTCTGCCATCTCCAACTAGTCTTTGCTTTAGTCTTAGTGAATGCACTAGGTGGTACTACATTCCTTGGAGGTGATACTGGAACTACAGGGACATCAATGCGTTTCTTAGAATCTAAAGAGGGCGGTTTACCAAGCACAGACTTAGAAGCATTAGTGGGCCTAGAGGTATTCCGTTTCTTAGGATTTCGTAAACGAGACAAGATAGCTTTAGCAACACATTTATCATGACAATCAGAAAGCATACTTTTACGACAAATAACACAAGAAGCTTCAGACTGAATATCAAAAGTACTTAAAGGTTCAACATTTGTTACAACACTTTTTCCATTACATTTGTCAGACGCAATATCTAAAATGGGTGCAACATGGGTCTTATTCAAAGTCCTAGGGTGTTCTTCTACTTCAGCATTCTTTATTGTTCTTTTCTTAGGTCGCAACTTCCTATTCTTCCTTGTATTGCTCCTAGGCTGTGAAGTGCGGACGTTGGGAAAAGAGGCAACTATTCCTATTTCAGTAGAGGGAAACACATTAGTATCCAGTGTTTTGTCAATAGGCATTCTGGGTTCACGTTTGCTAAGTGTTATAGGTGCAATTTTCTTAATGATGCTAGGCTGAACTTGTTCATACTTTCCTAACATCTCCCTTAACTTAAAGATAGTGCGCACCAAATCTTGATTTTCAGAACGAAGATTTCCATAAAAGTTCATGACTTCTTTAGTGTGTGTAAGATAATGATCAAGTTCGTTTGATGCTTTATCACGAGTCTTTTTGAGTAAATCAAATATGACACCATATTCCTTTTTAACTTTTGCAAGTTCTTGTTCATATTTTGAGATTTGACATTTCAAAGACACGTTTTGATTATCCAGTTGCTCAATTTTAGGATCAAAAGATTTTGAGCGCAACTGAGTGATTTTGTTTTGCAGAGAAAGTTCATGATTTTGACAATCTTTTTGAGACCATTGAAGACGACGTTTTGCATTTGAAAGTTCGTTTAACAATCGTTCATTTTCAACTTTTAAAGATTCGATCTGATGCACATTATCAGTATTCTCAACAATTTCAACAGAATCACCAGTATCAACAGAGATATAATCAAATGCATATGAGAAAGAATGCAATAACACAACATTATGGATATCAGCACGGATAACATCGTCCAAGAGTCGATCAACATCTTTTCGTAACATTTTCTTTTTACATTTTGTATTAGAAATAGATGTTTCAGTTTTCTCGAAAACGATTTTCATCAATCCAAGTTCCTTATGAAATTCCCTTTCCCAATACAATGCACAATTTTTCAAAATTTTAACATGGGGTAAAATTCTTTTGTGAAAAATATCTCTTTGTTCTCGCGCCTTAGGCGATTGAAAATGTTCAACTTTTATTTCAGAATGAAATTCAATCTCAAGTTCTAAAAGTTTGAGGTCAGAAGTGAAAATGTCGAAATATCTGAGAATATGACGATTTTCGGGTTTTGAATTTACTTCACTGAGTAAAGGTAAAGGACCATAAAGTTGTGCATAATTTGGTTGGGGAGCAACATTAGAAGACTCAGCCGTTTTTGTGATAATCCTAGGTGTGTTAGAAGAATCCTTTGGTGGGACGAAAGTGACGGCTTTTGAATAGTTGAATGGTTTGTTATAAACAACATTTTTCTAATTTTGATCGACTCTCGTCTTCTGCATCTTATTCCTCTTGACGATGATATTCAACAACACTCATAACAGAATCATCAATTTTGTATTCTGCACTGGAAACTTCAGGATTTGGTTTGAATGCTTTGGTTGAAAGCTTTGGTTTGTAATCAGCAAGATTCAGTCCATATCCATTTGGATTGGGTTTTAAAGTAAACTTTTGAATTGTTGTGATTTACTCACCATGTTTATAAACAAAATTTCGAAACTCTTTAAGTTTGTTTTGTAAGCCGACATTTTCTTCAAGATGGTCATCTATTCGTTTCGTTGAATGCTTTTTGTACGCAGAGAACTGTTTTTGACAATTTAACAACTCAGCCTTGGCTTTTTGAGTTTCCAAAGTAAGAGCGTTAAGTTGCTTTTTATGTTCATGTTTCAGTTGTTCTATTTGAGACAACAAAGCATTCTTCGATGTGGCTAGATCACGAATCTGTCGTTCTAAAGATTTTTCGTTTTGATGTGATTTAGCAAAAGCGGCTTCAAAACCTTTTTCACGATTTTCTTGAGTTTTGAAAAAATTGAGTTGTCGTTTTAAGCATTCAATATCCCTGGTTAACAGTGCATTTTTACCGTGTAATTTCTGATTTAATGCATAACATTCATCCATTCGGGATTGTTGGTCTTTAAGTAAGAGATCAATATTTGGACTAGGCAAAAGTTCAGCGTGTTCAACGTGAGTCACAACATGATCACTATTCAGATCCTCAAGTATAACCACGAAGTCAATTTGAGTATCAAAGGTAACCATAAGATCATCTTGATCGTCAAATGTAACTACGGGGTCTAGTTGAGAATCGTCAGAATACATCACCTCTTGAAAATCCATAATTGAATGTGACACTGAGCACTAGTTGGAGTATGACGTTTGAACACAACAGTTTAAGTCACGAGTTCGGGTTAGTTTACTTCAGGGTCAAATTCATCATATTGGGTTTTCTCCATCAGCTGTCACTACAAAGAGCCTACTGAATGATAATGGGGTTGATTACAAGTTTGCCAATAGAAGATGAAAAGAGAGAGATTATGACGTTTGAACACAACAGTTCAAGCCTCGTTCTCCAAAGAAAAGAAATGTGTACGTTTCAGTGCGCATTATCTTCGAAAGAAGAGAAATCTTCTTATGACATTTGAACACAACAGTTCATGCCTCGTACTCTAAAGAAAAGAAATGTGTACGCTTCAGTGCGCACTATCTTCGGAAGAAGAGAAATCTTCTTATTATGACCATTCTCATCAACATGCTTCATGCTTTTTCCATGCGCTTCAGTCATCAAGTGAACCGGACTACTGATTATTACTCTTATTCAGTTGTTCAATATAATGAAGATGGCGACATCATGTGCTAATTTTGCGGGGGAGAAGTGTGAATAGAACACATTTGGATGATAATCACTTGGATGATAATCACCTGTTTAATCAAGAATGGCATCTCCGTATGCAATTCTTGAGGGGGAGAAGAAGTGTGAATTTTTTGCATGGTTGATTGATATTTTAGAATAAATGGTCAAACGGCTCCAAACTCATGTAAGAACCGAGCTTCTTATTATCGGGTCATCTTCACATGATGTTTCTTCTAAGAGTTGTTGGTTGACATATTCTCATGGACTGATGAGTTTATCGACAAAGTGCTTCCGGTTAATGCTTCACGTGCACATCAACATGATGATCCCGAACGACCTTTTGTTCTTGTTTGATGTGATTGCTTGCTTGGTGTTACCATTTCGTGTGTTCGTTGCGGGCTGATTGCTAATTTCCTTGATGAATATCTTTCTGTTCTTGTTTGATTGGGAGGGATTTTAGTTAAGGGGATTTGCAAGATGTATGTTAATTGGGATGCTTTTTAGTGTGATGAAGATGTTAACTATCTATTCCCCATTTGGACAATCTTGAAGAAGGTCGAGTCTACAGTTTGTTCTACATTTTCTGCTGCATGTTAGAAGACTAAAGACGAATTGCATTTGATGATCTAAAGACTTCTTCTTAATCCGGGCTGAGAAGAACTCTTGAAAATCTTCGTCAGTTTATGGGAGAGCACTAATTGGGGGAGATTGAAATGCCAAATTTAATCCCCAATTAGACTTGCTCATATTCTTCAGCGAGTTGATTCTCACAGATACATTTGAGCTTATGATGTTCTTCTTAACAAATTTCTAGTATACGGGCTTATTATTTGTTGCTGATTCTGAAGTATCAAAACCAGAAAGGGGCAAGGAGGCAAGCATCTAAACGCTAGTAAACTTGATGAACTTAATTCTTCTAAGTGATTGAAGATATCCCGTGAAGACGAATGTCATAACCGCAGAGAAACTTAATGTTTATCTCATTGTGGCGTTTAGTGCTCTTATTCCAACTACGTGGGGGAAGAGATGTAAGAGAAAGTTTCTGAAGATAAAAGAGGTACACAAGTATGACATATTCAGGGGAGATAAATGTATAACATGAGGGAGAGAGATTGTGTACATTGGGGATGTTCAGTTGTCTCACTTGAGTGCTTAATCAGTGATTCAGAGATATAATCACTTATTCCGGAGTTGACATCCGCAGAGATTGTCATCCGCAGAGATAATCAGTGATTCAGCATGCTTCTTCAATGTTATCGGTTATTCTTTCTTTGGGAATGTGTGTACTTCGGGTTCTTGAGCTTCATACACGATCATCAGGGAAGAAAAATGTGAACATTGGGTAGGTGTTTTCATTCCCCTCATGATGTGTATTCGGGAGAGCTCTTGGGTATTGGTGTACTTCGGGTTCTTGAGCTTCATACACGATCATCAGGGAAGAAAAATGTGAACATGGGGAGGTGTTTTCATACACGATCTCATGATGTGTATTCGGGAGAGTTCTTGAGCATTATACAAAGAGACTGACTGCATCAATTCAACTACTTGGGGGAATTGTTCTCTTGACACCTTTTTGGAATGGATTGCTTCAGACTTCAGTGGAAAAGGAATTTGAGAAAATTATTTAAATGTGAGATGATACGTTTCTGTTGTTCTATTTGATGATATAACCTTGAACGAAGAATCACGGTGATTATTCTTAAAAGGAGCAGCAGGATCGATGATAATGGTGTGCTTCTTTGTACACCTGGCTAAAGGAAGCTTGAAAGAAAGCTTTGAATCTGCTCAGCTAAAGGATTTTCGGCTTGAGGGGAAGCTGCCAAAGTCTCTGTTTCTTAAAGGCTCATGTTCTATCGTCTATTCTGAAGCCTCGGAAGCTTTGGTGGTGGATGTTTAAGAGATGACGATTTCGATCTTCTACAACGGGGCTGTTCGATATCCTTATCTCGGTACTCGTATCATCATCTTTCTTAAACAATATCATATATTCTATCTTTGTAAATATTTATCAAAAACAAAATACAAAAATATAAAACCATCAAAACAAAATAGAAAAATATAAAATCTTCAAAAACCCATAAAAATCAGAAAATTTGAAAAATACCAAAAATATGTTTTCTCAAGACATGTCTTCTGGTATCGATAACATCTGCGGTCTTAGAAATGTCATTCAATAATGGCACGGGACCATAGATGAAGTTCGAGCAGGAGGTGTAAATATTCTTTTTCCTAAACATGTCTAAAAATATGGTTTACAGTTATTCAGACTGTAACCCGCGCTTCAAAAAATGGCTTGCAGTTATTTCAGACTGTAACCCGTGCTTAAACCTATGGCTTGCTATTTTTTCCGATAGCAACCCGCTCTTCAAGGAAGGAAAGTGCTGCGCTAAACCAATTTTCTAAAAATTTCGTGCACTTATCCTAAAACAAAATGAGGAAAGTATGTCGAAGGACTGCTGTTCCTACACAAATGTTTTTCCGTCTAAAATTCTTCAGAAAAATATTTGTTGTTTTCTAAAATGGTGGTAAATGTGTTGCTTGAAAATCAATCAGATTCAGTGTTTTCGAAAAAAATTGAAAACTCAATCAATGACTTCAGCACTTTTAAATTTTTCAGAAAATGAGTCATTGATTGAGGGGGAGAATGTTTTCAAATCTATATCATCTAACGGGCTTTCTTAATTATCCTACGTGCTTAATTAAAAATGATATTTTCCTGTGTCGAAGGACTAAGAATTTAGGATATGATTGTTAGGATTAGATGATTATAGATTGATGAACACATTATTCCCATACCTTATATGATCTGATTGATATATTGAATTAACTTTTATTAGTCGATTGCTGTTTGGGTGATGTCGACCACCATATATCTATATGTGTGTTCACTAACGTATGCAGGTATATTGGTATATAAGAATGTTCCCGATCCGGATCCCACAACTGAAGATGATTGGATGCCTAAAGGAAAGGGTAACTATATCTTGGGTTGACAAATGAAGAAACGGAGCTTAATTGGACTTCTATGGAGTGTTGGCATGGAAAAATACAACGTAAGAGGTCTCACTGCATCAGCAGATGGTTTTCTTCATCAGCAAATGAAGAAACGAAGCTTAATTTGACCTCAGTTGGCATTAAAATGCAACATAAGAAGTCTCACTGCATCAGCAGACGGTTTCTCTTCCAAACCTACAGCAACAACAGAAGCTTCTGAACCACCTAACGTATCTTGTGCAGGAAAAAATAGTGATGATACCATTTTTTACACAATTTTTAAAAAATATTGTTTTAAAAATAGAAAAATATTGTTTTGAAAATAAATCGGATTCAAAGTTTTGAAATCAACCGGACTTTATTCTGTCAAATCTTAAGTGATTTCAAATTAAATATTTTCAAACGATATCTCATCTATCAAGTCCGTTTGTACGTTAAAATGTGGTGATCTAAAGATTTAATGTTATGTCATGGTATGATTTTCTTTAAAACTCAAAGATCTTATAAAATGAAATTTTTTATGTTCTTGTTTGATTGTGAAATTGTTTTATTTTACTTAAAGATCTCCTAAAAACTATCATACCTGACACTAACAATCTTTTAATGTCTAAATATATTCCACTATCATAATTAAATTAATCTGAACACAGTTTTCTCCCATGTTTTCTAAACCTATTTAAATCACTTGGGATCCAAAATCTCAAAGGATTTGATATTTTTGATCGGGGGAGAAAATGTGATTTAAATATGAAATCTGATAACAAATGATGATCGATTTGATTCAAAAGTGCATACTGCTTTCCCATATGTGGTAAACGCTTTCGAATCTCGAAGCACATATTGAGGGGGAGCATTTCAAAAGAAAATAAACTTTCAAGGTACAAATATTTCTATGTTTCAACATAAAGTACCTTGATTGATTTTCTAAATGGTTTCTTAATGGATTTTGTGATCGTGGATGTACTTCAAAAGAACTCTTTCCTCTATGTGATAAAATGATTTCAAATATCCTATGCACATATTGAGGGAGAGAATTTACCAATGAAAATCAAAAGGCTTTTTCTAAGGAAATTGTGATCAAGAAATTATTTCAAAGAACTCTTGCCTCCATGTGCTAAACAATTTCAATATCATATGCACATGTTGAGGGGGAGCATTTCTAAAATGATCAAAACAGTTAAGGTACAAAATGCTTTGATTTTATATCACAAGTACCTTGATTGGTTTTTCCAAATGCTTTTTCAATTGGTTTCAAGGAAGATTGAACAGTACCAAAAGACCGACCATTTTACTTTATGTATGGAGTTATAAGGTTGGTGAGGTTAGGTATTAGTTCCCACGATCCGCCAGAACCAGAGGGATCTACCCAGGGACAATCCACTAGATTGTGTAGAGTCCTTAGGTATATTGAAAAAAGGAGAAAAATGAGAATATGGGAAGAGTTGCGACTGAGATAGAGCTAGAACTGGAATAAACCCAACAATGTTCTAGTAATGAAGTCTCGGTAAGCACTGAAGGGGTTGAAGAATGAAAAAGAAATGAAATGAGAAAAGGGTGAAAAGAAATAACCCTCCAATAATTCAACCTTAGGGCAGAAACCGGGTTCAATACATATGCTACTGGTGTCTACTAAGGTAACACTGGTATTGAAGACAAGACGTCATGGACCCAGTGACGCACTGCACTAAACTTCCCAAGCTATTCAAGTTCCTCTTAAAAGGGCTTGTTTTATTCTCATGGGGAACCTACATAATCTATTTACTTTGTCTTAGAGATTGTTGATATTGAAGAAGGAGACCCTCTCCCTAGTCTCCGGCATAGGAACCAAAAGTGCACAATTGAGTCTAGAGCCAAGAGATCATCCACAATATCTCATTAGGACACTAAATTAATGGAGACTTCCTGTTTCACATAATGTGGAAAGTAAGTATATATTGAGAGTCCTACGCATTATCCTTTTGGTATTGCCAGAACATCCGAGTGATATTTAAAAGTATTCACGATGAAGATGGAAATCCTTCTAGAGCCAACATCATACAAGCTCTTGGTGGGTGACATGTGAGATCTTGCAAAAGATCAAGCTTGTGACAACTGGATAGAAACAATAGGGCGATTCACTCATGAATCAACCTTGGTCCAGGAAATGAATTGACGAATACTTTTGGAAAAACCGTTCGATGTGCAAATCTTCTTTTCTCTAGCACGTCGAATGTGTATTCATTTTCAAACACAAAAAGTATCTCTGATTGAAAAATACTTTTAGAAAAACCATTCGATGTGCGAATCTCTTCTTTTCACTAGCACGTCGAATGTGTACTCATTCTCTAATACAAAAAGTATTTTGATTGAAAATTCATCTTTCTCATAAAACCTTCGTCGTATTGCAAAACTCTTTCTTCAACCAATACACGATTGTTTTTCAAATCAATTTTTCATCAATCAGTGAATCTCAATTCGCTGGTTCACTCACTCCGTGTTGTCTTCTTTGAGACGTTTCGGTTTGAGAACAGCTAGAACAGCTGCGAAACCCTGTCAAGGAGATTCTTCGGAATTATACCTGATCACAGGCAGTACTTGTACTGATCAACGGGGAACCGTGGGCCGTCTACCTCAATTCAACGAAAGTGATCAAAGACATTTTCATGTGTTTTATTGCTAACTGTTGTTTGCAGGTACATTTGGACGGTTGCAGCTAGTTAGAATTAAGAAGTCAATCCAAAGCCGCATGCTCACAACATCCACACTTAATTGAAGAAATCATGACTGGTGCATATCTACATAACCTGGTTCTGATATTTTTATACTATGCTCCTGCTACGCTGCTGCAAATATCATGAACCAGTAAAGCTTCCGCTACTCTGATGGAAAGATATCATGATCCTGAAAGTGTGAGCATGTCGGTCCAAAAGTCACAACATCACATGAAGGTAACACAATAAAGGGTGATCCTGAGATTTACTGTGGCTGATGATCTCCATAAAACTCGAAGATCATCAAAGATGTGGATCAGTTCAAAGACCTCCACTAAAAGTACAAAATAATCGGACTATGAAAAGTCACTACAAAAGCACAAAGAATGCGGACATTGAAGAATTGAAGTCTACGAGCTCAGAACCGAAGTCAAAATAGAATGCTAGGATTTGAAATGTAAAACATGGGGTGACCTCCCTTAGGGGGAGATTGTTAGGAATTATAAAATTCCATGTTAAAGTGTCGGTCACCCCAATTATGATCTAGCATATGTTAGCTCGTAGACGTGTAGTTATTTACGTTATTTAGTAGTTTATTAGTTAATTTGTAGCGTAGAATAGTTTAGTGTAACACCGTGAAGGAAGGACGGGTCTTTACCCACTGTATGCCTGATCCACAGTCCAATAGGAGGACGTATGATTTGTAACTATAACTACCCCTTCCATCCTTGGAAGGGGTGTGGCTTCTTTGAATCTAACATTTCATTTTGTAAAGCAACTCTCTTTCAAGAAACCTCCTCTCTACTCTCTTCATCTCTCTAATGGCTTTCTTATTTAATCATTGTCCTAGACCACCCGAATCATCAAACAACATAATATTCACGATCCTATATTTTCTTTTTAAATGCACGAAATTGATTTGTTTTGATTTAAAAAATGCCATTTTTTTACTAAGAAAACTCAAATTCAGGTGGTGACGACGCTCACTATTTTTATGGAACGAAAGAAGCTCAATTTTCTACTGGATACCACCTTTTTTTACTAATGAGGTATAATAAACCATACATAATAAATGTTTATATTTTTTTTAGTAAAATTAATATTTGTCACCTCACCATCAACAAAATAAATTTAATTGTAGGTTTTTGGGTCTCGTGAAGATATGATGAATTGGGTGAAAAATACGTCATACTCGTTTGGTTTTGTCATTGTCACACAAAGATCAAAGCAATGCAAAAATGGTCTCACAAATAAATTGGTTCTTATGTGTGACTGTGGTGGTAAACCTAGCGGATCCGGATCAAGTACAACTACTAGTTCAAAAAAGACAGATTGTCCGTTTAAGTTC